>JANRMT010027041.1:111113264-111155553 GCA_026402145.1 Polypterus bichir lapradei
TTTAACACACTACTTCTCCGCTGCGAAGCGCGGGTATTTTGCTAGTCTATAATAATAAAAGGCAAAGCCCTCACTCACTGACTGACTGACTGACTGACTGACTCATCACTAATTCTCCAACTTCCCATGTAGGTAGAAAGCTGAAATTTGGCAGGCTCATTCCTTACAGCTTACTTACAAAAGTTAAGCAGGTTTCATTTTGAAATTCTACACGTAACGGTCATAACGGTCGATAACGGTCGACAACGTCCGCCATGTTGAACTTTCTTATTTATGGCCCCATCTTCACGAAATTTGGTAGTCGGCTTCCCTGCGCTAACCGAAACCGATGTATGTACTTATTTCGATGGTATGACGCCACTGTCGGCCGCCATATTGAACTTTCCAACATCACCAATTTTCAAACTTCCCGTGTAGGTAGAAGGCTGACCCCATCTTCACGAAATTTGGTAGGTGACTTCCCTGCGCTAACTAAAACCGATGTACGTACTTATTTCGATGGTATGACGCCACTGTCGGCCGACATATTGAATTTTCCAAACGTCACTAATTCTCCAACTTCCCGTGTAGGTAGAAGGCTGAAATTTGGTAGGCCCATTCCTTACAGCTTACTTACAAAAGTAAAGCAGGTTTCATTTCGAAATTCTACGCGTAACGGTCATAACGATCAACAACGTCCGCCATATTGAACTTTCTTATTCATGGCCCCATCTTCACGAAATTTGGTAGGCAGCTTCCCTGCGCTAACCGAAACCAATGTGCATACTTATTTCGGTGGTATGACGCCACTGTCAGCCGCCATATTGAACTTTCCAACGTCACTAATTCTCAAACTTCCCGTGTAGGTAGAAGGCTGAAATTTGGCAGGCCCATTCCTTACAGCTTACTTACAAAAGTTAAGCAGGTTTCATTTCGAAATTCTACGCATAACGGTCATAACGGTCAACAACGTCCGCCATGTTGAACTTTCTTATTTACGGCCCCATCTTCATGAAACCTGGTTGGTGACTTCCCTGAGCTAACCAAAACCAATGTACGTACTTATTTCGGTGGTATGACGCCACTGTCAGCCGCCATATTGAATTTTCCAACATCACTAATTCTCCAACTTCCCGTATAGGTAGAAGGCTGAAATTTGGCAGGCTCATTCCTTACAGCTTACTTACAAAAGTTAAGCAGGTTTCATTTCGAAATTCTACGCGTAACGATCAACAACATCCGCCATGTTGAACTTTCTTATTTATGGCCTCATCTTCTCGAAATTTGGTAGGCGGCTTCCCTGCACTAACCGAAACCAATGTACGTACTTATTTCGGTGGTATGATGCCACTGTCGGCCACCATATTGAACTTTTCAACAGTCTTTGTTACTTATGGGCCCATCTTCAAGAAATTTGGTACACGGGTTCCCAACGCTAACTGAATCCTATTTACGTACATATATACGTCCATAGCCTGCAGCTTGGTCACCATGTGAGGCGGCGTTGGGTCTCCCATCCCATCACCTCCCACGTTGTTGGCTGCCTGCCTATATAAGGCCGTCCGTCGCTCCAGTCTCTACATTCCCTTCCTTGCTTCGCCACGGGATTCACGTCTCCCTGCTGATAACTACAGCCTTTTTGTTTAATCCACGGCTTCTCCGCTGTTTTATTGTTTGTTTATTACAATTATAGTTATTGTATAGGTATTTTACACTTACTTTACATTACTCAGGTACCCATTTCCTTCATCATTCCAGCCCCCATTACCATGTCTATCGAGGTAATCACCATCGATCAAAGAACTGTCACTTACCGAGTGGTTTCCATGCCCGGAGATGGCACCTACCTTTTCCATTCTTTGTGTTACATATTGCACGGCCATATCAGGCTCACTCTTGATATCTGGAAGAACATTGTGTCTTATGTATTGAATGACTGGGACAGGTTCAAGGTGTGGACTGATGACGGTACAGGAGATAATTATACTACACAGGAGCACTAGAAGAGTGAAATGCTTAAGCCCTTTACCTATGGTTCTGCATGTGAGTTGATGGCTGCCGCTGAATTGTTCGGTTGGTGCTTTCAAGTGTACCGAAATGGCCAAATATTTTACACCTTTCGACAACCGCCAATGCCTCTTAAACATCTTACATTCATAGGTGACAATTTCAGTAGTGGACACTTTGATGTTTATGAATGTTTAAAGTCTCAAAAGCTGGATGTGAAGTTATCGATGAAACCGGTTGTAAGCTTACAACACTTGACAGATGCCGAATGTCACTTCAACACAAGTCCTGCAAATACTGTCGTAATTGAAACAAACCATGAAACTGAAATCGATTATGACAGCAGCAATCCAAGCTGTGAGATTTGAAACAAGATTACTGTTCACATGGCCAACTGTAAGCTGCATGCTCAAGAGTAAGCTCAGCGCACAGCTTGGTCATGTTACAACCGGAGGGCCAAACTGACAACGTGGTATACAAAGAGATCCTTAACAAATAATTATTGCCATATTTTCCCTCACTTTAAAAAGGTTAAATTTTCTTCTTAATAAAAATTTTAATGCAGTACTTCGCCGCTGCGAAGCGCGGGTATTTTGCTAGTCTAGAATATTTCTGGAACTTTATTTTTTTTCTGTTTATGCATGGCAGACTTTTAAATACAAACAACTGAAATCATAATTGTAAGACAAGCCTGGATCACTTAATTGGACAGATATAACAGTAATCATAAGCAAGATGTCTAAATTGTGAAACTGCGATTCCTAAACTTTTATTGCTTTTATTATTCAAAAAAGACACTTTTTAAAATTAAAGTAACATTCAGATGAATAAGTACCACAGGTACATAATTTTAAATTAACACAGATTCAAAAAGGTGATTACTTGATGTGCGCATGACAGCACCACACCAAGAAGAAAAGGCATGATTGAAGCAAATTATATTATAAAACTGGAGATGGTTATAAAATAGTAATAGTACTGTAGGAATAATAATTGCTGAAAACCCAACAGATTAAAATATTTCAATACCACAAAAATGGGCTTTAAAATTTGGTGCTGCAAAATCACAGTAATCAATGCTATTAAAAATCCCTCAAAGTGATACTAGGAGATTCTGGAATGTCTGACTAGAAGTACAAACAAGAAAGACAAACATTCAACACATTTCTTTAAGCTTTTAAAAGCATTTTAAAGAGACAACTTTAAATAGTGGGAGAGAGCTCTGAAAGCACTATCACCCTCCCAGTTATTGTATGTCCGACATAACGCAACATCATCTGTCGTCTTCTTTGCAATGTTACAATTTTTTTCATTGAATTTTATTTACAGGTATATGCTACCAAGAATTATAACAAAACCTCAGGGGGAATAATTTGTATTGACAATTATTTTGCATTTGTAATTAATATAATTTAGGCATATAGGAAAATATAACTATGTTCTGGGGGCAGAGTGGTTGCTCTCTGGCCAGAGGATCTGGTAACTCAAATGTTGCTACTCCATTGGGCTCTTGTGCAAGGCCCTCAACCTGCAATTACTCCCGGGGCACTGTACAAACAGCTGACCCTGTGATCTGACCCCCCAAAAAACTCTGGAGAGTAAGTTTGGGAATGCAAGACATGACAAATTCCTAATACAAGAAATTGTACATGGTAAATAAATTAATAAAAAAAATATGTATTATCATTTTTTCTATTTACAAAGTTTACTTACACTAATTCCTAATTACATAGACTCCTAGTTAATTTATAAATATAATAATACAGTACTTTTGTTATTCTCACTTATGCTCCCCCAGTAGGCAGAATGTTCAAGAAGACACAGGAAATAAAAAGAATATTTTTGAAATGGTTGAAGGCTTATGTTTAATTCTTGAAGAATCAAAACAATATGGCACTGTAATAATACATATTTTCCAAAAGTGTTGACTACCCAGTTTCCCCAGAGCTGCCCTTATGCCTCCATATAGCAGTAATCATATAGTGTAAACCAGCTGTGCAGTTTGTTTTAGCAACTTTTTTTTCAGTTGTTTACCAGTTCACAGCAACACTTTTGTGTTTCATGGCTTATTTTCTATTAGTTTCCAAATTACCTGATTTTTGTTTTGTGAGGATGGGTGGAAAGGGGAACTGCTAACAGTTAAGGAAGCAGTCAAATTCTAAAGAAAGTTTATATGTATGGTATTAATAAATCCTTTAAACCTAGAACATTACAAAAAGACTGATCAGTAAAATAGAAAACATTCAAAACAATTGAAAAATGTAAAAAAATTGAGATATTCTTGCACTGTAGGCAGTTAAGAAGGGAACATTATTAATCTTAGACAAAATTCAAAGTAAAACATTTCCAGTAAAATACTACTGCAAAGAAATTGTAAGCATTCTTTCCTTTTATTTTTCTTTTTAGTGATTCTCTAGATCAGTGGATCTCAACGTTTTTGGTCTTGGGACCCAGTTTTACCTATTTTTGCTTAGTGATGACCCTTTATTAGCAGTGATTTTAATGTAAACTAGCCAACTTTTTACTTTTAATGGCACAAAATAACAAATAACAGTAAAAACATATTCATCAATTAAATGCAGAGTATACAACAGATGAAATACCCACAGTATTCATTCAAAAATCACTCCTAGGTTTTGCAAGCTGGCGGCACCCATTGACAAAGCAGTGCAGTTTCTGTGGTTTGCTTTTCTTTTCTAGATTCATATCTATGATGCAGGTTTTATGACATACACCGAAATGAATTGCATATTGTTTACAAATTTAATTCAATTGATTGTAATCATTCTGTAACAATATAATGGTGCATGGAATGACCAAACGATTCCAACTATCATGGTTGCTTTAGCATTGTTAGAAGACATCACAAATGGAAGAATTAGAAGAGAGCGAGTATTTATAGATGATGACGACTGGCTTCTAAGTTGATTTCAATTTCCAAGAGCTATCCTCTTGAAGTTGTGTGCTGAACTAGCTCCGGCTTTACAAAGGCAGACTTTGAGAAATTGTGCTCTACCTGTTCCTTTGCAAGTTCTGTCCACTCTCAGGTTTTTAGCAGCAGGAGCTTTTTAATGTGAACTTGTTGACCAATCGGGTATTTCACAATTATCACTGAGTTGCACCATGCCAGCTGTATAGGATGGTATTATCCACTTGACATCCAGATATATAAGATTTCCTTACACTGTGGTTGAACTGGTAAACATAAAAGCACAATTCACAGCAACGTCCGGTTGTCCAAATGTAACACAAAGTTCTTGTTCTTCAAAAAAAGAAGCAAATGGAAGATCCTGCATTGTTTTTGACAACAGTTCTATCTAGGCTTACATAACCTTTACCACTCAATAAAAAAAAGTTTTTTTTCCTTTTTTGCCAATATTATTTTAGCTCTGTCTTTCTGAGTGGAAGCTGTCATGTTCAAAGAATACTACTGTGTTATGCTGTGAAGCTGAGAGATAACTGCCATGTTCTCTTATACCAGCCATTCAGGGGCTGTCTTGTTTGCTTTTTATCCACTATATCATGCTTGATTTATCATGTTATCAGGCCACCTGTGATATGCACCTAAAATTAAAGGTACCAACTAACCTCTTAGGTTCATTTCTAAATTGGGGGATAGGAAGAAAATAATACAATAAAAATAATAAAAAGTATAGATTCTTTACCACTTCTGTTTGAGTCCCAACCTCAAAATAAAAACTATTTTTACTGAGTTTTACAATAGCAAAATTGAGTGTAAAACAATACTTGCCTGTTTTGTTCATTCTGCAAGCTTATCTGCAAGTTTCCAAACTTCCTCCGGCAAGATAAAATTCACCTACCATTTTTTTAACTTAAAACAGGTGTTGCAAATACAATAGACATTGTACCTGTGACTGACACCTCAATAAAATTCCAGAAATTAACAACATTTTACACAATTACATAAATATACGTAAAACATGAATGTGAAAATCAGGAACATGAACTCCACTATCATGCAATGACATGTAGATTCAAAATGCACTTGCACCATTTTGATTGTCAGATGCTATCTGTGTGAACTACATTTAAAATGAAAAAATTTCTCACAGTTTTTAAGGACAGCATATAAATAAGGCACTGGATGTGTAAGAAATTCTTAAGATTTATACTTTACTTAATTTATTGTAATTTTGCAAAGTAGTGTTTTAAGAAAATTCCACCCTTAGCAAAGTGCTACTCTTGGCGATTGCCCCATCAATTCACCCCACACAGAGCCTTTCCTGGCAGTGACAGGAATTATAGAGAGGACGGTGGTCCATCACAAGGAACACATACACCCAACCCTTGCACTCTTACTAGGTATATTTAAAATTGCCAATCAACTTAGCATTGTGGTTTGAAAGGAAAACTAGCACATCCACAGAAAAAACCATTCCAAAGCAAAAAGCAAATGACTCTTACTTTATGCTTTAAATTTGAAATTTATAGTGTCTTGGGAGAGAGTAGAGACAATAAAGAATAAAGAAGTTTTAGTTCCATCTTTTTTCAAATCCTTTATATCCAGTTCAGTGTAGTTGGGGTTGAAGCCAATCTCAGAAGAACTGGGTGCAAGTCAGAAACCAACCGAGGATGGGACACCAGTCTATTACTGTCAATAGTAATTATGAAGTAAAATAACAATATAAATAGTATAATCAATCTATATATCCATTTTTTTATATTATTTTTTGTATATTTAAAGCAGTGAAAGATCTAGTTCTCACAGGAAACAAGCCATCATTTGACGATTGCTTGTAAAACAGCAAGGACCCACAATAAACACTAAAAACCATGCAGTGATGGGAGGTGAGTGGCATTTAAATTGCCACTGCACCATAAGACTTCTAAAAGAGCCCAATTATAGTTTAAACCATATGTCTCCATTCTTTTCTTTCTTTTACTGAAAGTAATTAAAGATTCCATTTGTCACATTTCAAGCTATATTTGTACAGCTCTAACTTCCTTTCCATTCTTTTTGTCAGACAAAATTTGAAGATCACATTTAGTTTACTGATTTATTTGATATTAAAAGTAAGGAAGAGTCTTTAAGAGACTTCATGAAACATTAATTAGTATGGTTTGGATCTTATTTTCTTTTGAACTTTAAAATATAAAGTAAAACTATGTTAAAATTCTACATAAGAATTCAGGCAGAACTTTTGTGTTTAATTCATCTTTAAATAACAGTTATAAATATGATTCAGATACAACTATAACTAATGATATTTTAAATTTATAAAAATACATTTATTCATTCATTTATTTCTAAAATATAATGTAGATAAGCTATTTATAAATAAAGTTCACTTAGGTTTTAAGTTTTCACTTCACTGAAAATCTCTGTTATATCAGCATTTATCTTAATACTGCAACACCTAATGACAAAATCTGAAGTGCTTATCGCTACTTCACTGGCTTCAGATTAGACTAAAATCTGCTACCTTGACTTTGATTTGCATGCTGCTATACCTGGATTGTTGGTAGATCACTCTTTGAATTAATTTCCAACTGATAAATCATATTTATTTGGTCAGGTTAAAAATACTTAATATTCTATGAGCTCTTAATTACAGATAACATAGACTTTAATGTTTTCCACAGTGCATAACCAGGCATGTTGTTATTCCAAAGATAATTTAAATTCTGTGGTAGTTCAAAATGTCAAAGGAACATTCTAATGTTTTCCACAAAGTCAAAGGAAAATAGGATAGTGAGATATTTCTGTACATAAAACTGAATGTACCAATGCATTATTAGTAAACTAAGAGATAGTTCTGACCTAAAGGCAGATGTGTAATTATAAATCTGGAAATGGCTGAGAACATTTTGATAGGATTTTCGGGGTGCTCAGTGTTTTAGTGTTATTTTTACAATTTTCTTTGTTTGAGTCTTCTACTGGTCTTTTTTTATTATTCTGTTTGTGTTTTCTGTATTCAGGCATGTGTTGCTTTGCCCTGAGTGGTGTTGCCACACACACCCATATATGAACAATCTCTTACTCAATATGCCAGAGAGAGTCTTCTCAAAGCTGTACTGTTAATTCACTTGTTTTTTTGTTTTAAAAAAAGGTATTGGAATTTGCGTTGATTATGAATTTAGAGATATGTTAATTTTCTTCGCTCAACCAGTTTCACTACAGCCTTGTGTCTGCTAACCAACAAAGGACTGCTGCGTGAATCTGACTCCAAATCATTGCTTTTATTCTAAAAGACTAATTTTATCTTAGTTATAAGCTACTGTACTACAGAGTTAACATTACTTACTATTGTGTACAATGGTTAAGGTTATATACCCTTGGTAACCTCAAGGGCTAAGTACTATATTACTAGCTTGTGATTAATAGTAAAACCTCATTTAAACCTAAACCTAATTTAGAGTGTGTTCCATAAAAATTATTTTATATGCTCCCTCAGAGGCTAAGTGTCAATTCCTTCACACATGCTTTAAAATAAAACATCAGAGACTAAGTGGCTAATTTGATGCATACTAAAAACAATTCAAAGCCCAACTATTAACAAAATACTTGCCAAATATAAAAATTGATATTGCTAACCTAAGAGGGAGAATTTCAGCATGCATCTGCCAAAAAGGATTTCACTATTCCAACACATTTAAAATGACAGCAGGCAAATAATCAGTCAAACCTTATTACAATTCAAAATTATAGGAAAATTGAAAAATGATATATAATGACATTAAATAATATTATAAAAGTAGCAGAATAAAGAATGCCAGAAAAGGCATTTGTTCCAGAAGACAGAATTACTCATGTTCCCCTGTATATTAAGACTTGTTCTTTTTATACACTGTGAGGAACCAAAAACAAATTACTTTAAGTCACAGATCAGAGCTTATTAATGGAACAAAGTATGGCCATGTAAACTTTAAAAGAGTTAACACCAGTGTGACTTGATGTCAAGAAATACAATGGGAAAGGAAGCAGATTTACAATCTGCATGTCATAACCTGGCAGATTTACCCCCGAGAAGACATACTTGGTGTCCGCTTCATTCATATGCACATTTTTAGAAAAGCTTTTTGAGAACAATCTAATAAAAACAAACCCTTCTGAAATTAATCCAAAACTTTTAACTATAACATTATCATTAATGTAATACCAATCATATCTATAAAAATATTATGACATAGAAATTCTTACATTTATTCCAATGATCTTTGAAGACATAAAACTGGGTGAATGTGCATTTATGTGATAACAGACTTTCAGTAGCTGTGTTCACAATTGATCAAAGCATAATGCAAAAATAAATACCTTATATCATTGAAAAAGAATTAAAAAAAATCAACAATGTTATTTTCTGTTCAAGGCAAAAAAAAAACAAACTTCTGTCTTATGTTGGGTCAGTGCTGTCATGGGAGGCAGCCCTCATCTCTTTCTTGTTACTGTGTGTGTGTTTATTTTTCTTTCTGGTATAACTGTTTCAAAGGTAGTCCCTGAAAACCAATCCACCACATTGAGTGTCTGTAAATGGTGGTTATCTTGTACTTTGGTGGCAGACCAGCTGCTTTCTAAGAATTGTTCTGTGTATTCAATTACCTGTGTGGTAACAACAATTTTGTGTTTCATACCTGTTCTGTTTTTGCTGCAACATGCACTGCATTCATCCTTATCAATAAATGCTCTTCAAAGTAACTGTAAGTTCTTTAGCCTATCTGCCTGTATACACTCTGGCTTAGGGAGCAGTAACAAATTCACTGGTGAAGTGGCCATACATCTATACATAAAGATGTAGATTGGTTTAAACACACAGAAAAGCAACATATGTCAATTAATATTATCATTAAAGATTTGCCAGTTGGCAAAGGAGGAGAGGGAAACAAAACCTCCAGTCAGCAGCATCCCTGTAGAAAATAAAACTTTAGATCATTTATGACAGACATAGTCAGACACAGTCACCAACAGGCCACCCATTCTCTCCTTCACATTCTACAATATAAGTCTGTTCAGGGATATCAAATATGATAACAGAAGCTTTTCTTCCTTTGATTCCAGTACTCTCATTATTTTGGATGTCTTTCCATGGGCAAGAAAACACCTTGTAAGTAGAGCACTGGCAACAAGTGACACAACAGGATATCGAGAAGAGAATCAGAACAGAAGATGGTCATTTAAATATTATTGTACTGCATATATTTATATAATCATTGGAATCATATGTAGGTCAGCACCTTGAGATCTTAATGCATGCTTTGGTTTGTAGGTAATGATAAATTCAGGTAAACAGGACTTTAGTCATTTCAACATTTATAAACAAGAGCAAGTATTTTGAAATCCACCCTAAATTTAACTAGAAGCCAGTGTAAAGATTTAAGAACTAGAGGTATGTGGTCATACTTTTTAGTTCTTTTAATGATTCTTGTAGCATTATTTTGAATCAATTGAAAGCTAGATATGGAATGGTTTGAACAGCCTATGAATAATTCATTGCAGTATTCAATCCTACCAAAAATAAAAGCATTAGTTAATTCATCAGGGTTCTCTATATTTAGAAACTTAATTTCTAAAAATTTAGAGTCTTAATTTTCCAATAGTATTAACTTGGAAAAAACGTTTTTTAGATAGATTTATAATATGTGTTTTAAAAGACATACTGGTATCAAAGATAACACCTACGTTACATCCTGATTCAGTCAGGCTAATGGTGATTCCAACTGAGATAAAAACTAAAAGAATAAAAGAAATGCACCTGCCTCATTCCCCCCAGTAAACATTTATTTTTTTCTGTACTCTGAGACAAGTAGTTGTCATCCATTCACTCTTTGAATTCACTGACACAATTAATTAAGGACAATACTGGAGAAAATAAATGTTGCAGTATATTTTCTAATAATAGCTCCAAGTGGAAGCAGTGAAAACAGTAAAGGCCTGAGTACTGCACTCCATATTTAACCCATAACTACTCACTCTAGTGTATTTTGTACACCAATCACAGTTACTTTTGTCTAATATTGTTTTACTTGAACCCGCTAGCAGCATCTGCCATCTATCTTCTGCTTGATTCACTACAAGTACAGTGTTGCAATGGTTTCCCTCCAGTGTGCCCCAAGCTAGTTTTATGAATGGATACACAGTAGCAAGTTCCATATGGTGCATTTGGTACTTACATATGTATGACAATAATGAGATGTTCTTCTTTCAATGACTCTGTCGGCAAAGAACATTCAACAACTGAAGTGAAGTGTGATACATGAGTAAATCCTGCAGAGAATGAAAGTGTGACCGGTGACGAATGAGCACTGTAGACGTGGATCAGGTTTATTTTCAGATAGTCCTAGACTGTGTCATACTATTCAGTAACATGGTATTAAATTACCTTAAAAACATGTACAATTTAAAATTATTGCAATATTTTATATTACAACCTCACAGCATGCATACAAATAGCCATTTTAACACTGGTGCATGAAGTACACTGCGCGAATACTTATGAGATGAGAAATGGTGTGAGTAGTTAAGGGTTAACTTAACTTCTAAATATAATAACAGAGTACCCTCAGCACATTTCTGTACATACTGAAATTGATTAGATAAAGATGAACTAAATCACACAAAAATGGTGCCAAGAGCCCAAAATAATTTTTCAGCCTATGAAACGGAATGGTGTCAAAGTCTGCTCTTAAATCTAACAACATAATTTCTAAATGATTTCCTTCATCAGAAGATATTAGAATGTAATTTTCAGCACAGGTTAGTGCCATTTGTGAACTGTGACTGGTGCAGTGGCCTAACTCAGATTTCTCAAATGAACTGTTATATGTAAGGTGAAGCTGAAGATGAATGGCAACTATGTGTTCAGGTATTTTTAAAAAGAAAAGGAAAATTTTAAGTATATAATGCAACACATTTCCTTTTAGTTTTGGTTCAAAAAATTACGAGCTCCTCAGATTGCTGCAAAAATGATAATTGCTACTGCTTTACATGTAACAATAAGTTGCCATCTTCATTGTCAGCAAGGAAGTCCAATTTAACCTCAATGTTGTATACCTTTGCTCCGGGAGGCATTTTACCATAACTGCTTGGTTGACATACTTTGGGATTGTTACATTTCACACTATGGAATTGGCAATTATGACCACTTTCTTGTACTCAGTCCCGACAGATGTGCTGTTAAGTGCAAAGTATTGGTTCTGTCAGAAGTGGTGACCTGCATGTCGAGGGAATGAATTTTGATTTGTAAATCCCCATCTAACTGTTGCCCACTTACCTGGTGCTGAACCGGTGCTGCTGATTTTGGCCGTGCATTACAGTATTACTAAAATTACGGACCTTACTTATGCTCCTCTATTCTGCCTCTCTTCCCAATGTCCTGCGATGCCACTTGGTGCCATTGCTACACTTACAAGCTGTTTTCCAGGCCGATAGGAGAGAAATCTGAGATGCTGAGAGCCTTAGAATCAAAGCATAAAAAGATTCTGTCGTCATATCATGGCCCAGCACTGAGTTTATTGTAGAATACCCAAGATAAGTGAAGAGTTGGCCAAGGTCTCCATGATGAGGTGAGCAGAGAGTTGGCTATGGTTTCCAGGACTCTGACTATGCCTGACTTTGTCTTTTGACCCTATCTGTTATAACCAACTATAGACTTCTCTAGAGGTTTATTTTTTTCCAGGGATTCTGTTGACTGGAATTTTGTTTTTCTCTCCTCTGTTTTAAACTCATCTCACATATAATATCAATAGACTAATATTATTTCATTCCATTTATGTTAATTATGTTGGAACTGCTATGTATTTAAACCAATTTGTATCTGTGTGTATCCCTTATATAATTACTAATATATAATGATTTTAATTTCATTTTACCTTTGAACTTGCTACAGCACTCTGGGTGTGCACTCAGGGAAAAATGCTATTTTCCCTATGGAGACAAAGAAAGTACATCTATCTATAAAAAAACACTTTTCACTGGGCTGCCAGATTTCAATATTTTCATCCATGACAACAATTGCAGTTAGCGATTTACACATCCTGAAAAGCTTGATTCATAAATGTTTTCATCAATGGTGATGTTCGCCAGCTTGTGATACAGAAACAGGTTATACTGCAACAACTGCAGCTCATAATTCATCCCTTGCAACCAAGTTATGGTTGCTCAACAAGTGCCTATAGCTAAACCACCACAATGAGAAGACTGCACATTGCTAAGCTGATCAACTTTCACTTTTAACCAGTGTCAAATCTAATAAGCTCCCTTACAAAGCATGCAATTACAACTGAACTTCTACTCTTCATGGTTTCTACAGCAAGGAAGCTTGAAGTGTGGACATTATTCCACAAATAAATATTTTTATGAATGACATTTGTTCTACTAAAAAGCTAAAGAAACTTTATCAATGAAATTATAATATGTAGAAACTTGGATATTACATTTCTAGTAGGATTAATAATAATTATTGATTACTACATGTTACTGTTCTCTTTTATTAAATGCATCTCAAAGTGCAAAAAATCTAAACAGTTTTATTTTTCATTAGAGTCACGTGAATTGCACATCCATAGTGCAGTTCAACAGTTGGTTTACATTCCATCATAAAACAGCTAGGGAATCATAAAATGTTATCCTTTTTACAAATGAGGGTTTTCAGAAGCTAGGTAGGACAAGGCTGTCCCACAGGACCAAGGTGTTGTAATTCATCTCTGTCTCATTGTGGGCAATGGCTGATCTGTTAAAGGTTTTTGGCCTTTAATTCATCTTTTGTTAGTGAGGCTTCCTTTTCAGTTCTTGGTTTGTTTTTTCTTTGTCTGCTATTGATTGAATCCTGATCCTGATACCATGAATTATTCAAAGTTTCTGAGAGCTGAGCAGCTGTAATTGAGACCCCTATTGATTGGTTCATACAAGGTTACCTGCTGAAACCCAGTCTTGGAATTTACTTACACAAGGTTTCTAGGAAAATACTGTGAATATATTTCAGAGTTTGCCTGAATAACTACGAGAGTCTCTTTATAGAATAGCTGCTAAAATGTTAATTGTTGATCAAACAGTGTGGCACAGTTACTAAGGCATTTATCTTTAAATTATAAGTTAATTTCCTTAGTTTAATGTCTCTGAGCTAGTCACCGAACCTGTCTGTGTTCAAGTTGTTAAATTTAAAGTGTAAACAATCGTACTTCTGCCATGTTTTAGTAAAATGCCTCAGATCCTCTAGATCCAATTGATCCATGTAGGTCTTCCAAAACAATATTGAGCATATGGCAGGAGCCAACAAGAGCGTAGGGTCCACTAACACTCATAAAACCACAATGTATATCATGACCAGCTGGAAGGTGAAAATAAAAATATTTATGAACATGACATGAAGTTGCCTGGTTTTGACAGAAAAAATAAACCGAGGTAAATGGAGAAACAGCTTGTGGTACAAAACCCTAATGAGTATTATCACTAACCTAAAAATTTAAAGCTAATTGAAATGGTAGATGGAGATTGCTTTACCTCCTGACTCTGTTGCAGGCATTGTGGACATCTGTCCGTTACGTCCACAATGTGTACCTTGACAAATAAAAAAATAAAAATAAAGACTGTGAATCTGCAAAAGAGAAGAAAGGCATGTAATGAAACATGGATAGCGTAAAAGAGGTTTTGAAGGCAAAGAGACTGACTGGAGAGGAGGTGAAGGACTGAGCTGTATTGAGAATGTTGATGAAGCACATCAACCCAGTAAAGAATTGAGAAAAGATGATGAAGAAGGGTGAATTGGATAAATATGAGATTTCTACAGTTTATTGAATTTGTACATGGTTGATTACAAACTCAGAGACAAAACCCATAGCTAGTAAATATAAAGAACAATACTTTTTACAGCTAATAATGTCAATCTGGAAGATTATAATATAGAACATTTCTGTTTCAATGAAGCTCAAGGACAATGAACCTTAAAAATCTTTAATATCCAGTGTTAGGGTCATAATACCTTCATATATTTTCTGTTTAAATACTCAGTGTCTTACCATGATCTGCAAAATCACCAAGTTTGTTAATTACAAAACAAGAGTTGACTTTAGATTATATTGTTGTATTCACTGCCTTGTGATGTGTGGGACTGCATTTATTTTGTGTACTTAAATATTTGCCTTTATTGGACTGCTGTTGTGGTAAATACTCAGTGAACAGAGAAGAGTCTTAAGCCATTATACATGAACTCCAAACACGGACGTCCTTTATTTACACCTATAGCACCCTCTTTTAATGCAGAATGTCAGACTGAAGTAACTTAACAGAGCACTTCCTTTAATCAGCTAGGTTAAATTATATGTAATGACTGCAAAACATTTCAAAAACAGCAATCAGCACGGGCAAATGGTATGGTCCAGAAACATACCTCTGAATTAAGTATTATATTAACTCACTTTTTAGGTTGTCAATTATGCTTGTTGCGGTATCATTTTATAGTTCATGTTCAAAGTTATAAATAAGAAGTAAACTGGTTTGCTTATACCAAAACTAAGCTTTCTGTGGTGGGCTTGCGCCCTCCCCGGGTTTTGTTCTTGCCTTGGATTGGCTCCAGCAGACCCCCGTGGCCCTGTGTTAGGATATAGCGGGTTGGATAATGACTGACTGACTAAATAATTAATTATAAAGAACCATGGGAATACCTGGTAAAAGCAAAGAGCTTTCTTTTTGTATATCTTCCTATATGTAAACTGTTATCAGAGAACAAAATATAAAGGTAAATGTTATATGTAATCTCACTTTTTAATTAAAATATACATTTACAAAAATTTTGATGTCCTAGTTAAACAGATAGCTTCAACTACAGTTTCAAATACAAGCAGAAACAGAAAATCACAGCCTTAGGTCATGAAAAAAAAGAAATGCACAAAAAATGACACTTATTTTCCTAGGTTTTTAGACAAGGAAACTAAACAAAAGTAAACCATTTGGTGTAAAATTTCACAGAAAAATTATTGAAACTGAAATGAAGAACATGGCCACTGTGGTACCCTTATTATAAAGCTGTAAATGATTGCTTCCTTACTTGACATGACTACTACTCAGTAGAGGCCTACACAAACTCCCTTGGAGCACAAAGTTAAAAAATCAAAACAGACTGAAAGACTTGTCTGTGAAAAACTCAAAAATAAGGGTGAAGTCTCACCAAGAAATAAGTAAATTACCACATAAATCAAACCGAAAAGAGTAAATAAGTTGTCAAACTGACAAAACATATTTGCCTTTAACTAAATTGATTTTACTGTGTCCCTTTATTAAAAACAACCATAGTGACATCACAATGTACCAGGCATCTGGAAACAAGAAGACAAATGATGATTTCCAGAAAAAAAGGATGGATTACTGTACATAGAAAACCAATACTCCAATGTTAAAAATTATTTACGATACTGTAATTGAAAGTTAATTTGGATATACAGTACATGCATTACATAGTTTATGTTTTCGAAGAAGTATTGCTAAGCTAGCATACATTTTTTCGAATACCACAGAAAGGCTGTGGCTGAACTAATTTCTCTCCTCCCATCTTTTAGCAAACTGAATCAGAGAAACTGACTAGGACTTAATCTAAACTAACATGGATAAATTTGAAAATGCATCTTTTCTTAAGCATTCTGGTTTTCCATGAATGCTAGAATGGCATTTTTCAGATACAAAAAATAAATCATTTTGAAAAAATTCTTTATATATGTATACATGCAATGCCTACGTTTGAAAACTGGTCTTGCAGCGTGGCTTGAGAAAAAAGCTTTTCAAAAACGGCTGTCTTAGGATCTCCTTTTCTTATTTTTTTTGCTTCTGCTGATGGGTACTACTTCCTTGAAAAGTTGAACATTTAGCTGTAATAATTTTATCATGACACCTCCTAGTCTATACTGTATTTTTCAAGGCGTTGGCAACCTTTTACTTATTTGTGAGCTCTAAAAACAGTTGCACTTCATCAGTTTATCCACACAAAGATAGTTTGTTTTGTTTTTCCTCTTTTCCTTTCAGTATTTGAATGAACTTCAGGTTTGCTATGTAAACAAACTGCGCTCAAAGCAGGTAAACCACACATGTCCTAAAAAAGATTCACGTATTTTCAGAGTAGATGATAAACAATAAGAAAATGAGCTGAAAATGGTAGTGTAGATGGAAAACCACAGCAGCAAACTTGTCTGTGTTAGTGCAGACGAAGCCTAAATTGCTTGTGTTCTACAGGCAGGTTTATAATTATTGCTGATGGTTTTAACTTACGTTTTAAAGATAATGAATACCAATGCAAGCAATTTAGATAAAATAAAATAACATGAAAAAGTAGTACAGTAATCCCTCCTCGATCGCGGGGGTTGCGTTCCAGAACCTCCCGCGATAGGTGAAAATCCGCGAAGTAGAAACCATATGTTTGTATGGTTATTTTTATATATTTTAAGCCCTTAGAAACTCTCCCACACTGTTTACAAATATTCTCCGCACAGTTATACTGTAAACCCTCGTTTATCGCGGTTAATCCGCTCCAGACAGATAAATGAATTTCCACGAAGTAGTATTCTTTATTTATAAATCTAATATTTTTGCAGTTAGAGCATAGAAAACCTGTTTACGACCTTCTAAATACGTTTTTTAACATTATTAGAGCCCTCTAGACATGAAATAACACCCTTTAGTCAAAAGTTTAAACTGTGCTCCATGACAAGACAGAGATGACAGTTCTTTCTCACAGTTAAAAGAATGCAAATATATCTTCCTCTTCAAAGGAGTGCCGTCAAGAGCAGAGAATGTCAGAGAGAGAGAGAAATGTAAACAATCAAAAATCAATAGGTTTGTTGGGCTTTTAAGTATACGAAGCACCCGTGATAAAGCAGCTGCCATGAAGGGATCAATGTGAAGGCAGTCTTTCAGCATTTTTTACAGGAGCGTCTGTATCTTCTAAGCAAACAGCCTCTGTGCAAACAGCCCGTCTGCTCACCCACCCTCCATCAGGAGCAGAGAATGTCAAAGAGAGTGAGAGACACAGAGAAAGGCAAACAATCAAAAATCAATACAGGCTGTTAGAGCTTTGAAGTGTGCGACACACCACGCGGGAAGCATATCGTATATCATTGAGGAGTTTTATTTAATACGTAATACGTGCTCTGATTGGGTAGCTTCTCAGCCATCGGCCAATAGCGTCCCTTGTATGAAATCAAACAAACTGAGGAAGCTTGTACCATGAATTAAAAGACCCATTGTCCGCAGAAATTCGCGAACCAGCGAAAAATCTGTGATATATATTTAGATATGCTTACATTTAAAATCCGCGATGGAGTGAAGCCACGAAAGTCGAAGCGCGATATAACGAGGGATCACTGTATTCTTGCATTTCTTAACATTTACATTAGGTATTACATTTAGTATAGATACTAAAATATAATAACTTAATTCTTGCAGAGTATGGCTGACTTTTCAGTGATTGTCATGAGTGCCTGGAGGGATTTAAACATCTATAGATTACAACATGGCCAGATATGTTACCTTGATTCAATTGAGTGCTCATTGTTGCTAGATTATTTTGAAAAGAAATCTCCTTCAGTACCATAGCTCCTAAAAGTGACAGTATTAGTCTACCAAGTAAAAAAAACAACAAGGGAGAAATAAGCATTTTGTGGGGGCTGAAACCACTACAGAAATATGTTGTCAGATGTGAGACATAACACAGAATAAAATGAAAATTGTTAGCTTCAGAAAGGAAGACAAAAAACACTAAAGAAAACTGAGAGTTCACTTCCACAAATGAAATCTATTAAACTGACTACTGTTTTAGCATTGTCATAAATTATTTGAATTCTTCTGACAGCATATATATTTACTAGCAAAATACACGTGCTTCGCAGCAGCGAAGTACTGCCTTAAAATTTTTATTAAGAAGAAAATTGAACCTTTTTAAACTGAGGGAAAATATATCAATAATTATTTGTTAAGGATCTCTTTATATGCCACATTATCATTTCGGCCCTCCGGTTGTAATATGACCAAGCTGTGCGCTGAGCTTACTCTTGAGCATGCAACTTACAGTTGGCCATGTGAAAAGTTATCTTGTTTCAAATCTAGTAGTATTTGCAAGACTTGTGTTGAAGTGACATTCGACATCTGTCAAGCGTTATAAGCATACAACCGCTTTCATCGATAACTTCACATCCAGCTTTTGAGAGTTTAAACATTCATAAACATCAAAGTGTCCACTACTGAAATCATCACCTGTGAATCTAAGATGTTTAAGAGGCATTGGCGGTTGTCCAAAGGTGTAAAATATTTGGCCATTTCGGTACACTTAAGCATTTCACTCTTCTAGTGCTCCTGTGTAGTATAAGTATCTCCTGTACCGTCATCAGTCCACACCTTGAACCTGTCCCAGTCATTCAATACATAAGACACAATGTTCCTCCGGATATCAAGAGTGAGCCCGATATGGCCGTGCAATATGTAACAAAGAGAATGGAAAAGGCAGGTGCCATCTCTGGGCATGGAAATCACTCGGTAAGTGACAGTTCTTTGATCGATGGTGATCACCTC
The DNA here is from genome assembly GCA_026402145.1 of Polypterus bichir lapradei. Classification (NCBI taxonomy): domain Eukaryota; kingdom Metazoa; phylum Chordata; class Cladistia; order Polypteriformes; family Polypteridae; genus Polypterus; species Polypterus bichir. The sequence continues at coordinate 111,132,757 of JANRMT010027041.1, forward strand.
GATAGACATGTTAATAGGGGTATGGTTGGAACAATAAAAGAAATGGTTACCTGAACAATGTAAAGTAAGTCTTAAATACCTACACAATAACTATAATCGTAATAAATGAACAATAAAACAGCGGAGAAGCTGTGGATTAAATAAAAACGCTGTAGTTATCAGTAGGGAGATGTGAATCCCGTGGCGATGCAAGGAATGGAATCTAGAGACCAATAGTGAGTGACAGCCTTACATAGGCAGGCAGCCAACAACGTGGGAGGCGTTGGGATGGGGGACCCAATGCCGCCTCACATGGTGACCGAGCTGCAGGCTATAGACGTATATATGTACGTAAGTAGGATTCAGTTAGCGTTGGGAACCCGCGTACCAAATTTCTTAAAGATGGGCCCATAAGTAACAAAGACCATTGGAAAGTTCAATATGGCGGCCGACAGTGGCGTCATACCACCGAAATAAGTACGTACATTGGTTTCAGTTAGCGCAGGGAAGCTGCCTACCAAAATTCGTGAAGATGGGGCCATAAGTAAGAAAGTCCAACGTGGCGAACGTTGTCGAACGTTATGACCGTTAAATGTAGAATTTCGAAATGAAACCTGCTTAACTTTTGTAAGTAAGCTGTAAGGAATGAACCTACCAAATTTCAGCCTTCTACCTACACGGGAGGTTGGAGAATTAGTGACGTTGGAAAGTTCAATATGGCGGCCGACAGTGGCGTCATAACACCAAAATAAGTACGTACATTGGTTTCGGTTAGTGCAGGGAAGCCGTCTACCAAATTTCGTGAAGATGGGGCCATAAATAAGAAAGTTCAACATGGCGGACGTTGTCGACCGTTATGACCGTTATGTGTAGAATTTAAAAATGAAGCCTGCTTAACCTTTGTAAGTAAGCTGTAAGGAATAAGCCTGCCTAATTTCAGCCTTCTACCTACACGGGAAGTTGGAGAATTAGTGATGAGTCAGTGAGTCAGTCAGTCAGTGAGGGCTTTGCCTTTTATTAGTATAGATTTATGTAGGCAAAAATAGATTTCTTCCTTTCTTTAAATTAGGTGGCCTTGGGAGAAAAAAAAATACAATAAAATGGCCTAAACTATTACTAAAAATGTGAACTCTTCAAATGTGAACAGCCTTCTGGAATCCAAACTACAATTGAAATTCAATGTTGTTACCATACTTTCTTTAACAGCATAGTGAATATCATAATTAGTTCTGTATGGTACTGTTTCTGCTATATGCCTAACTTGAAAGACAAAAAAGCGTTATTTTTCTTTTACTGCTTTAGCTCCGTCCTCAGTTTTGTTAGTTATGTATTACCCTCCCTGTCAGCCATATACTTATGGAGAACACCTTCCTTTGTGCAAAGTAAAATGGAGGTAATAGGAAAAAAGTACACAGTCACTAACATATCTTCTCCAAACGTTCTTCAAACAGAGAATTGAAGGAAGTGATCTGAAGATGCTATTACCTGAAGCCCCCACTTCCAGCCACACTAACTCAGGGAACACCATATATAAGAGCAACTGCCACTAGAAGTAGATGTTTATTATTGGAAATGGGGTTAAAAAGAGCAGGCCTCTGGACAAAACCCTGAAAGCTGTAATAGTTTTTTTTTCCTTACTGTAAATAAAATTAAATAAACTGTGATACTCTCTTTGTAGTGATTCAGTGACAGAAAAACTGGTAAAAAGGGTGACCAAGCCTCAAAGCTGACAAAAACCTGACCAGGGGCCTCATGTATAAACTGTGTGTACGCACAAAAATGTATAAAAACTAAACTTGGCATAAAGCCATGCATATTTTCATGCCAGCTAAGTCCTTGTCATACGCAAGTTCCTCCGCTCGGTTTTGCAAACTGGCAGCACCCAGCGTCAAAGCAGTGCTTTCGTTCCAGTGTGGTTTCCCTTTCTTTTTTAGATGTACATCCCTGATGGCTTTATCAAATACAATGAAATTAACCGCATATTGTTTATTAGTTTAAAGCATCTGATTATAATTAACCCCTAACAATATAATGGTTTACAGAATGGCCAAACTATTCCAAATACCATAGCTGCTTTAGCGTTGTTACTCTCAAGTATTTATCCCACTGTATCCGACAGCTCTCAAATACATGCTGCCTCAGCTATGCACTATTTGAACTGCTCCCATACGGCAAACGGTTCAAAGCCTTTCCTGTAGGGACCTTGCAGTTCAGAAACAGTTTCATCCCAAGAGCTCTAAATGTACTCAGTTCATCAAGTGCTCCTTATAGAACTGTTTGTACCTATAAGTACAATTACCTCACTGTAAATCTGCGATACAGTAATAATATTGCACAACATGAGCCATTTTATAAAGCGCGCATTTACATATAATGACGATATAATTTTTAAGATGAAATGCAGCAAAATATGTTTTTTACATTATACAGATAAAATTTTAACATAATTTAAATAATCTACATTGTTAATACTTAAAAATGTCAGGACGCGGTGTTGCAGTGGTAGCAACAATCTGGCGCCCTGTTCAAGGATCGTTCCTACCTCATGCTGTATGCTTGCTGGGGCTGGAGCAACACTGGATGGATAGATGGATAGAATATTTAAACATGTACTACGAAGATATTTCAGTGTTCCTTAAAAGTTTTTCAAGAATCTGCGTTCTAAGCTTACAGATGGCTTGGCATCTATTACAGAGCTGATTGTGTGGTGCTTGGGTACTTGGAGAAAGAAAAGGAAGGACAGGAATAGGGGTTTAGTACGTTTGAAAGAGACAGTACTGCTGCAATAAATTATTTTATCGAAGGCTGGGCACGGCGAGCAAGCATCTTGCGTGAGACAGGAACAGTCTCTGGACAGGGCACCAGCTCGTCACTATCACTGTGCCACCGTGTTCCCATGTTTAATAACATGCTTTAATTCTTATCATCATGAAAAAGATATCAAGTATACATGTCAGTATTTAATTTATTCAGAGAACTGTAATATCACAAATGTAATGGATTCTGTGTCCTGTTGGAGGAAGAGAAAGCTTGTTTAAAAAGCATGTAGTGATTCACACACATAGAGCACACAGAAGAACACATACATCACAAAGCATTTAACGTGCTACTTTAGTTATGATGGTATTTGAGAAACTAGTAAATTAAACGATTTTAAGATGAATTTTATGATGTTCTACTTTAATGACAAAATAAACTATGTGATTAAAGTGGAAATTTCAAGTTTAAAGTTGACATTTCAAGCTTTTTTTGCCACTGTGTGCCTATTTTTTGTCTTTCCTCTGTACCCTAATAAGCTTCCATATAACTCTCATAAGGTGGGCTACGACTCTCCTTTTCACGGCAACTTTGATATCTGACAACTTCTTTTTTATTTTGGGCACTGTGCAACTTTGTGAACTTGAACTTCCGAGTTTCTCTGACACTCTATATTACTCGATCAGCTTCCTTTTGTTGTTTATACCACTGTTTAAACCAACAAATAGTACGTTTTTCCTTGTCTGTACTTGGTATTCGCTGAACGTCTTCTATTTTCCACCATGCTTTTGCCATTGTCTTTTCACAGAACGCTGAGCTTAAGGGCTATTTATATTGACTTGCATATTCAAAGAGGCGTAATTCTGGGAGGAGCTGGGGAGTGGCAGCAGGTGCGTGCATTACTTTTCATGCTGACCGGGATTTATGTAGCGGAAGAATGTGGAAGTTGGCATATGAATAGAGTCATACATCTGGATTTTTTTGCGCGTACGCTCATTTCCGCTTTTGTCCGTACACCATGTTTTAGTGTGAATTCTACGCACGGCATTATGCATGAGGCCCCAGGACTTCATTGGTCAGCCTCAGGAACAGGCCTCACCCTACACTGACACACCACAAACACAAGAGACAGGCTTTCATGCCTGTATAGGCTCAAAATGGGGCAGTGTCTTCAAAAGTTTAAAAATACCTTTAAATGCCCCAAAAAAACACAGAAATGTTGTATTGTCATGGTACGGTCCTAGGGTGACTTTATTTCCCTTTATTTCTAGTCCTGAATAAAATGCCCCTTATACATATTTTTATAAAATGTAAAAGTAGAGTAATAAATAAATAAAATAATATAACCTGTTAATAGACTATGTGGTGGCTTTCAGTCTTATACAGTTGATTGGTTTCTCATCCGGCTTGGTCTTTCCTCCTGCATAACCTTTGCAATGAAGACAGTGATGGCCTGGCCACCTTTATGGATGGAAAATGGCAGAAAGAGAGCCTTCAGCAAGCAAGCCTCCTCTTATTTTGTTTCTATAGCCTCCACATCACCAGTGAAACAGCTCATGCATAAAGTCCACATTCCAACACAGTCCAACATTTTCTCCAGTTTCATAGGATATATACTGTAAATGTCATTTCAGACAAACCAGAAAGAAAGGATAATCACAGGTAATTAAGTCAGAAACTGCCGCCTGAAACATGCCTTCCAAATATTAATAAACTTTCTCCAAATTTCTTCCAAAAAATAATACTTCTGACTCTGGTCAGCTATCCCCCTCTTCATTTCAGATGGCCTGAGCACTTAAAAAAAGTTCCTCATGACCTAATAAGATCATAAATGTTCCGGAGGAACAGATAGCTATACAGGTTTCTTCCCTTTAAAATTAGATATGTTTGGAAATTAACTTCCCTGCCTGTTTAAATATTTAAAAATATGATACTGTGGCACATTAATAAAAAATGTTTTTCATCTATATACAAGATAATATTCTCCATTTCAAATGCCCTTCAAGAAAGATAGAAAACAGTAAAACCTCTGACTTAGAAGCTCAATGCCAATTAAAATATTTATAAATAAAGAATGTATTTATGATCAGATGAGAAAGAAAAATCATAGAAAAGACCAACAAACTGGAGCAAAAAAATCACAAAAAACAGAAAATTCAACAGTATTTTCTAATGTAAACTCACTACCCAGCCTGAAATTTTCAAGTTGAGAATGTTTGCACGGAAGTAGCATAATGGTGGCCACAGCTCTTGGGGATCCACTCACAGAAAACAAGAAATGTATCCTTATAACCCATATACAAAATGCATAAATCTGAAAAAAAGTAAAACTACAGTTTTAGTAACAATTACATTAAAACAAAAAACTCAAGAAAAAAATCAAATTAAAAAATAACAATAAATGTGAAATGTAACATAAGCCAGGGAAAAATAACTTGCCGACATAATACTATTTTGTATTTTTCTACTATGTAATTACAAGCCTCAAGAAAATGCTTTGAAGTTAGAGGTTTAGCATTCTATAACCATTTACCCTGTTTAACTAGTTGTGAGATACTTCATTTCTAATTTCCATATCTTAACATAAGCTTTACAATCACAATAGCCCCAAAATTTGAAGCTATGCCAAATCACTAAACAGCTGTAAAAGTAACAAAAACTTTAAAGAAATGTACTCCCCATATGTAATAAATCCTGCTGAAGTGCCCCAGGTACGCTTGTGCAGGGCAACAGTAGTTTTGAGAGAGGATAGAATCAGGAGATTAAAAGGAATGACTGAATTCAACCAGGGAACATAAATGGGAAAAGTATAATAAATAATCAAAATGCAGGACATGTAGCCATAACATTGTCAAAGAACAGAGGTAAGTTGCAAGCCAAAATAGGGTACACATAACTATCCACCCATTATTCAACCCGCTATATCCTAATACAGGGTCACGGGGGTCTGCTGGAGCCAATCCAGGACGCATGGCAGGAATAAACCCCTTGTAGGGCGCCAGCCCACCGCAGGGCACACACACACACCCACGCAGACATGGGGAGAACATACAAACTCCACACAGGGGGGACCCAGGAAGCGAACCCAGGTCTCCTAACTGTGAGGCAGCAGTGCTACCACTGCGCCACCGTGTTGCCGTACACATAATTAGCTGCAAAAAAATTTGGATACATAATTCATAATGAGAAGGCAAAAAATAGTTGTTGTAACTAATAAACTCAAAATTAATTAGAAATGCTGCTGTGTTTTTTTCATTAGCAAATCCAATTTTGAATGACCAGGAAATGCCTGACACTGACTTTTAAACCGACATGACATCACATGTTGCACACTGCAGGTCATCTAGCCTGGAGTGTAGCAAATGTCAACAAAATAATCCCAAAATGACAGAAGTAAAAAGATTATGTTCATATGCATTGTGATTCATTAGCAAAATGTAATTTTAACCCTCTTCCAAAATACAAGGGAACAGAAACTTAAATTGAGCTGACAAATCCAACAAAGATGGACCTTTGTTTTTCACATTAAATGTACTGAATAACAAAGTAGGGGTCATAATAAATTCTTCAAAATTAGAAGAGCATACAGAATTACAATGTGAGGACGAACAAGCTGAATTTCAGTAAATTGTTTTAAAACCAGCGAGTTAATGCAAAAGATTTAATAAAATAAGCGCACAGATGTAACTTTCACTAGATACTTTAGATGCTTTACAAACATTCATCTCATTTACTTTTCTATTTTTGTTTTCTCTGTTTTTAAATTTGTTTTTTTGAAAGGTAGTCTTTGTTTCAGATTCCATGACAACTGTGATGTTGTAACCTTACTTGAGAACTTCATGGAAGTTTGACTGTGATGTCATTGCTACCATATCCTCTTTCCTGAAAAAGCAAACCTTGAGCAATTTTAAGATCTTTGGCAACTCTTTTAGAATTCACAGCCCCTTTCTTCGATTTTGATTATAAGAAATTAAGTATTTTACTTTAACTGCATTTCATCTGTGGCTAATAGAGCTATTTTGATGCAAAGGTTACAAATTAAATGGCTAACCAAGCTATTTTCAGTCACACACAAGAATGGAAAATCTTTTGAAGAATGATGTTAAGGGTTTCTTCACTTCATAACTTTAAGTCTAATATGTTTTAAGTCAGATATCTGGTGGCAAGAGCAGATTTATTGAAATAATGACCCATAAAGTTTAACACATGCAAAAAGCCCCAAGTATTAAATTGTAAGAGAACATGAATCTCATTCAGGACAGATAGGTAAAACAGGCTTATTGCTATTGATTAGTAAAATGGCAAATAAAAAAAAAAGGTTTCATTTTGTTTTCAGATAGTGATATGTGTTTTTTTATCTTTAGTGAGACTAAATTTAAGCTGGAAAAATGCATCTTGCTCAATTGCTAATGAGCAAGTGCACTTTTAAATAATGTGTCTGAGGGGCTTCCTCTTTAATATAATCAGTAAAAAAGACTTTGAGTCTAATGCAATAATATTTCAACTCTTGGGAATAAAGGAACAAAAAAGTTAGGGGACTCCTTTAGCATTAATTCAGTAATGAGTTTTGTGACTTGCAGGGGGTCCAAGAGTTCAGAAGGATCTCAGGCAAGATGACATTATCAATTACTTAATGATCAGTTCTGGTATTAAAGTATGGAAATATAAAATTTATATTTTGTATCAAAAGTACTCAGCTAAGCAATCAACAAACGTTATTCCGCTGCAGGCAGAAATCATAAAAGAAATGCATTTCAGTCATTAAGTTATAATAAAAACCTCTCTTCTGTTCCATTTCTGTTATTCACCCTGACCAGCACACCTTGAATGGTGAATGTTTCTAAGGTTTGGATTCTCTGGCTACATCTGCTGCCAGACAAACTGGTACAGCTTGAGCTTTCAGTTAATCAAACATGGTTAGCTAATAGCTTAGTTGTCACAATACTGCATCAACATACTATATAAAAGTTATCAACATTTCTATTTTAGAATATGATTTGATAGTTTGTTTCAGAATCCCACAATGCTTTCTGTGAAAATGAATTGATCAATATCTGAACCCAGACATTGGAGCTATGAGCAGCACTAAGCTCCGTATTTCTTTATAAGTTTATTTTGTTATCTTACCACAAATGCTTTGTTTGCTTCAGTGAATACAACAATATCTTTGTCATTTTCAGGATTAAATAGAAAAATGCAGAAAAAAATCATATCATTGGCATATACTTCACTGGCTTTATGCATCAGCACAGGGTAAGCGACGTTGCTCTTATATACCATACATGTGCTGCTGCCAGATTTCCTGTGTTTCAGAGAGTCATTTGAGGCTCAGCATAGAGGGAGACAGCAAAGAGTTTAGGAGTAAAAACAACTGATAGATTAATGTTAATATATTTTTTATAAGTTTATTATGATTGAGATCTGGTAATACCAAAGAAATTTTGGTGTTTTAAAAGGAACCACAATAGAAAAAGTTACAGATTTTTCTTTATTTAAAAAAAATGGTACAATAACTGATGTGTGTTCTGATCTAGTTAGGTTAGTATATAGCTGGCTCATACAAAAGTAGATGGGGGACATTTTAAGGCAGCTTTTCAAAGAAAGGTTTGATGTTATCTCTTTGCATAAGATTTTTTTTATATTTAGCCGTTTTCCTGAGATTGGTAATACATAATTAGGTAAATGTTCCCTTATTTGTATTCTTTATTTTTACTTAGTGTAATTTATATAATTATATTTTATTTAATGCTGGCAGTCTCATTGCCATATTATAATTTTTAACAAATAATCACTCATATTTTGACTAAATATTTTTCTGAAAAATATGAAAACCTGACAAAACATGACAGCAGGTACATACAAACAAAAATATATATTGAAGTGCTTGATGTATGCCACTGAGATGCGATGAATTTAGCAGCAAAAACCAGACTAAATACAGAAAAAAGCCCAGACCAACATTAACACTAGCCTAAAAAGACTTAATAGTGAAAGTATTATGGTCCAACCCAGGTCCTGAAGTGGGCCAGTACGCACCAGTATTGACACCCCTCCACCGTTCTTTGATAGAAACTCCAAAGAGGTAACACACACACACATTCTTTGATTGAATGCTAGTTGATTGTGACTTTCGAACTTCAAACTTACATAGGATGCTTAATGTGTATCCAACTAGGGCACTGGTCCAACACACAATGGTTTGTTTTACTCACATGTGCCTATGTGGATAGATATATATTACCTGCCTAAACAGAAACTGTCTCCTAGAAAGCTAGTGGATGTAAACATTATAATAAATAACCTAAAGAAACAGGAGCACAATTAGCAAAATGGATTAGTATACTAAACAAACGAATGTGCAAAATGTAAGGGTTTTTCCAGGTCATCTTTTGAAGTAGAGCAAAACAGCCACCAAAAGCCACATGATCATACCCCATGATATCATGACGCGAAAGCTATCTTAGATGCAGGTAACAGTGTAAGATTGCCATTCCAATCATACAAAATGAAAAATAATCAAAATACTAATTTACAGTTACAAAGAATTTTGCTATTTGTGCACCTGTTTCTTTAGTTTATTTATTATAATGTTTACTTCCACTAGCAAAGTTTAAACACAAAATAATCACAGACACAAACATTAGTGTAAACTTTAGTTAGGGAAAGTCTAATTGATCAATGTTAACATTTTTACTCTGTTTTGTGCTGCAGACAGATAAGCTCATACTATACAAAGGAAATTAAGCTGCTTTTCACTCATATCTCATATTTGTAACTCTAATGTGAATAATTTGTGTGAATGTTTACATGGAAATGCTATATATAAAATATAAACTTGTTAATTATTTTAATAAAATTTCGTTAACAACATGTTGGTTGAAAATAAAGACACAATTAGGATGGTTACATGTTGTTACTAAACATAAAATACTTGCACAAAATGATAAAAAGCACAATTACCAAAGAAAGTTACTTGTGTAGTCAGCATCTTTATCAGCATGACTTATTTAATGAATAGGTCCCTTAATCAATGGTAATCATGACAAAAAGTAAACAAGACTAACGACCATGTAGTATGCTAGATTTTAATATATTCAAAGGTTCAAAACATGAATCAATGTTTCTTTATGGAAAATTCCCATAACTGCTCCTTTCATTTCTACTGCAATAGCCTTTAATATAGAATAGAGATCTAGCTTTCCTTCGTCATCTTAATACTTCTTTCCACAGGAAATTTTTCTTCCAAATGCTTATTAACAATACTAATAATTTCAAAGAATTTAGAAATCAACATTCATATGTGCAGTACATATTACTTACAGGATGGAAACTTTGGTGAACATATTGATATTGATATCATTACTGTGCATATCAGTATCAGCCAGCACATTGAAACAAACTTTCTGTGGGCACAAAACATGTCAGAAAACCTAAGGTGCCCTAATAATATTCTATTTCTAGGTCTACTTTCTTAGTGGATGGAAGTGGTTACAATTACATCCCAGGGTGACCATGTGATTACACCTATTACTCTTTGTGCGGGTAACACGTCTGTCATTTCTGGAACAATATTGGCCAGTAATACACATTTTAAAAATAGCACTAATAATAATAATTAAAATTAGAAAACACAGCGCAAAGCCCTGAACTTTCTATAAACTCCAGAACCTGACAGTGATAAACTGCCACCATGATTCTATACAAGCACAAAATGTAAGCCAATTAAATGTCCAAATGGCTTAGCTATGAAGTCTCAAAAACTAAACAATAGCAAACACTGTTTCTGCTGCTAATGAGGATGTCTGCCTGTAAATATCAAACTTTATGCATTAAGAGCAACTCTAAGTAGTGCCTGCATCATTTCTTAAAAAATGCAATTATAATCAGTGAATACACATTTTAAGCTGCTATAATGTCTATACCTTGTTTATTTTGATCATTAACTGTGTTTAGAACAAATAGAAATACCCACATAAAAAGTCAGATAAAGCAAGCAAACAATATGATTTGAAAGCATGATGTTAAGTTCAATCACAAGTAACATTAATTTGTTTTATTTTAAATGTGAAAAATATGGTTGAAACAAAACGTCAGATTAACATTTCATTTTTCTTGGGGTAACTTTTAATATATACTATTTTTTAGCAATTGAGCCTTTGATGAATTATAAATTTCTGGAACATTTTGCTCCAAAAAGCAAAAAGGCATTTAAATTTTGCATTCTGTGCAGGCGATCATTCATTTAAAATCCATCAAAAACATACTCCTAAAGCTTGTGCTGCTCCCTTGTTCCTGATTAACCCTTTTTTCCCCGTTGTGCAAAATGCTCTTCATGGTACATAACTTACAGTTTTTTCCAATTGCTAAAGCACAATTTTGACAACAAGGCTCATTTTTGCAAATCATTTAGCACAATTCACAAAACACCTCACCCAAAGAGCAAAACACCTCACATATCCTGCAAAATGAAGCTCTGCAGTCAAAACTATATAAACACTTATCAAAACCAAACTTTCGCCCCAAATTGTAAACATTTTTGTCCCATGCCTAAATTTTTCCTCCAACCAACCAAACACCACTCTGTAAAATCCAAAACACTTTTATCTCTTTAGGGACTGTGAGAACTGCAAATACTGAGAATTGGACACAGAGACATATGTGCAGAAATAAATTAGGTTCAAAGAAATAATTTATTTAGCTACAATTTGCAACAGAAAAACCCAAACATGCACAAGTGAAAAAACAAATGAACAACAAAACAAGATTTATGCAGGGTCATGTCGTCTCAGTGGATCTGGCCACAGCACCTCATCCACTTCACATGCAATGTTTTCCCTTGCTAGACAGCGAGGAAAGAAGCGTCGGGAGTGTCTTATCCATCCCTGGATAGCTCCTACGTCAATTTCCTCACATGCCTCCTCCATTGCTTATAGAAGCCCCTCACGCACATGGGGTTGACGATCATAGACCTTCCACCGCCATGCTGAAAGGAACTCTTCTATGGGGTTCAGAAATGGAGAATAAGGGGGAAGGTAAGCCACTATAAAATGTGGGTTGTTGGCAAACCAATTTTGCACCATGGCTGCACGATGAAAAGCCACATTGTCCCACACTACAACATATCTGTGCTCCTGCCCTTCATCGTCCGTATGGTTTGCCTGTTGTAAGATGTCTCGCATTCTGTCCAGAAATGTCAGGATCAACTCTGTGTTATATGGACCAAGAATGGCATGGTGGTATAGAACTCCATGTCCTGTGATGGCAGCACACATTGTGATGTTTCCCCCACGTACGCCAGGAACATTCACAATAGCTCTGTGACCTATTCTGTTTCTTCCCCTTCTTCTGGTTCTGGTAAGGTTGAAGCCAGCCTCATCAATAAAAATGAACTCATGTGGGATCACATTTGAATCCATTTCCAGCACTGTCTGAGAACAAAAAAAGATTACATAAGCAGTGGTTTAGGTTTATGTTTAGTACTGGAAAAACGCAGCATTATATGTAACATCCTGTAGTCTAATAGTTACCTGCACATAATTGTGCCTCAGTTCTTTGACTCTTTCGGAGTTCCTCTCAAAAGGAACCCGGTATATCTGTTTCATTCGTACTTGGTGTCGCTGGAGAACACGAGCAAGGGTAGACAAGGCAACTTGCCTAATGTTGCCAAAAACTGTGTCGTCCCTCATGATGTGGCTTTGAATTTCCCTAAGTCTTATGGCATTATTTGCCAAAACCATGTTTATGATTTCTACCTCCTGTGCCTCTGTGAACATCCGACCTCTTCCACCACGTCCTACTTGTCTCTCAGTCCTTGGAGAAGACAACAATGTATATATTGGTATGTAGCCTTTCTTGTTTCTAATGAGGATTATGCAGTAGTATTGTACAATTAAAGAATACTTTGAATTGCTGTAGATATACAGTACAGAGTGGGTGTTACAGAACATACCTGTTCTCAAGCCGAAATGTCCGGATGACAGAGGCAACAGTAAATCGACTCAGGTTGGGTTGGACCCTCTGTCCAGCCTCTCTCATTGTTAATCCATGATTTATAACATGGTCGACTAATGTTGCCCGAATTTCATTTGAAAGTGCTTGTCTTCTTTGTCTTTGTCCTCTTTCACCTCTCTGTGCACCCCTACCTCTTCCTCTACCTCTACCTCTACCATCTCTTCCTCTCCCTCCAGCTTCCATTGTTCTTTAGTGTTGGTAAATCTGTGGAGTTTTATAGTTCTCACATTCTGATTGCTGAGTTAACTAATAAGCAGTCAGGTGCTTGACCGGGTGACACTTGTTTTAGCCTAATTGGTACATGGGTGTGGCTTTTTGAATGGGTGTGTTTAGAAATGGCTAAAAGTTTATTGCTGTCAGATTCCTGTGTTTTCTGTAGGAAAGTGTGCACACTCTAATGCAAAAGAAGTCAAGTTAATTGCTTTTTGTGTTCAAAGGTGTGATTTGTGTTTTGAATATAACAAATGTGAGGAGAGATTTTGCTCTCTGAGTGTCAGTTTTTGCAGTTGAGCTTTACATTAGATTTTAGTGTGTTAGCAATTGGAAAAAACTGTAAATGATACATATTTCACCTTTTTACTGCACATTTTCCTTACACGTCACAAAGTCTCTTAAAAATATTTTGGTTTGTCTTGCATCGTTCATCCATTTCACTTTTCTCTTTATATTTACATCTGGGTGTCTTTGGATATTTTCTTTAAACAAAAACAAAAGTATTTTTCCTGTTAAGACAATTTGAAGACTTGTATGTTTGCAAGGAAGGGTTGTGTTTAGCTAGGGAAACTAGTGAATGTTATTAGCTGTGAAATATATTTTCAAGGTCATTGAAGGTTTAAAAACACCTTATAAATGTAGTACATTAAAAATGTGAATTTATTCACTATTATATGTTAGAAAAACGTACTTTTTTATAAAGAGAAGCCTCTAGTACATAGCCTGGGAATTTATTAAATTTATTTTGAATCCTTTATTTAATTACCAGATGAAATATAATTTTTATTTGTTGTTTGATTTAATATCAAATATTCTTAAGCATGGCAGTTGTTACACATGCAGGCTCTGTCAGTCTCTTACACTCAGTTTTTCAGTCTAACACAGTGTTGTAACAAGGGGAAGGAACATTTATTCACTCAGTCTCTGTTTCCCAACAACTGACAAGAGCAGTCATTTGACCAGATGAGCCAGAGCAGTGATCTCAAACCTGCAATTCTTTGCAACGATTACCAGATGGTGCCAAAACCTTATTTCTCACTATAGAGAATATTTATTTCTATTTTTTGTTCTTTTTTTTCCTTTGTGAATTGTCTTATAAAACAGAGATCTACGAACTTTAGCCCCAATCCTATTTCTGTCTTTCTCATCTTGCATTTTATAAAATGTACTTGTTTGAAATCTATATAAATACAATTGTGTCAATACATTTGTTATTGTATCATGCAAAAATGGCTAGATAGGTTTATTTTTTTAATTTGTTATGAATATTAGGTGTGTTATCCATGGCATTTAGTCTGCCAAAGGAAACTGGGTCATAAAATTGGAAACTGACTCAGCGTCCTGTTAAACTAGTGTATGCTTTATTAAAAGCATAAATCACAATAAGCAACAATATTTAAATATAAAGTCAAAAAAAATGCCGGCGTATGAATCTAAAACATTTAAGTAAAATAGAGAAAAATGTCCAAAAGCAAAATGGTGACCATGACTTTGCAATGCACTTAACCAAATGTGAATATCTCATATTGAAGGCTGGGTTTCTTAACATTAAATAACCACACATCACCTCCAGGTGGCATTGCATGCATTTAAATTTAAAGTAAAAAAAAAAAAAACAAAAGTGGCAGGAATATCTATTGGAAGGGTATATTGTACAATGATATGTGCTGTTGGACCTGACTTCTAAGTTAAAACAGAATGTGTTTGATGTGACAGTATTAATAAGATGAGATGTTGATGAATTCTTAACAGTCTCTTGAATTCCCTAAATATCATAATGCTGCTGAGCCTAACAGCTTCAGCACCAATTGTAGGGGCAGCAGTTATATGGCAAACCTGCCACAGCCATACCATCAATATCTCAGCGGGATATAGTTAGCAATCCTTTTAACTGAGCAAGCTATCTAAAATAGTGATGAAAATTAGCATTAAGTCAATTGGATCAGTGGTACCAAGCACTATGCAGTGCTACAATACAATACAATGGTAGATAGTACTTTATTTGACCCAAGGTGGACATTTCACTTTTTGCAGAAGACTGGGAAATATAGAAATATTATAACCAACAACAAAGACAAACACCCGCCTGAC
Organism: Polypterus bichir lapradei; assembly: GCA_026402145.1. Classification (NCBI taxonomy): domain Eukaryota; kingdom Metazoa; phylum Chordata; class Cladistia; order Polypteriformes; family Polypteridae; genus Polypterus; species Polypterus bichir. Next base: position 111,147,808 of record JANRMT010027041.1, read on the forward strand.
ACAATGCATGTAATAATTACATTAAATTAGAGAAATTTCTAACTTTGTTAATGATACGAGAGCAATGACTATTAGGCATTGTAAAGGCATATTGCTGTAGGTGTAAAGGATCATCAGTAGCTTTTCTTGACACACTTCTCTATAATAATTTGTTCGCTAAAATTATTCAATGTTAGCATGTCAGAGAGAGGAGATGCAGCATTGTTCATAATGGTACTCAGTTTTGTTTTCATTCAGTCTCAAATTTTATTTGACAAACTAGTCGATAAATTGTGTTTGATCTCCAATTAAGTGGGGTGAATTCTGGACTATTAACTAAGAGAACATCAAGAGTGAGTGTTAAATGGCTGTTTTTCTACTAGTCGCATCTCATCCATTGAATATCCCCATGGCTGTTTTCTGTATCCTTTTCTGTTTATTAAGTAAACAAATCACTGCAGGAGTTCACATAAAGACAGACATCTTGAAATTTACAAATGACTCTGCCATTCTATTATAAAATATGGAGGACAACCATAGACCTACTCTAGATGAGTTTGTTTAGTGGTGTGATCATTTCTTTTTACAGCTAAATAGATTTTAGGTGCTAACATCCTCCTTCATTCTCAACAGTAATTAAATATGAGACTTGTGGATATGGTAGAGTAATCTAGCAACAAACCCTACATCTCAACACAGAACAGACTTTCAGGAAGGGGCAGAACTGGGGTATTCTTTCTTAGGAAAAACCACAATCATACTTTTAATTTAATTTAATTTAAGCTTTTGTCACATTTGAGTTTATATGTTGGTTTGGGAACCTCAATTACAAATATTAAATATCTAAACAAATTTGTAAAATTAGCAGCAAAATTATTGGTTTGCAGTAGACCTCTCTCACTGAGCTGCATTACAAACAAGTTAAAAAGAAGCTCAACTCAGTTTTTCAGATAATAGCTATCTTCTCTTTCCTAAATTTCAGTAGCAAATTTAAGAACCGTTATTCCCATTATTATAACCATCTATAAGAATTATAAGCATAAACATCTAGTAGTTATTAGGATTTTATGAATTTTTATTACATGTTGTGACGGACAGCCGGGTGCATATGTTCCGGGGGAGCCACCATGGACAGCTCAATACTTCCCCCGGGACATTAGGTGGCAGCCTCCCAGGCCAACGTTCATTTCCCACTCTCCCGCATGGCTCCATGGGACATGGAGTCCTCCACAGCCTGGTTGGGAGATGGGGTGGCCGCTAGGGGGCATTGCCAAGACTCAAGAGCCTGGCTGGACGAATCTTCAGCCCCACCTGGAGGTGCAATTAGGACCAGGTGGTCAAGCACCTATAAAACGGGCCAGCCTCCACCACTGAGGAGCCAGAATTGGGAGGAAGAGGACAAGGTTGCCTGGGAGGAGTGGTGGTGCCAGGAAGAGTTGTTGTGTGGGATTAAAGTGCTTTGGGACTGTGTATTGCCTGTGGGTCACGGGGAAGGCGTGCGCCTACGGGTGAAGAAAAAATAAAAAGCCTGTGTGTTTTGTACACATGCCTCTGTGTAGTCTGTGCCGGGTCGGGTGCTATATAGCGTCTTTTATAATGTATTATCTACTGTTAATGCTGAAGACCTCAATGAGCTCGACCCCTACGATCTCACTTCCTGTCTTCCCCTTTAAAAACCTCTTCCTTTTCCCTATGCCCTCAGTTCTGTATTGTACTCGGTTTTGTGCACAGCAGTGCTATCATTTGAAACGACAATTTGCAGCCAGGAAAACAAATTATACGGGTGGCTGCCCCAAACCTTGCTTTGTCTCATCGTGGCTTTTGTGACACTATTTACTTATTTTTACTAGTTTAAAGTTTTACTCTGTTGGCTTAGTTCTCTTTCTCATGGGGGTTGATTTGTTTCGAACCTAGTTTTGTTAAACTTGACTAACTTGTATGGAATGTTATTTGATTTTCATAAAATCAATAACATACTTTAAAAAACAAAAAGAAAACAAGTTTCCCTCTAGGATAATACAATATATCTACTTATTTCATTTTCTCCTCTGCTACATTAATTAAACTAACACTACTGTCATTAGCATTTGTGAGGTAAACTAGATTACCTGGAGGAAAAAAACTACACAGAAAGTTACTTGATCAGGATTCCTCCCCAAGACTGAAGCAGCAATTGGAAAACCTTTAGTTGCATAAAGTTTCTTAGCAATCTGAAGCACTCCAGTAGATGAAGTTAAGTTAGGAAATTTTGCTGAAAATAATAGAAACCTTATACTATCATTATTCCTACCCTAAATTTTAGGCAGCTGAAAGCTCATTATGGTAGTGGAATACACCTTAATAAATAGATAAGTGGCCGTGTCTGTGTGTACATCCAGTTTCTGTGTCTCTGTCATTCCAACACTACTTTTAAAAATGTCTGACCAACTGACATGTAACAGTGACCTAAGGATTGCATGCTGTGCTACAAATGCTTAATGCAGAGGTTTACATTGATTACTTAGATTTCAACCCGTCTTAGATGGGTAGGTCAGCTTGTATATTTTAAATATATAACTTGGGGTAAAGAATTTGTTTTTAATTAGATGTTGATAGTAATTCTGACTTCTGTTTTTTTCTGTATTTACAATTAAAATTTAAATATGTTTTCTCATAAAAAATTAAGTGTTAGAACAGCACAGTGATAAATCACACACACACAGTGAAAGCTTAATCTTTGCCTGTGGAAGATGCCTTTGGGTCAACCAGTGTGATTACCTGCATCATTGATTAGCATGCTGCTACTGTGCTCTGAGTGCGGTCAACAACCCAGATGTCACAGTTCTTTTCTCTTTACTGTGCATTCAGTAATTGGTTGCTTCCGGAAGACATGCTTGTCTCCTTTGTCACTTGTTACACATGGATACAAATTCATTAATATAACATGTTCATTAGGTAAAGCTCAGATAAAACAATAAGGTTACTACTTGATAAAAGGCACACAAAGATGTCTGTGCTTTTAAAACTTGTGCATTTAAAACTTTGCAAGATCTAAATAACAAATGATTTGTGTCATATCTCAGACAGAGTTCTTCTGGCTGGGATTCAAGTTTAATGTCTCTTTTCTGTTTATTTTTGATTTTCTAAATTTATGTCCATCATTTCGGACTATGGCAGTTACCGTGGCTGATGTATTTGCTTTGCTCTCTCAACTTCAGCTTGTTTTTGTTTATGTGATATCGTGCCTTTTAAAATTACAACTAGCTTGTGCAGTATTGCAATACAATCGTGAGGAACTTCTGGACATTTGCAGAGCCCACATTGTGCTTAAAACCAGCTTGCTGGATTTGAATTCCTTCCTGCGGCTGGACTTAACTAACATCAGCCAGCAAGAGACAGTAGCTTCGTCCTTACGTGAGCAGCATAGCTGACACTCAGTACACCAGAAGTGGAAGCGAAGAAAGAGAGGTGGGCTACACGCCAGGCTAAAAGAAAGGGCTACAAAACCACCGCTGCCTAGCCTGTTACTAGCTTAAGTCCACTCGCTTGTAAACAAGATGGATGAGCTGAGAACCAGAGTAACCACCCAGCGTGAGATAAGGGATTGATGTGCTCTTATGTTCACGGAAACCTGGCTCTTGGACTGTACACTGGATTTGCCGCTGCAGCTGCACACATTTTCCTTGCACCGCGGAGACCATACATCAGATTTGGGGAAGAACAGAGAAGGAGGCATTTGCTTGTACGTGAACAGCAGATGGTGTGTGGATGTACAGGTAGTCGAAAAATTCTTTTTCGCCAAGATTGAACTGGTGATGGCGAAATGCAGACTTTTTATCCTACCAAAACTTTACAATGAAAACTGTGCAATAAACTTGTCTCCCTTGGACTGACATCATCCCTGTGCAGCTGGGTGCTGAATTTCCTTACAGACAGACCCCCAGTCATTCAGAGTGGGAAACCAAACATCAGGCACAAGAACAATGAGCACCGGCTGCCCCCAAGGGCTGTGTGCTGAGTCCACTGCTCTACACACTGTTTACCTATGACTGTGTGACCTCTCAGAGCAACACCATCATCATTAAATTTGCTCATAACACTACAGTCATAGGGTTGATTACTTGGGGGGTAGAGACAGAATATAGGACAGAGGTGGCAGGACTTGTGGCCTGGTGTCTAGAAAACAACCTCTCCCTGAATACAGATAAAACCAAGGAGATGATTATCGACCTAAGGAAGAGGAAGCTACAGCACACTTCAATTTACATCAGTGAGTCTGAGGTGGAGAGAGTAAAAATCTTCAAATTCCTTGGAACACACATCAGCGAGGATCTGATTTGATCTTCCAATGCACCACAACTCATTAACCTCAAGCCTCATAAATGTACTGACTGCTGCGGTATGTCATTGGGCACTGTACACCTTATTTTGTAATCATATAATTGTAATTGCTATTTATTCTTTATACTTCTTTTGTCTTTTTTGTCTTTGTATATGAAGGTGAGCAAGCAAAGTAAGAATTGTATTACATGGTTTTAACATGTTTTTTTACTGTATATATGACAATAAACTTCTTGTATCTAATGTTCATTCTTCATGTTTGGTTATAATTTTATGTAGCTTGTTTTTTGTCCCATGTGCTTTATGGGTGGTTCCCCAAGAGGTGGACCTTTCAGTCACCACCAGGAACTGCCTTCCACCATATAAATTGATTAGCCTTCCATACTTCCTGACAGTTTATTTTGAATACACTAAGGAGTTTTTGGTGAGTTCTGTATTTTTTGCAGTGACTTGTGCTTTTGGTGGTGTATTGTAATATGTTGACCTTCTCTTCTGTTTTTCACTTCACCTTGGGATTCTGTATTGGGACTGTGTTTTCATGGATTACCGTGCCTTTTCAGGCGACTCCTTTTTGTGATTCTTAGGCTAATGGGCATGTTTGTTAAAAATCTTTTATTTTTCAAAGATCCTTTTGAGGCCCTTTTTGATTCTAGTCAGGGCTTTGATGGTGAATCCCACCCAACAGAGGACAATTTTGGAAGTATTTACAGGATTTATATAGTATTGGGTCTCCCAGCACACAAGAACCTGTTATGTAGTGTTTAGGCATCTGCTTTATTTTCACAAGATACTTGGAAAAATGGCTTAATTATTACATCCATTTAGGAATACAGTAGAGTCTCGCTTATCCAACCTTCGCTTATCCAACATTCTGTATTATCTGACGTCCCACCGCAAAAAAAAAACAAAAAAAACGCATCAGTCGGCAACAAGAACTGCAAGTTGCGAGCACGAGCGTAGTCTAGTCTTAGTTGCCAAGTTCATTTTTTCAGTAAAATTTTTCTGTTGTTTTGTTGTAAAACATGATAACAGTGGATTATGTGGCCAGACCTCTCTGGCGTGTGTGTGTGTGTGTGTGCGCTCGTGTGTCTCTCTCGCTCACGTGTGTGTGCACCTGTGTCTCTCTCGCTCACGTGTGTGTGTGCGCTCGTGTGTCTCTCTTGCTCACGTGTGTGTGCACCTGTATCTCTCTCGCTCATGTGTGTGTGTGCGCCTGTATCTCTCTCGTGCGCGCGTGTGTGTGTGCGCGTGCCTGTGTCTCTCTCACGCGTGTGTGTGTGTGCCTGTGTCTCTCGCACGCACATGTGTGTGTGTGTACGCATGTGTCTCTCTTTCTCTCGTGCGTGTGTGTGTGCGTGTGTCTCTGTCTGTGTCTCTCTCTCGCGTTCTCTCTCTCTCGCTGCACAGGGAATGCACAGGTAGAGACTGAACACGTGCAGAAATCATCGGCGTGCACAAACCGAAAGGGAAACTGGCTCGTTCGTATACCTAATGTGTGGTCGTGAACAGATGCAAAAGTTTGGCGAACTTTTTGGTCATAACCCAATTTGTACGTTCAGAGACGTTCGTGAACCGAGGTTCCACTGTATTAGGTTCGTAATGTGTAAAATTATAACATAGTTTGACGTTTAATAGGCTTTTTCTTAACACCTCCCATTATCTGACATTTTCGCTTATCTGACGTTTTGCTGGCCCGTTTATGTCAGATAAGCAAGACTCTACTGTAGCATAAATGCTCAAAACTGATATGACTTTTTGAGATGCCACTTTTTAATCTGACATATTAAAAGACCTAAACTATTTCAGTCTTGAGCAAGTAAGGCTACCCAGAGTTCTGTGCAAGGTCTTTAGAATTTACAATGCCATTGATAAAGCTGAATCTGTGTTTTTATTGCTTTGAATTTGTTTCTAATTTTATTATGTATATTTTTCTCACTTTGGTGGGATTGGTGCCCTGCCCGGGGTTTGCTTCCTGCCTTGCGCCCTGGGTTGGCTGGGATTGGCTCCAGCAGACCCCCGTCATCCTGTTGCTAAGATATAGCAGGTTGGATGATGGATGGATGGATGGATATTTTTCTCAACAATTTTAATTTTTGATTATGAGATCATCACACCACTATTTTTGTTGTTGTTTGGGTTGCTGCCTGTGTATAGTTTTCTTTATGGGCATGGCCATCTTGTTAATGGTTACTACCATGTGATTTGTGGCACGTGATGCTTGAAATTCTTTCTGGAAAAGTACCTACAATAGCAGCATAGTACTGTGGAAATCCTAATTTTCATATAATTATAAGTACTTTTGGTTTTGATATTTGTATCTTTGTCTGTCAAGTATTTTAACACCAGTCTTTTTAACCAAATCCTTAGACACCCAAATCATCTTCTAAAGTAATACTGTATAATTTAATTATAATTCCTTTCCTCCTTTTATACCACCCAAGTAGTCTCATTCACCTCTTCGAGACTCTCATTACTGGTTCAGGGAAACTGGCTTCTTTTATGCCAAGCCCAGGAGTACTTCCAATGTCACCGAAGATATACTGTTCTCCTGCAGCTCCCCCTGGCACCACCCAAGAAACCCAACATGGCTTTCTTGTGGAACTACAACTCAGAGCCTGCTCCACTGGTATCCATATGGCAGTACCACCAGTGGGATTCTACCATTGTGTGCATGAGGGAAAGACATTACTCCTGGAGCAGCCTCCCCCTGTCAGGTTCATTATCGAATACATTTTAACTGTTAAAATGTAACCAACAGCACTTTTGGTGACAAGCAGAGTTGCGTTGCGGTGCAGGAGTCTATTAGCCAGCGAAAGTGCTGTGAAGAAGCTGTCTGTTGTTACAGTCCTGCCTTTGTCTACAGTAGTCTGATAGTGGTCACAGGGCATTGTATCTTTGATTGCCAGCACAACAAATATTTCTAAAAAGGGATCAACCACAGTACCAACTGTGGTCATTGTTGCTGTTGTGAAAAGAATGGAGATAAACGGCATCAACTCAGAGAGGGAGAGGCAAGTTCGTTGTGCCACGTGAACATCTGAGTAATAAAAAAAACACGCTAACTTTGACAAGTAGCCAAAATTTACACCGGGTGTTATGGACTCAAATCAAATGTGTGTTTTTATTATATTATAATAATAATAATAATAGCAGCTCACTACTCAAAATGCAGAGCACCGGGACTCGAACCGCCAGCCTTTTGGTTATAAAGCAGTAGTTCTTACCTCTGTGCCATCTAAGAATACATAATAAACCTTTTGTCAGTTAACATTTGAACTTGGGTTTGTAACTCATTGACAGCAACATGTATATTGAATGATTTTATTTATTTTTTTACTTTGGTTTTATTCTTGAATAAAAGCACACATGTTTGTTTGGTATTTGGACTAAATTCTTCACGCATTATCAACAACAACAACAACAACATTTATTTATATAGCACATTTT
>JANRMT010027041.1:111165553-111196383 GCA_026402145.1 Polypterus bichir lapradei
AATATGCTTGTATGTATCAGACGCTTCATATTTTTTTGCTGCCTTTTCAATTGTGTAATTCTTTTTTTGTTCAGCGCTCTTTGGAACTGTTGCTTTTTGTCTGTGCACTGCGTCAGTATTTCAGAATACTACAAATGGGTCTTCTTTGGGAAACAACTAATAGGTTACAAGCTACACTGCAAGTTGAAGCAAACAGTTTGTGCAGGTGTCCCAACTTCTGTTGATTATTATGCACACCGTGTTCCAAATTATTATGCAAGTGATGTATCTGTAGGATAAAAATGAACACAAGGTTAAGTATGCAAGTTTTCATATCTCTCTATATACAAAATCCAACATCTGTATGTCTGTCCACTTTTCACAAGAGAACTACTTAATGGATTTTTTTTATAATTTGCTTGAACATACTGGTTGATTTTGTGACTTCTTTCATTTCGCCATGTATCATAATTCACTTGTGTTACCGATTTATTTGTACAAATGTAAGAGACGTGCAGCGGAGCGAGGGGAGGGCGGCAGGGACCTCAGTGCATGTATCTCACCTCCGCTTAGCTAGCGAATGAGACAACTACTTAACGGATTTAGATTGGGTTTTATTCTATAATTTGCTTGAACATTCTGATTGATTTTGCGAGTTCTCTCATTGTGCTAAGAATCATAGTTTGCTTGCAGGAGCGATATATTCACGCTAATTCGAGACAGAGGCTGCGGGACAAGGGGAGGAAGAAGTGTGACAACAGAAGTAGGGAGCCGGGCATGGCCCTCCTTACTGTCCTGTTTCACTACTACGTGGGCGGAGCCATGGGGGACGGCTAGTGGTAAATAAAAAGGAACACATACATCTAGTGTAAAATTTTTCAACACATCGATGAGGGAAAATTGCAATTGTGACACAATAAATGCCTTTTTAATAAAATGAGAAAACTTCATGCTTAAATGCGCCATAATAAATAAATTAATTTAATAACTTAAAACATGGTAAATTTACCTATGTATCGCAGAAACATACACACAAGCACACAAACACACACTGTGTTCCAAATTTTGCAAGTGATGTATCAGTAAGATTTCGGTTAAATAAACATTTGGTTTTTAGTTTTTCAATGAAAGTTCTTGCTTGTTTTGTGTCTCCTATTTTTAGGTAACTGGGATCATTCCCAAATGGGTTTGTAAATTAGTTTGCCAGTGATCTTAATTAAAGGGAAACCTACTTAAGGAGGTTGTTATGCATTGTTAAGCAAGTCGCAGTTTTCATGCAATATGGAGAAAAAGAAAGATCTTTCTTGATGTGAGAGCCAATCTTAGAAAGTTAATGCTTAAAGTTAAATCTATATAGTGGTTGCTTACTTTATAACTTTATAACTTCTCCCCACCTTCCCTTCTACATTTATAACCTTGGGCAATTATACAGAGTAAAAGGACAAGTTAATAATGTATTATTGATAATATTCATAAAATAATAAGGAAGCAAAGTACATGTGAATATTGACAACCTTACAACTTGATAAATGATAGATGTGTTGTTTCAGGTAGGACACAGGCTTGTAGTTACTCAAATGTCTCTGGTTAAGTCATCATTTCCAGTCAGCTTTCATTAGGACAGGCCACACGCCTGTCTCAATATGGCTGTCAAATTGTGCTCCTCTGTGTGTGCTTTTCAGGGCCATGGTTTGTATGAGAGAGAGAGGAAGCGGTTAAGTGTGCAAATTTATAGACTCTCTGTCCAAATCCTTACACCAATAGGACACCGTTGTAGAAAACTAATCCCAAACAATCCTACCTCAGACCAATGGGTTGCACACACTGCCTTTTCAAACTTGCCCCCAAGACTATTTGTTGTGCTGAAGTTTGCCAGCTAGGTACAGTAGTTTGGCTTTCCTGTGATGGATGCCAAACCAGTTTGAGGCACCCAATTTCCCCAACCCTGCTGTAAAATTCACATCCTGAGTCAGTGCTCAGACAGTTGGATAGTTAGACATGAAAACATTACTGTTCTCATTAATGAAATCCTGAAATACTAATTTTACATTTGCTTTATCTGACTTACAAATAAAGACATACAAAATATTTATCAACTTATATACAAAATTTCAAGGCACAACAAAAGTAAACAAAAACTTACTTTGCCACATGTGTGCAGTAGCACAACAGCAGACACCCCTGCATACACTCCCTTGAGGAAAGAGCTCTGTCTGGATACTGGACCATCCCCCAAATTGTTTGCAGCTATTCAGCAGGGATACTGAATTGAAAGAATATGACATTTTGAGCACAGCTCTAGTGAACCTTTTATAGAGCATATTAAAGCTCACTTAAAGGTAAAGCAGTAGCCCTCATATAACCCAGACTGGTGTACAGACCGTGAAAAGAATAAACAGTATGTATCCATTATTTTTGAAAAGGAAGAGTTAAAATTAAACAAACACATAATCCATAAAAATCCAGATAGAAGGTAAATTGCTAAACTGTTTTTGAATTCCCTCTGGGGAAAATTTCCAGAAAGACCAAACCTGCCCCACAAATCTTTAGTTACAGATCCAGAAGAACTGTTAGAATTATAATTTGCCCCAAACTATGAGGTATCTACTTTCATTGATGATGAATGTGCATGTGTGACTTGGATATAACAATAAAGATCAATACAGCACACCATCCAATGTAAGTATATTTATTGCAAGTTTTACTACGGCCTTTCAAGATTAGAGTTGTTAAGTAAATTGAATTTAAGAATATTATACTATGTCAAGGATTCATTTCTTTATATTTCCAGAGAAAATGAGTGGGTGCCAGAACTCAGCTGTTATTTAGGAGAATTAACAAGCGAATTAGAAAAGAATGAATACATCAAAGAATTTGAGAGCAGCAGGCCCAAAAGTTATGTCTAAACGTTAAAGGTGTAACATTAAATGTTAAGAATGGTGAAAAAGTTCATTTTGAAAGCTTAAAAAATTGGTATTTGATTATGTTGAAAACATAAATGTTGTTTTCACAACATAAAAATATTAAACTTGAAGAACTTGGCATTGTAAGGTTAAAACAGTTCTGGCATAGAGAAACCAGTAAAATAAAAAAACCCACAAAAGTTGGTTATGGCAAGCGTGTGTTAAGTAAACATTTTGTGCTTATACCTTTTGGCCATTAATTCTGGGGAAAAAAAATACATCCTGTATTTTAAGTGGACTGCGCAACTGGGCAAAGTTTTTCTTTTTTCAAAACATTGTTATAATTTTGCTTCACAAACCTTACAATATCCTGATTTGTTATTCCGTATGGCAGCCTCTATACTCAGAACTGATGCAAAAATTCAAATATATAAAATTTATAAAAAGTCATGGATGAACATATGCAATCTGCCTATAAACGTATTGAGACTGGAATTGGCATTCACTAAGTATGTTCATCACAGAAATTTGAGCATGATCCATATTGTTCAGACTATTTTTCGCCAGGGAAAACAGTCTTGTACTAAAGCATTAAATGCAAAATAAATTGTTTTGCTTAAAACTCTGTGAAATAACCAAAAGATATTAATATTGGCCTGTCAGATGTGGCGCTACTTCCTCAAAGTCTATGAGGATGTTACTAAGCCACAGTTTGGCATTCTAATGATCGATTTAAACATTATTATACCAGATGAGTTTAGGTGGAGAGAGTCAATTTACCCATTTCAACAAACCCGTAGCTTATGTGTTTAAAAAGACAAAGGATAAAAAAATGTGATTTTATTGACTTGTGTCACTTTTTTTTTTAAAGATGTCCTGTCACTATATTCTCGAAGATTAAAAATTTAGAGCTCATGCGATTGCTTGTAAAGGAAAAACCACAACAGACAAAGTCTATTTTGTGTACATCTTCTGACAATTTGATTCTGGCTATATGTGAAATTGTGCCCAATACAAGTAAAGGTAACTTGCCTTTAAATCCCAGAAAGATTGGTATTCTCAAGAAGTGTGCATCATAAAAAATGTGAGCAACAAAATCATTCCTATTAAACTAAAGGATCAATTACTTGGCATTGATGTTGTGGGAGGAGTAGGACCGATGCTGTCTCTTGCTGAACTCCACCACCAGCTCATTGGTTTTGCTGACATTCAGTTGGAGTCACTTCTACTGACACCACGATGCTAGGTTCTCCACTTCCTCCATGTATGCTGTCTCATCATTAATGTAGATGAAGCCCAGCACCACTGTGTCATCACGAAATTTGACAATGGAGTTGGAGGCATGTGTGGGCACTCAGTCATGAGTGTAGTGATCAAAGAGCAGAGGGCTGAGTAAACAGCCTTTTGGAGCTTCTGTATTGACTGGGTTGATGCTAGAGGCATAATTACTAACTCTCACCAGTTGTGGTCTCCCTGTGAGACCACTGAAAACTCAGGCACACAAGTGGGTGTTCAGCCCCAGATTCCTCAGGTTGGTGAGCAGTCTATGGGTTGACAGTTGTATTGAAAGCTGAACTATAATCAATGAACAGCAATCTCACATAGTTCCCATGCTTCATATTCATTTGGCTTAGGTTGTCACCATGGGGCCACATGGCTACATCCTTTGTCCTCATCATTGCTCAGGAGTTTCTCAGCTAGCCATGAAAGATCAGGTTTACAAATTTCTAGCCAATTGTGAGACTTGATTCCCAGTGTCCCGAAGCATTGTGATGTCATAAACTACAAAGCCCATTGTTGTATTGTCATGAAAGACTGTAAACACTAAATAAAATATTAAATAAAAACAGTCTACATGGAGCAATCAGGAAGGCATCTAGATGTAGCTGTGCTACTAGATGTTGTCAGATGCTGTCTGGTAACACCTGGCTAAAATGGAAGATACTGTTAGTAGAAAGATACTGGGGAGTATCTTTCAGAGAAACAAGAAAAATACGCAAATGTGACTTCAGAAAAATTATACAAAACTCTTCCACATTGGCCTGGAATGAAAAAGGGGAATTTGTATATAAAGGCACCCCTCTTACTGGAACTTACATATTTGTTGTGGTCAAGCTCGCTATGCAAATACAGCTCTTTAAACATGGGTGGAAAACGGAAAGGATGAGATTTATTTTTTTACCCTTGTGTAGTATTTGTACTTTTGTTACTTGGCTGGTATTCATGGGACTGGTATACCCACAGTATTTATGGGTTTGTAAAATAATAAAAACAAAATGTTTTATGTCAGACTACTAACAGATGTTGACTTTTTCTCACTTACAAACAATATAATCAGTAAATATGTTTAAAATTTTGTATTAAGCTCTGTTAGATCACATTTCTCAATGAAAATGCTGTTCAATTCTTGTTATAATATTTAATTTTTTGTGTAGAAATCAATAATAATCAAGATGTTAGTGTTATATATCATTAATATTTAACAAATATAAATGAGACAAGGTTTCCAGAGCTATTGATGTTTATCGTTTTGAATTAAACAAATTGAAAGGACATACAAGGTTATATTGAAATGATACAATTAGCCCGGTTCAACAGAAATTTATACAACAACAACATTTATTTATTTAGCACATTATCATACAAACAATGCAGTTCAAATTGCTTAACAAGGTGGAATAAAAAGGAAGTTAATTTATAAAACATAAACAAGATTAGGCAATAATATTATAAAATATGTAACAAAGCAAAAGGTATGGTTGGATAGCCAGGAGGACAGGAAAAAAAATTGCAGGGGTTCAACGGCCATAATACAACCCAGCCTCTACTGGGCATTCTACCTAACATAAATGGTCTAAATCAGCCCTCATGGTTTACATACTTCACATGGAAGAATTTCATGATGACGGTCATGCGGACATCTGGGACACCTGCCATTCAGTCCATAAATGCATGGGGTAGCATGGTACCTTGATCAGGTGGTGATGGCTTTGGTTTGCCATCAAAAAAGAACCAGAAAAGACAGCAGAGAATAGTAGCGCTTGGTACAGAAATGCAGAACCCAGAAGAAAATGATAATTCAATGCCCATATAGACATAACTAATAGGGACATAACTAAAATATAGCTACGAAACAGCCATTCTAAAATAATAGGATTTTAGCAGTTTTTTATGTTGTTCTACAGTATTAGCCTGTTAAATTTCTATTGGTAAAGTATTCCAGATTTTAGGTGCATAACAGCAAAAGGCTGCTTTACCACTCTTTTCAGGTTGGCTCAAGGAATTAATTATAAGCAGACCTTCAATTTTAGATATGAGATTATGACTTGGAGTGTAAGGGGACAGTCATCCCAAAACATAGGACAGGGCGAGATTATTTAAGGCTTTGTAATCCATTACTAGTATTTTAAAGTCAATTCTAAAAGACATGGGTAACTGATGTAACAATGCTAAAACTGGTGGAATGTGCTCAGATTTTCCTTTTCTGATTAAGATTCTTGCTGCTGCACTCTTCACTAACTATAACTGATTGATGTCTTTCTTAAGTAGTCCTGTAAGGAACACCTATATACCACATAAAAAGCAGACTTTCAAAGTGTGTTACATGCAAATGTATTTTTGCACTTGAGGCATGAAAACTGGATCTTTCTGTCTTTCTTGGGTCCACAAACAGTACAGCATTTCCTCTTGCAGCAACCTGTAGTAATCTAAATGATGAAAACCCTAGTTAGTTCTAAAAGTCTGCTAACATTTCTAAGTGTCTCTATTCCTCCCACAAATATTTATTTTCAGGTCACTTACATATACGGTATATGTATAAATTCAGGCTCACTCACACTCACTTCTGGTTCTGGAGTTGGTGGCCCTGTGGCTCCAGCATTCTTCTCCTCAATCCTCCTCAACAATGGCTGCAAAGGTAGGGGTCCTTGGTATGTGTTTTCATCTCTGTATTTGAGGACTTATCAGCTCCTTGCTCAGCTCTTGAAGAAAGAGTCTTCTTCTCTGGAGCTTTCCTTTATTTCAGTATGGATTTAGTACCATCCAAATGACAAACGCATTATAAGCAGAGATGTCCAAGATATTAAAAAATATTACAAGTGGCCAGTGTAGGGTTCTTCTCTTGGAGCTGTAACCACTAACTAACTTATCCAGGTATCTACTCATCCTTTAGTAGCACTGTAATCAATAATGATTTGTGGTTTATGATACACCCCGCCACAGATTTTCTGGTCCCTATGCAGCATGCTGATAAATACCACATTTTTTTCCTTTTCTTGGAATGTAAGACTCCAGGGATATGTCAGCAGCAAACAGAAACTTACATGAATTGACAGGTCTGTTCTTTGCACTGATCAGTTGAGGTGGGAGCTGTCCCAGCTTGTGTGAGGTAAAAAAATTGTCCTGTGATGTTGTGACCATGGAATCCCTGTGTCATGTCCAGGACAACCTGCATCCCTTGGTTTTTCTCAGGCTTTCCAGTGTATACCCACATGAAACAGCATCACAGGCAGCCCAGAACATGATTCTGTATTTGGCAGGTTTAGATGGCATGTATTGCCTGAATGGGCAGTGGCCCTGAAATGGTATAAGCTGCTTATCAACAGTAACATTTGGCCCAGGGTTGTAGCACAGCTGCAGGCATTCTACCCACTTGTCCCACACTGACCTGATTGCAGATAACTTATCTCTCTGTCATCAGGCTGGGTGGGTATCTTGGTTATCAAAGTGGATAATCCTGAAAGTATTGTGAAAGTCTTTCAGAGACATTGTTGCATGGAAAAGTTCTCGGCCAGTTTCAGGATTCCACAGGGATTCAGTGGATTCCCCATTGGATCTGAAAACACCAGCAAGAATTAGAGGTCCAAAGTATGCATGCAAATTTCTTTGGGCTATTTCCTTCCACCATGCTCCCCCTCCAAATAAGTGCATTTTAGAATGACTTTCTTAATGGTTTCTGGAATAAAAAGTTCAAAAGAAGATATGACGTCATGTAAATGCATAACTGCCATCTACGTTGGTCCTGGTTGCATCTTTATAACTTTGGCAGTAAGGCCTGGTGGCTCCTTCCATACACAAGAATACCATTGAATTTCATCATTTTTTGACATTCATATTTCTCTGCTCGTCTATACTCTTCTTCAATCTCATTGTCACACTCCGAATTGACAGAAACACAATCCTCGTATTTTTAAAATTCTTCATCTTCCAAAGTGAGCACTCTCTCCACAATGTCTTCTCTCTCTTTACTAAAATTATTTTGAAGGCCCGCTGAGTATAAATTTTCATTGCCATACTGGATTGTTTTTGAAAAGAAGCCACATACACAAAGCCATTTATTTGGTGTGTCCCTCCCCAATTCCATTTTGAAACAAAATTAGAATGATCAATCTGATGAGATTAGGGATTGTTTGTGAATGGGAAAGTTATTGTTGGAGGTTGGATGGGCATGGAGGAGTTGATAGGGGGTATTCCTGGTTGATGGTGATGTAAATGATTGCTCTGATTGGAATAATGGAATTACGTTTGGGGTATGTGGAAACAATGCAAGCATAGGGTGTCTGTGGTTAGTGTCAAGTGAGAAGAAGAGGTCAGGAGGAGGGAGAGACAATGAAAGAGAAATGGGTGGGAAAGAGGGAGCAGATATGTCGGCGGAAGGATACAGTGGGGGAGAAGAAAAGTGAGAAGAGGCGAGCGGTAAAGAGAACTGAATAAAAAAGTGGTCAGATGTGTATAGACTGTTGCATTTCTGGTAGTACAACTGCATGAGAGAACAAGGTCAAGCAGATTGCCAGTCTTGTGAGTTGGTGGGTTGTGCAGCTATGTGATGTTGAAGGAGGAAAGAAGAGCGAAAAATTCAGCAGCAGGAGAGCTGTCCAGTTGAAGGCAAAAAAAAGTACTGATGGTGGTACTGTATTTTCAGGTTGAATCCATGTCTCTGTCAGAGCCACAACTTGGAGACCACTTTGAGTGGCAAAAGCTGGAATAAAGTCTGCTTTGTTGACCACAGACTGGCAGTTCCACAAGCCAAACAAGAAGAGTGTGTATGAAGTGTTGGCTTGACGCAGCAGATGTTGTCTGGATTTCTCCCTCTCCTGCTAAAGGGGCAAGAGAAGCATCTTGTGTATATAACAGGAATATATTGTTAACACATGCTGAAGATGACATTTAAAGGAAAGCAAAAAACAGTACAACTGCATCTTCTTTTTTTTTTTACATGCCTCCGGCTAGGACGTTGGATATCTTTTAGTCCACGGTTCTTGAGGCTGATCCTCCAATTAGCTGTGAACTACCCAGTCTCAATGAGATTGCACAGGTGGTGAACCAGCTGAGGGGAGGAAAGGCTGCAGGGCTCTGTGGTATCCGGGGTGAACTTCTCCAGGCTGGTGGTTAGGCTGTCCTCGTGGCATTGCAAGCAATCTTTGCTTCCATTTGGGAGACTGGCATCATCCCAACTGGCTAGAAAGCGGGACTTGTCGTCCCTATCTGGAAAGAGAAGGGTGATCGCCTGGATTACAGCAACTACAGGGGGATAACACTGCTCTCGGTGCTGGGTAAGGTCCTTGATAGGGTCATCCTCAATAGGATCCGTGATCACTTGCTCACCTACCAGTGACCAGAACCGTCTGGTTTTATGCCTAAGAAGTCTACCATTGACCGCATCCTGGCACTGAGGGTTGCTGGATATCACGGCCAGCCTGTACACTGGTACT
The DNA here is from genome assembly GCA_026402145.1 of Polypterus bichir lapradei. Lineage (NCBI taxonomy): Eukaryota > Metazoa > Chordata > Cladistia > Polypteriformes > Polypteridae > Polypterus > Polypterus bichir. The sequence continues at coordinate 111,175,146 of JANRMT010027041.1, forward strand.
GTGAGTGCCTTGCAGAGTGGAGGCGGACCTCTGCATTTTTCCCAGTTGATTCTGCGGTTCATCGGGGTGTGTTATCGCTCCTACTCTGTTCAATGCTTGTATGGACTGGGTGTTGGGCAAGGTCGGGGGGTCCAGCGGCTGTGGGGCATCTTTTGGTGAAGAAAGATTCATGGTTCTTGACTTTGCTGACTATGCTGTGATCTTCGTGGAGTCAATGGAGGCTCTGATCAGGGCGCTCGAGAGACTGAGTGAGGAGTCTGAGTGTCTGGGCTTGCAAGTGTCTTGGATAAAAACCAAGATCCAGGCCTGTTTGTGGAGGGGGTGTCAACCTTATTGAGAGGTTTACTTACCTTGGCAATGACATTCATGTCTCTGGTGACTCTTCCTATGAAGTCAGTAGATGGATTGGGAGAGCATGGGGGGGTCATGAGGTCACTGGAAAGGGGTGTGTGGCACTCCCAATATCTATGCAAAAGGACGAAAGTCTAAGTCTTTACAGTCCTGGTGCTTCCTGTCTTGCTATATGGTTGCAAGACATTGACGCTATCCAGTGACCTGAGAAAAGATTTGACTTCTTTGGTACTGTGTCTCTTCGGAGAATCCTTGGGTACCGTTGATTTGACTTTGTGTCGAATGAGCGGTTGCTCATGGAGTCCCGAATGAGGCACATTACCTGCATAGTGAGGGAGCGTCACTTACGGCACTACGACCATGTGGCGCATTTCCCTGAGGGTGATCAGGCTCGTAAAATCCTCATTGTTGGGGACCTGAGTGGCTGGACCAGGCCAAGTGGTCGCCCACGTAACACCTGGCTGCGACAGATAGAGGGTAATTTCCGGAGGGTGGGACTGGACCGCGTGTCTGCCTGGGGGGGTTGCAAACTGGGATCCGAGTTGTTTCGTCATGTAGTGGGTGTGGCAACGCACTGTACCAATGCATGCTCCCCAACTTGACTTGACTTGACTTGAAACAAAAGTACCTTAGTTAAGTAGAAGTGTCCATTGTCTTATCTGGTGTCCTTCCTCGGCAAACTCAAGGTCTTTACACAAGTAGGTCTTCATGCAAGGAGGGTTCTGTGACAGCCCCTTAGGTCACCTTAAATAGGAAGCAGCAGAGTGAGACCATCTGCAAATCTTGAAGAAATTAGCAGCACAAAGCAAAGGGGCAGACTCATTAAACAGATTGAAACTAGTCAGTAAGCAGGCAAATAAGATGTGGGTCGAACTGTATACTTAATGCAGAACAATAAATGGGAAAATCAACATAATAATGATAATAACTAAGCACAGATAACTTTTTGCAATGCACAAGTACAAATCACTAATAGAAACCCAAACCTGAAGACACTTGCCTCTCTCGAAACAGAAACCTGTAAACCCAGAAGTTACTCACCTGATAGCTGTAGCTTTGCATGAAGAGCAGTTAAGTTAGGGTGTGGTTGATGTTTCTGAAGGAACAGAGATCTTGTCATTGGCTTCTTGGGTACACTCAATCCTTTTTGGTGCAAATTTATGTCCCTCAAAGTTGTGACTTTTTCAGTTATGGGCCTTTGTTCAGAACTTAGACCTCCAGCTCATACCTCCAAGAGTTATCACTGTGATGTTACAAGGTCTTATATTGATCACCTTATCAGATAAGGTGCAAAACTGCATTCTGGTGAGGGGCCCCACTGTGCAGACCTAGACTTTGCAGTTGACAGTAAGAGCGCCAGGCTCTAGTTTTTACGTTAGAATCTGTGTTCTAGTCATAGCAACAGAATGATGTCAGTCTGTTCTACAACATGCTAATTAATGTTTCCAAAATAAATCATGTGACAAGAGGATTAACTGTGTTTATTTAAGATATAATTGATATATTATCAGAAATCAGTGTGTGCATGCTGAACACAATCAGGGAAAGGTGCCTACAAATGCCAGTATGTCCAAGACTTTACTGGTGACTCCACAACAATATCTAATCAACAGAGTGAATAGCCTGTTATCATATATTACTACAACCTGCTTGTGTACTTGACTTACCATGTTATTTTTCCAAATAACAGAGAGATGACATTTAAGGAGAGTATGCCTAAAAAGGGAACTGAGAAAGAAGTTTGTGGCATAATGCAGTTCTAATAATCTTTCTGAACCAGATGATGCCTTAATACCAAATTTAAGCAATTGTTTACAATTACATGAAAATACAGTCATATACTTGCTGATCAATGAAACCTGTGAAGAGGCTGCAGCCTCCAGATACACCTACTGTCTCCAATAACATTCTGCAATTTTTACTTTTTGCAACAGTTCAAGATTCACGCACTGTATTATCTACATTTCTGAAACTGGTTCTGTTTCATTATCACAATGTGTATTGCACTTTTACGCTCTATTTTATGCTGCTTGATCATTCCCTTTCATGCTAAAATGAAAAAGGAATACAGCAAAAGAAAACCAACAAAAATGACAGATTTTTGGGCTATATAAGAACAAACACAAAGCACCCACCCAACAAGGCAATAATCAGTGCAAATTGATAATGCTATTTCCATTCATTTGGGCTGAAGACAGTTAATTAGATTTATTTTCTTATTCATAAATGATACATTTTAAGAGAAAGTGCAATTTAAAATGTCTAAAATAAATATTCTTATCATGCTATACTGTATGATCCATAACCATGATACTTATTTAAGAGCTTTTTTTTCCAGTCTGTCCTGCCTTATGTTGTCATCTTTGTTGAATGGAGAAGTAATTCATGTTGCAAAATTCCTTTTTCTCTTTGTTCAAAGAAATACATTATTTTGATTACAAGTATGGGTTTCATATCTCTACTAGTAGAAAAAATAATGCAAAACTTTGTAGCACATTATATTTTATGTTAAGTAGCTATATTGCATATTTTTCTAAGTAATGAGTAACTGAGCTCATTTTAAAAGTAACATTTCCCAGTACTAGCCACTTTGAACATTTGTTTTCTGAATCTGGATATCTTCCATTGAACTACCAGTGCAAATAAACTTGTACATTTAAGCAACTGGCTGAAAATAAATAGAAAATCAATAATGTCTTATTGTTCATCTTCATATCATTTTAATGCCAGAATTATTGAGAGAACCAATCAAAGTGTTAGACTAATTTGCATTGTAAAGCATCTTAAAAAAAAAAAAACTTTCTGTGTGAGGCAGACTGATTAGTGCTTCACTGTTTATTCAGTTGTTTCTGTTACACAAAACTGTACACTAAACTGAGATAATGTATTATGCCTAGACAAGTTATAATTAAAACTGTCTTGTATTACAAATAAATAAGTTATTTTGCTTTATCAAAACATTTTAATATGCTTGAAGGAAATACAATAAATTGTAATTAATATGCAGTTTAATTTCAATTAAAAAGTTTAATCATATGATTAATCAGAATTAGTTTTTAATCGAATAGAAGTCCTAGTTTTTATCTTTATTGTTAAAATTTCCTTCATCCTTAATATGATTTTCATTCCAATTTTCCAGATGTCCTGGGCATTATTTTCTGCTGATTACATTATTGAGTCTGATACTAAAGTAGCTGCAGCCTTTCACCATTCTGTGCTTATATGTCTGTTGACGTTGCAATGTTGTCATTATTAGAATACAACTAAGGGAGCAAAAACAAGTGAATTAACAGGAAAAAGCAAAAAAGATAAGTGTCCAGGCAAAATCTCACACTATTGTGTTTTTATGCAGAATAAGATAAGAAGAAATAAAAGTCTAGCTAACTAAACAATGCGAGTAAGTCAAGTTAAAATGATGGACTGTATGTGAAACTGATTGGGGTGAAAACTTGTAGCCACAATTATCCTCCATGACTTTTCTTGGGATTCATTATTTTAGGGGACCAAACTCAGGTGATTTGTTGCAAGGCAAATGATTTTAGAAGCTTTACAGACTGTCCTTTTATGAGAGGTTTGTGATCCTGGCAAGTTGGGTTTTACAACCATACCATAATGCACCCAGTCAGGGTATTTTCAATAGTGTAGTGGTTAACTACTGTTTTTGTTCCTGCCCCAAAGTTCTTTAGCTCTCTCAGCTTTTCTTTGGTTGTGTAGGTGGTGTTGACCAACCACATAAGGCAATCAGTGATCTAGTCAACCCAGAACCTGAAGCTGCAGTCTGCCTTTGTTCTTTCTGAAGCCAACAATGATCTCCTTATGTTTTGTCAATATTCAGGGAGAAATTGTTGTTATGACATCATGCAGTCATTGTCACTGATGAGGTCAATCACAGTGGTATTGTCCATGTACTTGATGATTTTGTTGCTCTCATGCTTTGCTGCACAGTCAAAGGTGAATGGGTTATACAGCAATGGGCTAAAGCCAAAGCCTTGCAGAACACTGAACAGCATGGAGAAGTTATTTTTTGCCAGTCCTCCCTGACTGGGGTGTATCTGTCTGGAACTCTAACACCCAGCTACAGATGGAGGTGCTCAGACCAAGATCTCTGAGCTTTAACACCAGAATGCAAAGCACAATGTTGCTGAAGAAAGAGCTATAGTTAATGAACAGGATCCTGACAGAGGTGTTATTCCATTCCAGATGTACCAGAGTAGTGTGCAGGGCAAGGGAAAATGGCATCTTCCACAGATATGTTATGCTGATATGCAAACTGTAATGGATCCAGGGTTGCAAAGATTTTGTGGTTAATGTGGCTCATGACCAGACACTTCATCACAACAAAAGTTAAAGTGATGGGTTTATAGCTATTCCAGCAGTAAACAGCAGATTTCTTTGGCACAGGCAAAACAGTGGTTTTCTTTAAGCACTGTAGTAGCATACATCGACAGGGACAAGTTAAAGATGCTAGTGTACCTCCATGACAGCTGGGTGGCTTCATGCCTTCAGGATGTGTGTTGGGATGCTGTCCAGGCTGGCAGCTTTGCAGGGTTTAAAGGTTTAACACATGTTGACCCCAGTCACCTACAGGATGGCTCTGCTTGCCAGTAGCTCTGGAAACATTGTGACCGTCTCCCATGCATGAACTGTGATGCTCCAAACAAGTGAAGAAACCATTCAGTTCATTCAGGAGCGAGGCATAGGTGTCTGTGGGCACAGCTGTTGAGGGTTTGTAGTCTGTGATTGCTTGTAGACTTTTCCACAGATGACACAGATTGCTACTGCTGAAATCATTTTCCAACCTGCTTGTATAGTGAGTCTTTGCTGCTTTGATCACCTTCTGTAGATCTTGCCTGGAGTTCTTGTAGCACCTTTATTTATGCTCAAAAAATGCTGTAAGTTTTCCATCTGTCTCTGTCTTTAAAGGTATTATAGTCATGGTTGATTTTTGTTTTGGACAAGTTTTTAAAGGAATTACAATGTCCACCACAACCTTCAGAAGAAGAGCATTTATGCATGACCCAGGAGGCATTTCTTCACAAATAGGATCAAAAGAATCAGAAACTAACCAGAATGCTTGAATGTATATTGTGACAGGTTAAATGTTACTAGACTGAATGTTCTTTATGTCATTTGTTTTAATAAGCTTTGCCAGCTTCTTTTTGATTTTGCAATACACATGTGATAAGCATTCAGTATTGCACTACATTACAATATATCATACTGTGTGATAACCTTTTCTGCAAAGATTTTTAACCTGGGACATATCTTTATATATTTTGAATGCCTCGATGTCCACCACTGATTATGTGTTTTTGGTTCTGTGCCTGGACATCATTTGTTTGTGTTTTGCCTGTGTTTGTGTGGGTTTTCCTCCCATATGTCCAAAGATGTTGGGTTAATTGTTGACTCTAAATTGACATCATTATGACAGAATGTGAGTGCCTGTGTATGCGTGCCTTGTAATAGACTGGCACCCTATTTTTTTGATGTTTCTAATCTTGGGCACAGTACTACCATGATAAGCTATCCACCTATTCCTTCCACAATCCTGAATTGGACTCTAAAGCCATGCCTTAGATCAGATTTCACAGTCGGAGTATTATTTTTTCAGTAACCTTTTAAGTACCTTTCTATCCTCTGCACCCAATTATAGTTTTCAAAAGCTGCATCAAGATCTAATTGTGAGGTTTCTGAGACAAATGAGCAGTCTTGCTCCAGAAAGAACACTTAAATTTATTTCCTTTTTATTTTCCCATATTTTAAACATACTGGGGCCAATTATCTAACTTCAGTGTGCATTTAAGTTTAATTTACAGTAGCAATCTATTGATTTTCATCGATCACCTTTTCTTTTAAATGCACTCTTAAACTCATTATTTGAAATATTTGTTATATTTTTTCAAGTTAAACTTTTCTGTTTTTTTCCCCAGGACTTAGAGTTAATGTCAAGATAAATCCTGTGGCCAATTGATCTAAGAGGTGATTCAACATCCAATTTATTTCACTTTTTAATTTTTTTATATACTCTATACGCTTTATTTGCTGCTTTAGACTATTTCCCCATAGTATGCATTTTTTCTATCCTTTATAAAAGTGCTGCATTAGTCCAATAATGTTTTTATTCACACTGTGAAATTTTAAAGACAATTTTCTGGTATGCAGAAGTATTACTGCAATGTACTGCAGAAGAAATTATTAATATTCAATTAATTTTTAAGCATATATTTCATACTATAATGACGAAAAGGATAATGCATCTATCTTTCAATACTCTTTCCAAACCCACTTATTCTGATATGGGAGTTCTGGCAGCACTGTGCACATAGTTGGAACCATTCTGGGATGACATACCACTTCATTTTATAGAACACTAACCATAGCTGCATGTCACTGGTTTGTGGGAGAAAACCAGAGTGGGCAGAAAAAATTCTTGTTAAAATTGGTAGAACATGCAAACTCAACACAGACAGCGACTGGGTCAAGTATCAAACTAAGGTCCCAGGAAATACGTAGAAAAAAAAGACAATTGTGTGTTTATATATTCGGCCTGCACTGCTGTCTAAAACGTGAGTATGGGTTTCTGGTTGCAAACGAAAAGCACAGGGGTGTTGTAACAGGAAGAGAGGACCTTGCTAACTGGTCTGAGTTGTTGAAGTGTCACTAGGGTTTACATTTTAGTATTAAATTTTGCAAGCAGAGAATGCTTTGAAGATAATTCATAGCAAAGAGATTTAGAGTCTAAAGGCGAGTTTATACTTGACTAGTCTGCAGAAGGTGTGAGTGCAGCACAGCAAAAATTAAGTCAGGAATGGAGGCATGTTTTCACCGCACACTGTGCACAGAATTTTTTCTAACTACAGCACAATGTATCCAAAGTGGTGAATTTTGAGGAGAGGCTGGTTACATAGATGCCAGAATGATGAACGAAGGGCTGAATATGACACAATAGGTCATCAAAGTAGGTTGAATATTATACATGCTCGTCCTTCACTTTTTTTGGTTAATCTGACACTCCACATTCTCCTTTTTTACTCTTAAAGTCAATAATAGCAGGCACAATTTTTCAACCATCAGCAGAGTCTCTCACGTCTGCTGTGACATAGTTAGGTATGCAACATTGAACAAACGCTGTCATGTATTGACTAGGCGAATATCAATGCATGATCAAATGGGACATGCTAAGTGTTGAATGTGTTATGGTTGCTGAACCTTGCGCCTATGCACTTTGTGTTGCGGTGTATGTGCCTCAGCTTCATGCAGTAAACATAAACAAGCCTTTATAAGGAACCATGAGGGTTCCAATATAGGGTAGCAAGTGAGCCCAACTAGGAAGTATTGATTTCCAGCTGACAGAGAGCAGATGCAATACTATAAAAAAAAATTCAACCCTTAAAAAAGGGGTGGGCAACTATTTTGTATGGGGGCCACATAAGAAAACCAGCTTGTCAAGCATTTCATCTGTAGTACCAGATTCTCTGCAATTTCCTCAATCCATATTGTAACTGTTCGCCATGATAGGAACAGACATTCAAATGCATCCTTCTTCTCTGGGCAGAGGATTGCTGCCAACTCCAATAAGCACTCTTTAACAATTTTTTGGCAATTTTGTGAGGTAATATATAGCTGGTTTTTACTGTTCCTTCCTTTGCATTATGAAGCTTTCCTAAAAGACTTTGCTGTTTTTGCAATTTAGCTAACAATTCCTCTGCAGTCGTCTCCTTCTCCTCTTCAGATAAATTTCTGTTTTTCAGCATGCTTGGGCTTGAAGTGATGGATCAAGTTGTAGTGTTTAAACGAAGCTATGTGCTCTTTATATGTTAAACAGGTTGCTTTACCACTAACCACCGTGAAAAAATACTTAGGAGTCCAAGATTGTTGAATGATCTAGTTTTCGCATTTTTGTTTTTTACCACTCCTTTTTGTTGTCTCTTTGCACAAAATGCAGATGGGTCACAGATTAAGAAAAGGTGTCATCCTTCTTTATTCAATAAAACACAAACAATCTCTGTATAACCCCTTTCTGTGATGCAATCTCCTGCAGTTTCCCCACATATTTTAGTCTGTGTCTGCACAGTCACATCTAGCTGTGATGCAGACTGACACACCTAGTTAAGTACTTGCCATCCGTCCACAGACCCAACAGAAGCACATCAGCCCATAGGCCATACAAAACTTAGGTCTGCCTTAGAAGTTTTCACAATTTAATATTATAAAATATTGAATCACAGTAGGCGGCATGGAGGCGCAGTGGTAGCACTGCTGCATCGCAGTTATGAGACCTGGGTTCACTTCCCGGGTCCTTCCTGCGTGGAGTTTACATATTCTCCCTGTATCTGCGTGGGTTTCCTCCGGGCGCTCCAGTTTCCTCCCACAGTCCAAAGACATGCAGGTTAGGTGGATTGGTGATTCTAAATTGGCCCTAGTGTGTGCTTGGTGTTTGTGTGTGTCCTGCGGTGGGTTGGCACCCTGCCCGGGAGTGGATTCCTGTGTTGGCTGGGATTGGCACCAACAGACCCCCGTGACCCTGTGTTCGGATTCAGCGGGTTGGAAAATGGATGGATGGATGAATCACAGTAAATTCAATATGGCCTTTTGACACTGATCAACATAAAATACCCTTTAATGACATGAAAACAGATCTCTGTAGAGTGATCTAAAGTAATTACAGATGTTAAAAACAAAATTGATCGCATTAGTGTTCATCTACAATAAAACATCCATGCATTTTTTTAGTAATGCTCAGAAAAAAAGCTGTTTTACCTATTTATTTGATAAAAGAAATATTATATACGTCATTCAGATGGACACTTAAAATCAAAGCATTAGGCACTTTATTTTCCTGTGAAAAGATTTTTAAATTTATTATAATACATTGTATTTTAATGTAAATTCTTTGCATCTTTCTTGAGCAGCTCCCACACACAATAATGCTGGTACTTTTCACTGTTTTCCTTTATTATACTACAACTGAATTTTCCAACCTGGCACTGGGTTATTCAACTGGCAGCAAGAGGGACCTGAAGGATGCTGTAAAAGGAGCGGCTTTCTTATTTGATGCTATTAACTTCTTGACCTCACTATGGTCATTGCAAAGTTCCTGTTCAAAGTCTATAATAAACTGCCTTCCACTTTCCTTCTTTCGCATAGATTCTGAATACAAAATATGGGCAAAGATCACCTCAAAGGCTGCCAAGTTGTGCGTCACAGTGACAGACCACCTGCAGCTCCCTGTTTCACCATATAGAGCCTTGCCAGCTGATCAAGCATATCCACACCCATCTATAAAAGTTATCAAATACAGAAATATAATATTTATTTATTTATTTACACAGTGAGTAGTTTAGATAAAAGTAAGAAATGCAGAGAGTAGTAACCTACCTATCTTGGTGAGATTACAGTACTGTCTGTGCTGATGATGACAGTCGGAAGGATGCTGGCACTCTTTTGTGGCTTTCTCAGTCTTTATCACTGCCATTAAGAAAAGTTCTCTTTGCATACAAAGGGTGGAAACTCTCATCTCATTTTATTCACTGTATCGAGAAAGCTTGTGTTCTTTTGTTTTTTTTTTGTTACAAAGGAAATCAGTGTGTAAAATTTCCATGATGGCATTTCTCTCTTTTGCTGTTGCATCACCACAGTATCTGATAGGCATTCTCCTAGTGATTGTGTGGAATCTTTCGTCAAATACAGAACAGTATGTATGGCATGTACTGGATGAAAGGGCATCAGCATTTTGCATGGAAAAGTTGATCATCTACAGTTACTTTCCATCCAGGCTTAACACAAAATGCAGTTCTGCACAAAAGCATGCCATGTGTCTGATCAGCAGCAAGTTTATCAGTCTGCAGATGCTCCTGTCATGTTTCTTTGTTGCTAAAACACAAAAATCATCTTTTGCTGGTGCCAGTTCTTCTCTCTTCATATTTATGCTTTTCTCACCATATACTCTATGCATATAACAAATAGCAATAAAAGTCATCACTTAATTTTGAGTCAAGTCCCACATTGTAATGGTCTCAGATATACAGTATCTATGCATTTTCATATTGCAAAAACAGAGAAAAATGTGAAAGCAGCTGGTTATTCTTGCTTTTGCAAATTCATGAGGCTTGGTGTGGCAGTGAAAATATTTGTGAGCTGGCTGCTTTCCAACATGCAGCTCTGTGCCTTGGATTGCTCCATCCACATGGCATCCATCACATGCCTACTCCTTTGTTCCCATGAAGATCAATACTAGTTTGCCAGTGTCGGCTCAAGTCTGCTAAACCAAGGTATCGCAAAGGAATGCCTCCAAAATACTTCCAGTGAAACCTGTGAGGCTATTGCTGTATTTTTCAATCAAAAAATTAATGATTTTAGAAATAATATAGTATATCTCCCCAACACTGCGGATCCTCCTAAGCCCCAGTACTCTGTTATAAACAAATTCAATTCTTTCACCAGGATAGATTTACCTGATTTACATAGAATAATTTCTCAACTGAGACCCTCCAACTGTGTCCTTGACCCAATACCAACAAGTTTTTTCAAAGAAGTATTGGGCGTGCTAATTGATAGTATTCTTGACATAGTAAACTCGTCATTAGAAACGGGGGTCTTCCCAAACTGTCTTACAGTAAGACTGCTGTAGTTAAACCCCTACTGAAGAAAAATAATCTTGACCCCTCTGCTTTTGAAAATTTTAGACCTATTTCTAACTTGCCTTTCTTAAGTAAAATTCTAGAGTAGGCAGTCATTATGCAGCTAAATGACCACCTCAATAAACATGCTATTTTTGATAAGTTTCAGTTGGGTTTTAGAACCAATCACAGTACAGAAACTGCACTCATTAAAGTAGTAAATGACTTGCGGGTAAATGCAGACAGAGGCCATTTATCTGTTCTCATCCTCTTAGATCTGAGTGCCGCATTTGACACCATTGATCACAACATTTTAATTTCCTCCCATTGCCCAAAGACATGCAGGTAAGGTGGATTGACAATACTGAATTGGCTCTAGTGTGTGGTTGCAGTGTATGTGTGTGTGTGATTGCACTGCAATGGGCTGGTGCCCTGTCCATTGTTTGTTCCTGCCTTGCAGTCTATGCTGGCTGTGTTAGGCTCCAGCACCCACTGCAACCCAGTTCAGGACAAGTAGGGTTAGAAAATGACTGACATTAAAAAGCCTTTTTCTGTTGATCACTGTCAAAGATTATAAATTAAATCTTTTGTGATTCAATGTTGAATATATCTAAAATGTGAAAACTTCAATGTGTGCGAATACTTTTTATAGGCACTGTAAAAAGGCTCACAAGCATTTATCTTTTGGATATTCTGGTTTTCTTTTTCCCAATAACATTTTATTTGTTAAACTGAAACTGACTCTGAATGTATGAATGTTCTAGAACTGCTTCCTTTATTAGTCCTGACATTGCTGAGATTGTCTTCATACCCATTAGACCCTGAATTGGAAGATGACAGCTCATGGAATGAATGGATGGACTATCTGCAGGATTTTGCTTATGTTTGTTATTCACATTGTGATAGCACTGTACAATATAACGAAACTGACATTTTCAATCAAATTCATATATATATGAATATCCAATTCATATCAGATTTCTTTTTTTTTTCATGCAAATTCCTCAAAGACAATAGCCAGACTGGAATTCAACAGGACTTCTGAGCTGTGAAGCTACAGTGCAAGCTAATGTAAGAGCAAATACCCTACTATAAATAATCTAATATAAATAAAGATAGATAAATGAAACCTGTAACTAACAGATACACCTTGCCAAAATCATATTTCTTTATTTGTAGCAGTATTGCAGAGATTACTTCTGCTCCCTCATAAGTCTGAAGGCCTAGGTGTAAGTCCAGGTGTAGTTGTTGTCAGTTTCCATTCTGCCTACTTTGGTTTTCTTTAGGTACTGCAGTTACAGTACTTCTATGCATGCAGACATTATATGTGACTCTAAACTAGCCTTATATGAGTGCATTTGAGTGTGTGAATGTCCACAGTTATACAGGCGTTGTACCAGTCAGTCGTTGTAAAAGGAGAGGAGAGACAAATGTTCTTGATTTACTTGTGCATCTACATTCCTATCTCCACCTATGATCAGAGGCTGTGGGTAGTGACCGAAAGAACGACATTGCGGATACAAGCAGCAGAAATTGATTTCCTTTACTGGGTGTCTGGGCTAAGACTTAAAGATGGGGTGAGAAGCGCAGATATTCAGTAGAAGCTCAAAGTAGAGCCGTTGTTCCTTTCCATTGAAATGAGCTAGTTGAGGTGGTTCAGGTTTTGTGAATTATAAATAATGATTAAAAAGTGCCCTAAATGCAATCTGCACTTATCTTTCTTTCGTAACCTCAGAGTATCTCAAGTGTTGTCCTTTTTCTGCAGTGTAACCCAGTCTGTCATCACTTTTTAGCTTCATTACCTGGTTAAATAGACTAACAAACCAAAATTTTAAAAAGCTCCAGCACATTACCAAACATGCAGCTAAAGTTTTTCGGGTCTCATGTACAGTAAATGATTTTGTAAGTGTATGTCAGAGAGCAATGTTGATAACACTACAAGTCATCTCAGCTGATGACAGACACCTATTACCTCAGTTAATCAGGGAGGATAGTTGCAAGGCCCTTAACCTGCAATTGCTGAGCGCTTTGAGTAGTGAGAAAAGTGCTATATAAATGCAAAGAATTATTAAAGACCCACAAAACTGACTCCAGAAGTTTCTTTCTTCCCAGTGCCATACAGCTTCTTGATAAGGAATATCTGAGGCAACAAAACAAATCCAGAAGTGTAGAAGTTTGTATCATGTAACCATTTTAGGTAAATACTCATTATTAAACTGATAGAAGTAGTAAACATAAATTCTGTTTTTTAAATATTGTAAGTATTTTAGAAGTTTAGAGTTTTACTCTCTCTTGTCTCTACTTGTTTATTTTATTTAATTTCTGCCTGTTATTGGATGCGACTGAGAAGGCAAATTAGCTTTTTTTGTGTAAACTAAAAACCTTGATTGAACTCTGATAGACTGCAATTCAGGCTTGATTCCTGCTTTGCACTCAGTACTGCCAGGAAAAACTCTGGTTCTCCCACAACTCTGTTTTGAAGTAGGGGGGGTTAGGAAAAAGAATGAATGATTAATTTAACTTTAAATAAAAACTCTGTATTTGGTATATTAACTGAGCATTTAATTATGGGCATGAGAGGAGTGAGGCTATCAGAAGACCTTGTTATATGTAAAAATACAAAGGGCCAATCATAATGAAGAGCATTAAGATATGAATAATTATAGAATTATCCTTTATTGACACTAAGCTAAAGGAAATTTGAAAAGGAGGATGTGAGGTTTGAAAGGATTTCTGGTGGAATTGTAACTCATTTCTTCCTTTATCAAACTAGTATGAATGATCTGTTTTATTAGATTAGATTAGAATCATCTTTATTGTAATAACCAGAAAGCGCAAATAGTAAAGCGCAATAGACAGTGGATGCAAATGGTACATTAAAATGCAATAGACAATAAGATTCAATAAGGCAGCATGCAAATGAGATATATATATATGTATAGAGGGAGAGAGCATTTGAATTTACAGGTAGTAGTATATACAAGGAAGAGTATATTTATATGAATACTGATTAGTATGTACAGACACATAAATAAATATCATCCATCCATTTTCCAACCCACTGAATCCAAACACAGGGTCATGGAGGTCTGCTGGAGACAATCCCAGCCAACAAAGGGCACAAGGCAGGAACCAATCCCGGCAGGGTGCCAACCCACTGCAGAATACACACAAACACACACTAGGGACAATTTAGAATCGCCAATCCACCTAACCTGCATGTCTTTGGACTGCGGGAGGAAACCCACACAGACACGGGGAGAACATGCAAACACCACGCAGGGAGGACCTGGGAAGCGAACCCGGGTCTCCTAACTGCAAAGCAGCAGTGTTACCTACTGCACCACCATGCCACCATAAATAAATATCAATGTCAATTTATTTATATAGCACAATTTAAAACAATCGCCATTGATCCAAAGTGCTGTACAAAAGAGTAATAACAATAAACATAATAAAACTAACTCAGAAATGCAATTTAGTAAAAATAAGTTTTTAGCCTACTCTTAACACTAGAACCCCTGAAGCCTATGAAAATCCTCGTAATCCTGACCCACCTTAATTTCCTTTGTACCTCTCCATCGGTGTCTTTTGTTTTGTAAGTGTGTAGATCAGCACTAGCAGCAAGCAGCCTGCTGTCCCAAACCCCCCTTGACAGAGTTCAACTCGGGCAAAAAGTTCTCACAACTCAATCCAAGGCTCCTTATCTGTGTGTGAGGTGCCTGAAGTTGTATACGGGAAATAATAAAGTATATCATTATTTGGAACACATGCATTTCATGTGTGTTCCGTGTCTACAAAGATCTGGGTAAGTGTAGGATGAAAGGAAATGCGAGGCAAGAAATGCTGAATACATACCTAAAGCAGAATCTTTTTCCATGTTATTCTAATGACGTGAAGAGTATATTGAGTGTAAACTTTAGTCCAAATATCAAATAAACATGTGCGCTTTTATTCAAGAATATAACCAAAATAAAAACAAAAAAAAAATCATTCAGTTTACATGTTGCTATCAATGAGTTACGAACCCAAGCTGAAATGTCAGTCGACTGAAAGCTAATATGTATTCCTGGATGGAGTCCCGGCACTTCGTGTTTTGAGTAGTGAGCTGCAATTATTATTATTACTATAATATAATAAAAACATACATTTGATTTGAGTCTGTTACACCCGGTGTAAATTTTGGCTACTTGTAAAAGTTAGTGCTTATTTTTTATTATTCAGTTTTATTCTCTCAGTAACGTTCATGTGGTACAACGAACTTGCCTCTCCCTCTATGAGCTGATGCCATTTATCTCCATTCTTTTCACAAGAGCAGCGATGACCACAGTTGGTACTGTGGTTGATACCTGCTTAGAATTATTTGTTGTATCAGCAATCAAAGATACGATGTCCCGTGACTGCTATCAGACTTGTCAAAGGCAGAACAGTAACAACAGACAGCTTCCTCACAGCGCTTTCACTGGTTAATAGACTGCTGCAACGTAACACAACTATGCTTGGCATCATAAGTAAAATGGGACTTCCACCTGCAGCTAAAGTCACTTTAGTACACAAGCAATTCGACACGCTAGTCTTTAGATCTGAAACTGCCATGCTGATGGTGTATGCATCGAAAAAGAATAAGCCTTTGATTTCAGTCTGTATTTTCCGGTTTAAAGTTTTGCTACCTGTAAAAGATATCGTTGAAGGGATATAAGCAGACACACAAATGCTGGTGAATCATGTCTGCTTGTTATCTTGCAGTCACTTGAATTTTTTGTTATTCAGTTTTATACTTGAATAAAAGCACACTTGTTTCGTTATACCTTTGCAAAAGTGTTTATTGTATATTCCAGTAACAACTTGAATGAGATCAAATCTGTCCCTGCTTCTCTTGCACATGCACCCACTCATTCATACATGAAAACGTCACTATTTGAAAACGTTATGCCATTTGAACATGTGTTATCATTTGAACATGTTTTTTTTTTCGATCTTGCCTGTACTGTAAGAAGTCTGTCTGCATTTTCAGCACCCATGCACCATAACGCAGAGTACATGCAAGATCAAGAAAAAAAAAACATGTTCAATTGACAATTCATGTTCAAATGGTTACTTGTATTTCTATGTGGCTCTCCTGATGCCCTTTTCCAGGTTGGCCTTGGATGTTCTGTAGCTCCCAGAATCGGCAGAAGTGACACCAGCATTGCATGCTTTCAGCAGGATTCTAACCTCCCTATCAATCCAGTCTTCTGGTTAGTGAAGGCCTTAAACTGTTTGTGTGTTGTGACCTCATTAATGCTTGTATTGATGTAATCTAGAACAGAAAAGGTGTAATTTTAATAACCACTTTTGAGTCCCGAGTGGCATTGGTGGCAAACAAGCTCCAGTCTGTATGAAGACTGAAACCTCTGCTGTAAAGCAGAGTTTATCTCTTCAGGTTAGACTTTCACCATCCTTACCGAAGATCTCACACGTCTGATGTGTGGTGTATATTTGGGGAGCAGAGATAGGTGACATAATTGTCCAAGGTGGTTGAGCAGAAAGGACTTGTAGGCCTCAGCAAGTTTTGCATACATGTGTCCAAGATTCTGTGTCCTCTGGTGGGGCAGGAGAAGTTTTTAGATGAAACTTGGGGAATACAGTTCTAAAGTTGCAATGATTGAAATCGCCAGCAGTAACGGATGTGCCATTTGTTGTTTGCTAAGAGGAGGAAGCAATTTGTTCATTGCCAACTTAGTGTTGGCATCTAATGGTTCATACACAGCAGTGATAAAAATAGGCGTGAGGTAAGTAAAAAGGTGCAAACATGCTGTGTGTTATTAGATCATCTAGTGATTCCCGTTTGCTTAGCATTTTTACTTTTTTTTCAGCATGTAGTATTTTTGATATTTGGCTTTTTTTTTAAGGATTTTTAAGGTTTGCTTGTGGTTGTTTATTTCTTGGGTTTCTGTTTATAATCTTTTTCCTCATTTTTGCATCTGACCATATAACAACTGAAGTCATATGCACATTAGACCTATTGACAGATGCAAGTTTAGTTTGAATTAGAGAGGGAAAAAATGTGTAGAATAAAATATGGTGTAGCGTATAACTGGCATATCTGTGCAATAAAAAGAAAACAGCTTCTTGGTTTTGATTCCTAGCCTGGTTTCTGTTTCTGTTTAGTAAGCATGTTGTTTCCTGTATTTACATAAATTTTCCCAAGTATTACGGTCTCCTTGCCATATTCCAAACAAATAAGTTGGTTAGTTGGCAACACTTGCTGACTGCCATATGTTTTTTCTTCCTGCAGTTTTGGAATATGTCAAGAAATAAACAGACAAAAACAAAGATAAAGATTTGGGGAAGACTCCTAGTATAATGTCTGGAGCGTTGAGTCGAAAAATGACTGATAATGGTCTTTTTGTAGTAGTTACAGTAGACAATCAAATACAGACTGGATTATTATACTATTTATTTCGCAAAATTTGATTTTTTTGGCTGGTAATTTAGCAGTGCTTCTGCTTAGTCTTTGTTTTCATCAAATACTTGTTTAAGCAATAGAAAACAACTGGTGACTCACTGCCTTTTTTGAAGGATTAGATAGATAGATAGATGATTAAACAAGTATCTTTGTGCCAGACATGCCAATATAAGTTAAAACCTTCTGCAACACCAGTTAAATCCATCAATTTGCTATAAATACTTCCTTTTCTTTGTTTGATTATTTGGGCAGCATGATAACCAAGTGATATCTCAGCTGTTTGGTACCCTGTCCGGCTCCCCATTCCTGGCATCATGCTTCCCCTCCCCTTAGCCTGTAGCCTTTGTCTCGGATTAGTGCGAATATATCACTCCTGCAAGTGAACTATGATTCTTAGTGTAATGAGAGAAGTTGCAATATCAACCGGAATGTTCAAGCAAGTTATAGAAAAAATCTGATCTAAATCCGTTAAGTACTTCTCTCATTTGCTAGCTAAGCGGATGTAAGATACACTCGAGACTGGCACGCAAGTGAGGAGGGCCACGCGCCCCTCCCCTCGGCATGCTGCGTGTCCAGAATGTTCAAGCAAATCATAGAAAAAAAAATGATCTAAATCCGTTAAGTAGACAGACAGACAGACAGACAGACATTGGATTTTATACATATAGAGATAACATCTAAGCAATGAATCAAGTAATCTCAAAAGACTGAGTCCCAATTGACTGAGGAAAAAAGGTGCAAGCTTTTATAGTTGCTGTGCAGGAAGAGCCGGGTCCATGCAGCGGGTGGCAAAACTTGGGTTTATCGACACATTTACAAGACAAAAGATGCTGACGGAGAGGTGTGAAGGGATTTAAGGTGGACCAGGTTTACGAGGTTTTTTTGTAGGCTCTGGTAATTCCAGTGTCAAATCTCAATGACATACATATGTTTGTGTAAAATTCCATTCACTTAACAAAGTTGATTTCTAAACCAAACAGAATTCTGTTAGATCAGAAATTCAACCAAAATACCAATAGCATAATAATTAATTTACCTTTCACTTCATAACATGTGCCTTCAAACATTAAAATGGCATACTGTATATGCAGTTTGCCTCCTCCAGAGTTAGTCTCTGTCTTTTTCTGTATGTACTGTTGTTTATCTTGATCTTTATTGTCTGCATTTGTTCCTAGTGGACTGGTTTCCTTTTTGTGTACGTGTTATCAGGTCTGGGGGTCCACTTCTCAGTTGGTTGTTTTGTAGGCTCCTTTTTTTCTGTGTGCTGTGAAGGCTTTGTGGTTCTGTAGTTGTGTGATTCCGAGGGTCTGCTGAAACTTTTGCCTTATTCTCCGGTTTGTTTCTACTCTAGTTTCCAAGTAGCTGTTCATTTCTGGTCTTTGGAGAAATACCCTCTTTATTCTTCTCTGGAACATTCTTCCTCTGGTTTCTTGAGGCTTGGAAAAATTATTGTGGTGATATCATGGAAGTCCATTTGTTAATTGCAGATTCTATGGGACTTGAGAAATTGAGATTTTACCAGTTGTTTAAAAATGTGTCTGGGGTGGTAACTCTCTTTGTTCAGCAAGGTATGTATGTCTGTTTCTTTGAAATACACATTTATGTCCAGTTTTCCTGTTGTTTCAGATTCTAGACCTTTAAATAGTCTGGAAATTGGTCTCTTTCTCATTCATGGTGTTTTTGAGTTTGACAGATGAATGGTGTGTATTCAGAATCTGCACAAAGTTTTTGAATTGTTCCAGTCCATGTGTGCAAATGCTCCAAATATCATCCAGGTATCTGTAGTAGTAGTCTGATTTGAGTGAGCATTTTTATAAGGATGTCTCTTCTCGGTCTGCCATGTATATATTCACATAAGATGGAGCAAAATGTTTCCCCATAGCCTGTCCTTTGACTTTTAGGTAAAATTTATCCCTGAAGTGAAGTCATTCTTGGTGATGCTCAGTTCCAGTAGCTTTAGTAATCCCCTGTCCATTCTGTTTGGTTGGGGATATTTCTCTTTCCATTTTTCATGGCCAGGAAGCCCTGGGTAGTCTCTATATTGGATTATAGGGTGGTGATATCTATTGTAAGGAGGATGGCTGATTTCTCCACATGTGTTGTTTTTAACCTTTCTACAAAGTGATATGTACTGTATTTTTTATGTAGCTGCTGTGTTTTGTTGAAATCAAATTGATGTTGTTGTCAATGAATTTGGCTATCCCGTATGAATAACTGCTGCAGTCTGAAACAATAGGTCAAACAAGTGGTACCTCATAAGGGATTGTCCATGTCTTTGGATCTTTATGAATTTTGGGCAGCATATAGGATCTTTTTGGTCTGTTTACTTCTGGTCCCCTCAAGCATTGTTTATGTTTTTCAGCTATTTTACCTATTTGGATCATATTGTGTAAAGTTTATTTGTATTTGTTCTCTGGTCTAGGTGAATATTGGACCGGTAATTCTTTGGTAAAGGTCCTGTGTGTTAAGTTGCCTACTTGCGTCTATTAGACATTAGTCCCTGTCTGTAAAAACAATACTGCTGCCTTTGTTGTCTGCTGGCTTGATAATGATGTTGTGGTTTTTGGCCAGTGTGTACAAAGCCCTTCTTCAACCCATTGTAGATTGCCTCTGGTTATATGGTCCATTTGGAGTTATTGGATGATTTCAATGTTTGTTTGACTTCCTCTGGGATTTGTTTACCCCTTGCTTCCCAGACTGATTTTGGTTGGAATGGCTATTTGTCTGTCTCTTTCTTGTCTTCAAAGAAGCATGTCAGTTTCAGTTGCCTGTGGTATTCTTGCCAGCAGTTCTGTTTTCTGGTTCATTCAGTTTTTCGCCGTGGAAACAAATGGAGGTTCTTTGTTCAGTAGTTTTTCTTCTATTGACAAGGTTTGTGTCATTGAAAGATTAAGTATGGTTGATTTCAGTCCCTTTGGTTTCTTCTGGGGTTTGTGGTTGTTCTTAGTTTAAATGCTTCTGCCAATTTTCAAATATATTTTTCACTGTTTTATTGGTTTAATGGATTTTGTCAAAAGCTACTTCAATGTCCTAGGAATCAAGTGGGGAAATGTATGGCAGGAACTCTTTGATGTACTCATTTTGGTTCATTAGGTTTTCTTGACATTGTTGGTCTAGTCCTTTGGAGAAGCTGATAATTGGCACTCTAAAGTTGGTGCTTGTCTGTATATTGTCTGTTTCAGTGAAGTTCTTTTTTGTTGATTCCAAAGAAAAGGATGACCTGTTGCATGTCTTCTTTTTCTCTGGATTTCCCTGGGTCTGCTGCTGCATGGTTAAAATTTGCCCGGGTTAACTGTCTACTTGGATTCTCTTATCCATGTAGGGCGGGGCTTTGGTGAGATTGGAGTCCCCCAGGATGAATGTCTTTTTCTTCACCTTTAGCTGCCAGTTGATATTCTTCCTCTGAATTGTGCAGTGTCTGGTCGGTCTGATTGTCATGGCTGGCTGTTCCTGTGATGCTGTTGTTGCCTCTTGTTGCTACTCTCCCCCAATCACTGCCTCAGTCTGGTGCTGTTGGGGTGTTTTCATTTAGTTCTTGAGGCTGTGGTTCTTACCCCCTCTCCATGATCTGTGTGCCTTGGTGTGTTCTTTCTATCTGCTATGTTTCTTTCAACTGGTGCTGATCCTTCTGTCTTGAACCCTCATTGTCCAGGGCTGGATCCCTCTCCGCAATGCTTTGATATGGTGGAAATCTTGGTGCCTTGATGATTAGCCATCTTCCCTTTATTCTTTTCCCAGTGTTATTTGTAAATTCCCCCTTGGGATTAATAAAGTATCTATCTATCTATCTATCTATCTATCTATCTATCTATCTATCTAT
>JANRMT010027041.1:111196393-111272566 GCA_026402145.1 Polypterus bichir lapradei
TATCTATCTATCTATCTATCTATCTATCTATCTATCTATCTATCTATCTATCTATCTATCTATCTATCTATCTATCTATCTATCTATCTATTCTTTGTGTTTTGTTCAACCTTTGCTGTTGATGTGGACGGTGCCAATTTCTTTTGTAGTACTTCAAAGATAGTAGAAGGTTGCTACTGTGAGTGCTGTTACCTGTGGGGGGTCGCTACCACATTGTCCTTTGTTCTTTTGTGTTCTCCTGTTTGTGTGCTCTCCTGCTCGGGTCTGTGTAAAAATTTCTGTACCCTGTTCTTTAACTCTTGCCGTTTTGGAGTGCTGTCTGTGTTTATGTATTGTAGCTTTATTTTGTCCCAGCCATCTTCCAGTGTGTTAACTTTGAACCTCCAGCCAAAGTTCCTGTAGCATCATCTTCTGACTTAAACAAATGCTTCTGTCCATCTTGGTAGAGGTTCTTTTCCTAGTTGTTCCTCCAATGTAACCAGGTTGTCTCTGTAGTGGTCTCTTAGGATCAAGTGTAATGTGTAACCAAATAGTTGCCCACACCCTTCCTCTTCCTAATTTCATATGGACTCTACGAATGGGCTAATAATTTTAAGTGAGAAGTTGGAATGAGGACCATGCCACAGTCATTGTATTGAGCCTGGGCTGATTAAGCACATGCAATGTTTTCCTTTAGAATAGGTCTAATCTTTTCATACTATCATATAACTGTGTGACATATTCTAGTATATTAGTGGAAGAGACTGCCTCAACTTCCCAACTTTCTTTTAAGATATTCAAAATACCTCAGGGTTGCTGCCCATACAGTATCTCAAACTTTGAGAAGCACGTGGAGGCTTGTGGGATCTCCTGATTGGCAAACAATACGAGGGGATTAACCTCCTGTCTTTGCTGACCGCCTTACATAACATTTTGCTTGAGTGTCTTATTAAACTGCTCTACTGAACCATCAGTTTGAGGATGATACACTGAGGTTTTTAGATGTTTCATTTTGAGCAATTGGGTTACCTTCCTCAACATTTTTGAGGTAAATGGCATCCCTTGGTCTGTTAGGACTTCCTTAGGAATTGACCCCTACAAGTCCCTGTGCGATACTTTTGGAATTTGCCACTGTCAATGTGATGGCTTTGTGATAACATCTAGCATGATTTACCATTACTGAAATATATTTATAGTCTCAAGCAGAGGGTTCAAGCAGTTCAACAATATCTACCCCTAGTCACTCAAAAGGAATGTCTATGAGTGGGACAAGAACAAAAGCAGCATGATTCTTCCAAAGAATCTGTCTCAATTGGCATTCCAGACATGAAGTGCAAAAGTGACTAACCTCCTCATTAATTCCTGGCCAATAAAAACAGAGCTTAATCTTCTCAGATATCTTTGTGGTGCCCATAAGAGGTGGGCATAAGCCAGTTCACAAACTTGTTGCCAGGAAGTTTGTGGAACTAACAACAACAACCGTAGCTTACCCTCATGCTCTGCTACATATCAAAGTAAATCATTTTTTAGTACAAAGTGGGGTTCCTGTGGTATGAGATAATTCGTACAATGTCTGTCAAGAATAACTACTATATTCATGGCAAATTTAGTGAATCATAATTTCACTGCTCCCTTTTAAATGAGGTCAGAGTCTGCCTAAATTGAAAATGTAATGTTGAGAGGGGATCAGTGGTTACCTCAAGGGACAGAGAAACATCTCCATAGATACGTCAGAGTGTGACACCCTGTGACATTCTATCTAACATAAATGGGCTTAAATCATTTCTCATTGTTTCCAGGATTTATCTGAGAGGATCTGATGCAGCAGGTCTCTTAGACCACTGTGGCACCCAACTTCATTCAAGCATCACAGGTGGCAGCTCAGTGCCTTGATCAAGTGATGGTGGTGCAAAACGCCACTACTGAAGAACTTAAAAGAAAGCAGAGAAAAGTAAAGATTAGTAAAAATTGCAAATCCCTGAAAGAATATGTTAATTCTATGCCTATACAGTCTATTAAGAGTACAACTAAAATCTAGCTACGAAAAGCCATATTAAAATAATTGGTTCTTAGCAATTTTTTTAAATGTTCCACAGTATTAGCCTGTTGACTCTCAATTGGTCAAGTATTTTAGATTTTTGGTGCATAATATCAATCCTAAAACTGAATACCTCAGGTGTTTATATGAACACTGGAGGTTCTTGGAAAAAGGATTCAAGTCTCTCCCTCAAGAAACAAAGCAGTCATGTCTCTTTCAGCCCTTTTTTAAGTTGTCACAACTGTTCTGTTCTATAAAATATTTAATTTTTTAATGCCACTCAATCCAAGACAAGGTCATGACGGGGCTGTAAATAACAATGGACAGGACATCAGTCCTACAGTCCTACTACTATACTAAGGTGGGACTACTGACTCCACTAGAAGTGGAGCTAACACTGGCTTCTTTTGATGGAGTGCTCTTAGTGTTCCACTGCTACTCAAGAGCATATGTGGCCTGCCTGTGCTGACAGTGTCACTACACTAATAGCTAGTTTATGCGTTCAATACCATCATCTATCAGATGTTTGGGAACTTTACATAAAGAAGATAAAAAATAGATATCTGGTTTTCACAGATGGTATGAATACAAAGCTACAAAGAAGTCAAGCATAGTGATGCTAACAAATGTTTTACAATATTCAATGTTTAGTTAAAACTGCTAACAACCTCAAAATGTAACTGTAATGCTAATTTAACATGTATAAATAGAAACAACTTTAGAGAACTTACTGTAGTATAACAGTAAACATTTTCATTGAGGTCTAACATATACTTTTCACCCTTTTGGTTAATCATTTCACATTGCCATAACATAGACATGTTTATAAATGCAACTCCCCATTACCTCAACTGTTGACACCCCTTGACCCACCTCTAGACCCTGATTGGTCATTTGATTACATTTAGTTTTGACATGATTGAATCGTAATCTTGAATCAAAATGTTATCCACTCTATGCGGTATCAAATAATCAGAGAAATGCCACAGAAAAGGTTTGGGGCAGCCACCCATATACTATCCAAATCAGGCTGCAAAGAAGGCAATTATATATGTGAGATGTTTGCAGATTTGATTCCAAAACAGAACTGAGTGGATGAAACAAAATGGCGATTTTATGGTGAGGCATAGGAAGTGAGGTCAGTAGGGCCAGGACCAGAAGAGATGTCATCGCGGCTAGGCAGAATTTCCAATAATTGGTCTGCAGGGGAGAGAGAGAAAGGGTTAATGCACTCTGCCACCCCCTGGTCTGACGTACAATTATCCTTTAGCTGCCTCCCATGCGCACATGTGTGACAGCAGCCACTAAGCAAAAGGCAATACATTTGTTTTTAGTTATGACACGCAATCTATGGACATGACATTATATGCAATATGCTTTTGTATTGCATTTTAAACTGACAAGAAAGTTGTGTGACGTTGTGAAAAGCAATCGCTCATTTAATTGATATGTTTTAAATTATGACACAATAAACCTGTGCTGAAATGAAACACACCAAGTGCATATACAGTATATTGCATTACAATTTGGTTAACACGATGAGTTGTATTTTATTTTGGCAAAAATAATTTTCCATGCTTAATTTAATTTTGTAATGGAATGTCCATTACCACTATAATCAGCATCACTGTTCCTTCTTGATCATTCAAGTCTACTAATGAATGTCGTGTGATAATGCTGCCTCCTTGGGGTATTAACCTCACGCCAGACTTTTCATGTGTAGCTCCCAAATGGTGGAATTAGCTGCCCTGACTCCCTCATTGTGTTTAAGAAGCATCTGTTAGCTGTTAGGTTTTGCAACCTAGAAATTGTAACTAGCTTGCATTTTGTTTTGAGCTCTTCACTTATGAGGATCAATTTTTTAACCTTGTCCTGTAACATTTCTTCCCAAACAGTCCTCCAGACCGATGTTTAGTCAGTTATGCTTGACCTCTTTTGTAAGTCACTTGAATTAATGCTTCTGCTAAGCAAATGAAAGTAAATCTAAATTATATATATATGTGATAAAGTATAATGATTAATAGTAAGTAATTAGCAATTGCACCAATGCTTTCAAAACCATTCAAAATGGCTAGAACTGGCACAGCCTAATGGATTACAGAATTGCAACACTCATTGTTGGACTGTCAAGTTTTAATCTTCATTGCTGAGATAAAAAAACAAATAGCAAAAATTAGAAAACAAAATAGTACTACAACAAAATCAACAGGAAAACAATAACACCCATAAAAATGATATTGTAGTCTTTCAGTGTCTCATGTGAGTGACTGTCACAGCCACCACTGCTTCACATCTCTGGCTTATAGAGCCAGTAAAACTCTGTCTGCATTTGTGGGATGGTAATGGCCTAGTGAAGTTCCTGGCCATTAACAGGCAGAGGGTCACTTTTCCAATGTTGTGATCCAGGGCATCCCAAAAATACTGAATAAAGTTAAGGTCAGGAGAAAAGCAACCCCTGCATGCCAGAATTCAGTTCCTAGCACAACTGTGACTGCAACAGCTGTAGGTGGCCGGGATTTGTCCTGTTGGTGGGTCAGGTCATGTAGGAGGTGTGAGTAGAGGACCTCTGGCATGTTACCTTGATCTAAGGCCACTAAAATAAAGCCTTCCCCTCACTGTCCAATCACTGATGCTTGCATTGTGTTTGCTTGTAGTTTCAATAGTGGTGAAGATGACAGATCTGAAATTTCTCATACTGAACAGTCTTCTGGACAATCTGCTGAAACTTTGCCTGTAGTCAGGACATACTGGAACAACATAGACATTAGCACCTGGAAATCCTGGCACATGATATGCCTGCCTGCAACATGGTCTTCTTTGTTGCATGAAGTGACATTCAAGGCATTATGCAAAGGGCAGGAAACTGACTGTACATTCTTTGTTTTAGCTTTGAATTAATGCCTGTTTAACATGGACCTAATTATACATTGTTCCACCTGGACATCACTGGATAAACGTGAACCTAACAAGATTTAATGTACTTTTAAGTTGAAATAACTCACAGCCAAAGCTGGATCTGTTTTTCAGAGGGCTAAAAGATGAGACAATAGCTGTATTGTTTTCTTATTCCGGGAAAAGTTGTTTTTTATCAGTATATATTTGAAAATAATTTATTGAGCATATTATCTCTGGAATTCAGTCATCCTTCATTTTCTAAATCCACTGTTCCAATATAGGTTACGGAAAACCAGAATATTTTCCAGTATTACTGGACACAGGGAAGGAAACCAAATGTGGAGAGTGAGCAAGTCAAGGTTAGTTACAGGACACTGCCATTCACACCCACACACTTATCCATATCAACCAAGAACAGAATCACCCATAACCTAATGTAGAAGTCTTTGAAATATATCAAACAGAGGACAATGTCTGCACACATACAGTGACCAGACTTGGAATTGAAACAAGGTTCTTGAAGCTTTGAGGCCATAACAGAAAACATCGTGGCACCATGCAGAACTCAGATCTCAATGATACAGTGCCTCTGTCACTGTAGAATTATATATGTCAGGTCACCATTCAAGGAGTGAATGTAGAAGTGGTCCACTCTTACAAGTACTTGAGGGTCCATATTAATGACAAGTTGGACTGGTCTCTCAACACAGAGGAACTATATAAGAAATGACAGAATAGGCTCTTTATCCTTAAGAGACTGTGTTCCTTTAATGTGGAAAATGACATCCCTCACATTTTATATAGTTCTGTGATGGGCAGTGTGATTTTCTACGCTGTGGTGTGCTGGGCTGATAACCTTCCTTCAAAAGAGGTCCACCAAAGCAATAAGCTAATTAAAAGGGCAAGCTCAGTTATAGGACACGATCTACAATCTACAATAGAATTTAAACAAAACTGAGTGCCACTGTGAACCACGCTTCACATTCTGTCTCTGTCACACAGTGTTATTCGGCAACCCTCTCGTCCAGATTGAAATAGGCTCATTCTACCTTGAGAGTTAGGAAAGAGACCACAATATGACTCAACTCATCCTAGGACTAGTTGGGAAGTCCTTGTAAAATTAAGAGGAATGTCTCTATATTGTCCAAGGGGCTTAGTGGCATTAGGAGGTGAGATGGGTCCCGTGCTTGATTTGTGAACAGTTTCTCAAGCACTGTTCTTCCCGGCTCTACCTCCACCAGATCAGTTTGCTGCTCTATTATCTGCAGCTGTAACTGTTGCAGATGCTCCTCCAAGTAATGCATAATGTCTGCCAGGTTGATGGGATCCGACATTTCCCCAAATAATTCTGCCAAATACTCCAACTTGTGTCATCTGTAACAGAAATATTCTTTTGTCACATATGTGTGCATGTGAGACAGTTTACTGGCTCAAATAAATGTGGTTCTCCATCGGACCAGAAGTTTATGCTCTCCCCTGACACTTCCTCCTCTTTTCCTTCAGAAGGATTTGGCCTCCTAAAGATGTCTCTTCTAGTTTCAGTCCCCTTAGACCCGCCCCTTAAAGATGTCAGTTCTGGTTCTGGTCTCCATGAAACGTCCTCTACCACCTTTGTTTTCATTATTCAGTTCCATTTTGTACTTGTGTCTGTAAAGACATCAGCAAATTGCAGAGGCTTCAGTAATACTGGAGGGAAACTGGTAAGAAATTAAAACTGGTACAACAAAACCCACTCCAGTAATATCTTTGTGCCTTGTTATGGACAGAGATAATCCATCCCAAGCTGTCTCCACCCCATGTACACAGCTGTCAGTGAGGAGTCACATGGGCACACAGTGAGATGTGGCGGACACCGTGACATTGTAGCCAGAACCACCATCCACTGACGCAGCGACGCCACCTTTAGAAACCACACCCATTGAGGTCAGCCGGGATCTTCTTCCTTACATTTTCAATTAAGGCAAACTCCAGCTTCCTTTTAAAGGGAATGATGATTCCTTCAAGTTTTCTAAAAATGCAGTTGTATTGGTAAACAACCAATGCACTCACCATCCCATGCAATCCAGGCTCCTCTACTGTATGTTATAAATAGCAACCTGTTATATAGGGTAGCTGAGCATGGGGAGGTGAGGTCACTGCCACTGCTGCTAGTTCCACAGACTTACCGGTGGCAGGTCTTTGAGCTAGAACACACACACACCTCCTAGGCACCCATTTAGGAGGTGACAAAACTTTACAGCATATAAAGCTCTGAGGAGGTCTATCACTTCTGTATTTCCTGCTCCTCTGATTCCCTTTATCCTGATGCATATTCCCTTTCAGTGTATAGGTGTAGATATCATGGAATCCCTGGATCCCTTAGCGAGGGGACGTAAGTACATCTTAGTCCTAGTAGACTATGCTACCCATTACTCTGAAGTTGCCCCATTAGCTACAGCTACTTCTAAGAACATCACAAGGGAATCGGTAGGGGTCTTTTTGTGTGTCTGCATCCTCAAGAAAGTCTTAACAGACCAAGGGACACCTTTCACCTCAGAGACATTCAGGGAAGTTTCCAATGTTACTCAAGATCAAATACTTTCTAAAAGAAAATATGGAAAAAGAGCAAGCAGCACAGGCCCGGAGATCGTGTCATAGTCCTCGTTCACACCTCCCATTCCAAGTGCTCATCAACTATTTGGTTAAACAACCGAATCACCAACCGAGTGAGTGAGTTTACCACATTAATTTTGCTAAAGCTGTGTAAGGAAAAGGAACCAGGACCTTACTCCGGTCAGCACTGTTCCCTTTTTGCTCATAAAAGAGACCTTATCTTTGGCCCTAATTTGATGGCCAAACCAAAATAAGAGCTGGAATCAATGATCCTGTCTGTTACAGAGGTGGTAAGTGAGAAACCCAGACAGACTTCTTTGCTGGAGCATGACATTATAACCAAACCTGAGGTGAAGATCAGGGAATGCCCATCTCGGCTCATAGAGGCAAAAAGTGCCAAAGTGGCGCTTGAAATCAAGCAAATGCTGGACCTAGATATGATAGAGGAGAGTTATAGTCCCTGGTCCAGTCCCATCATCTTGGTACTTAAGCCTTATGGAAGTTTGAGGTTCTGCAATGATTTCCGTTGGCTTAATCAAGTTTCCCAATTTGATACTAATGCTCTGCATGGACAACCTCCTTGAGTGGCTTGGTAAAGCAAACTATTTGACCACCCTTGACATGACAAAAGGGTATTGGCAGGCTCCTTTAATGGATTCCGCAGAGGTCAAGACCATGTTTGGCAAACTAAGTGGACTCTGGCAATATTGTGTTCTTCCATTTGGGTTGAATGGGATTCCAGCAGTCTTCCAAAGTCTGGTGAATAGAGTGCTATGCCCCGGCAGCTCCTATACTGCTGGCTATTTGGATAACTTCATCGGCTATTCTGACACATGGAAAAAGCACCTATAAGAGGTTTGGGCTGTCCGTCATATACTCAGAGAGGCCACTCTCCAGATTGACCCCAGTAAGTGTTTCTTTGGATTAAATGAGGGCAAATATTTAGGCACAGTCAGACCACAGTGTTCTAAAGTTGATACTATCTTGAAGCGTCCCCGTCCAAAGACCAAGAGGCAAACCCAAGCCTTTCACAGATTAGCAGGATACTACCACTGGTTCACGGCCCATTTTCAAGAGAGATTAATATAACAAAGGCACAAGCCCCAAATAATGTGGTATGGGATGCAAATGGCACACTGCATTTTGTGACCTAAAGCAGGTCCTGACGTTAGCTCCAGGATCCAATGCCGATGCTCTTTCTCAGGTTTACAACCTCTCCATTCAGGCTGCCCAACCCAATGGGTCTGGGCTGAGATGGGGGCTGTGTCATCTGGAGACAGTTTACACGCAAAAATAAATGTGGTTCTCCACCAGATCAGGGGTTGATGCTGTCCTTGACATTTTCTCCTCTTTTCCCTCTGCATACAGTCAGAAGAACCCTCCTCCTAAAGATATCAAATCTGATTCCGGTCCCCTTGAAACCATCTCTTCCTGTCTACAAAATATATAGTTGACATTTTTGTTTTGTTATTCAGTTCAGTTTTGAACTTGTGTCTGTAAAGATGTTTCTGTTTTTTTCCTTATTGCCAGGTATACAGGGTGGAATCCTTAACTCTTTGTGTGCTTATTTGCTCTTTATTTACACTTTGCATGAAATTCTTAGAACTGCATATTTGTAGTGTTAAGAATACCAACACTAGGAAATGCTAGGTTACTTTCATAAATAAGGTACGTTTTCTCAGGTACATAAATATAAAATTTGTACTACATGCCTCGCAGTTCGGAGACCTGGGTTCACTTCCCGGGTCCTCCCTGTGTGGAGTTTGCATGTTCTCCCCATGTCTGTGTGGGTTTCCTCTGGTTACTCCGGTTTCCTCCCACAGTCCAAAGACATGCAGGTTAGGTGGATTGGCGATTCTAAATTGTCCCTGATGTGTGAGTGTGGATGTGTGTGTCCTTTGGTGGGTTGGTGCCCTGCCTGGGATTGGTTCCTGCCTTGTGCCCTGTGTTGGCTGGGATTGGCTCCAGCAGACCCCTGTGTTTGGATTCAACGGGTTGGAAAATGAATGAATGATGACTTCATTGAATCTTGTTCATTCTTTGACATATTTTATCTATAGCCACCTTTAATTACAGATCAGAAATCTATAAACAATTTGAAACTCATGTTTTAATCAATTTTGTCTGAATAACAATTAAATGCTGTGAGCTTTAATAATCAAACAAACAAAAAAAACATATATATAAATTCTTCAGACGTGGCACATGAAACTGTAGTTTTTGTTTCTGAAGACCCATAACTTTATATATTGGATTTTATTAACTTGTTATTTATCAGTTTTGATTTTGATTAAACCTAATGTATAAAGAAAAAGACACGTAAGCACAATTCAGATCAAATTTTTTCCCTTGAATTGTAGTATGGCTTTTGTTTGCTCTAGCACTGTAACATCTGCATCTCAATTGACAGTATTAATTCTATATTAAATTTCTCTCAGCTGGCACTGCAGAATTCTTAGCAAACACTTATAAAGTTACAAGAAGAGTTGCGTTGTATTTGTTCTTGTTTACTCAAGCATTGTTTTAAAATACTCAAATGAGAACTAAATGCTATTTCTACACTCCTTATTTTTCTACATAATCTCTCAACTTCAACACCCTTTTACTAGGGAGAAAGAAGAATGTGCATCCCTTCTTTTACCAGTCTAAATCCTGCACTTGTAGTCATAACTTCACTTCTTCAATAAACTTGTCATTATTACTAAACATTCTACCAAGAATGGCATCTTTGAAGGCTGTAAAAAGGTGGACATCTGAAGGAGCAAGATCTGGGGCATAAACGGTGCTTACGCACAGAAATGTTGTGTAAGAACGTTTCCACGTTCAAATCACAATGTATAAAACCTACACTTAGCGTAAAGCCACGCACTTTTCCACAGTACCTCATACCTTGTCGTATGCAAGTTCTCCGCTCGGTTTTGCAGACTGGCGGCACCCAGCGTCAAAGCAGTGCTATTGTTCCTGTGTGGTTACTCTTTATTTTCCTGACGCGGCTTTATAAATACACTGAAACTAACCGCATATTGTTGATTAGTGTAATGCATCTGATTGTAATTAACTTGTAGCAATATAATGGTCCAGGGAATAGTCATAGTATTCCAAATACCATAACTGCTTTAGCGTTATTACTCTCACTGCACCATCTTCTTTTAATTCTTTCAGCTGCTCCCTTTAAGGGTTGCCACAGTGGATCATCTTTTTCCATATTACTCTCACTGCACCACTCGGAGTATTTATATCACTGTATCTGAGTGGGGAATCACAGCAGCAGCTGATTGGAATGAGAATTATTGGTATTACAGCATCAAGCTCACGCTGCCTCAGCCACGGCAAAACGTTTCAAAGCCTTTCCTGTACGGACTTCGCGGTTCAGAAACAGTTTCATCCCAAGAACTATAAACACACTCAATCAATTGCTCCTTGTAGAACTGTTTGTACTTATAAGTACAATTACCCCACTGTAAACTTGCACTACAGTTATAATATTGCATAACCTGCGCCACTTTATAAAGCGCGTATTTTACATATGATGACGGTATCATTTGTAAGATGAAATGCAGCAAAATATGTTGATTATATTATACAGATAAAACTTTAACTTCCTTTAAATAATCTGTATTGTTAATAATTAAACATGTGAGGACACGTTGCCGCAGCGCTAGCAAGTTCACGTATTGTTTCTGCCTTGCGCGCTGTATATTTGCTGAGGCTGGCGCGACACTGGAAGGACAGAAGGATAGAATAATTAAACACGTACTATGAAGATATTTCAATGTTCCTTAAAAGTTTTAAAGAATCATCGTTGTAAGCTTACAGATGGCTTAACGTCTATTATAGAGCTGATTGTGTGGCGATTGGGTATTTGGGGAAAGAAAAGTAAGGACATGAATTGAACGTTAGTATGTTTGAAATAGACAGTACTGCTACAATAAATTATTTCATCGAAGGTCACGCATTGGCACAGCAGCATCTTGTGTGAGACATGACCAATCACTGCGCCATCGTGTTTCCATGTTTAATAACATGCTTTAATTCCAAACATCATGAAAATGATACCACGTATACATCTCAGTATTTTAATTATTCAGAGAGCTGTAATATCATGAATGTAATGGATTCTGTGTCCTGTCGGAGAAAGAGAAAGAACGGAAGCACGTAGTGATTCACACACAGAGCACATTGAAGATCAAATACAAAACAAAGCATTTAACATGCTACTTTAGTTACGATGGGATTTGAGAAACTAGTAAATTAAATGATTTTAAGATGAAGTTTATGATGTTCTACTTTAATGACAAAATAAACTACGTGATTAAAGTGGAAATTTCGAGATTAAAGCTAACATTTCATGCTTTTTTTCCCACTGTGTGCCTATTTTTTTGTCTGTACCCTAATAAGCTCAGATGGTGGGCTACAACTCGCCTTTTCACTGCGACTTTGATATGTGACTTCTTTTTTATTTTGGCATTGTGCAACTTTGTGAACGTGAGCTTTCGAGTTTCCCCGACACACTATGTCACTCGATCAACTTCCTTTTGTTGCTTATACTACTGTTTAAACCAACAAATAGTATGCTTTTCCTTTGCCTCCACTTGGTATTCGCTGAAATTCTTATATTTTCCCCCGTGCTTTTCCCATTGTCTTTTCACAGAAGGCTGAGCTTAAGGGTGATTTATATTGATTTGCTTATTCATAGAGGCGTAATTCTGGGAGGAGTTGGGTGCACGAGCGTTACTTTTCACGCTGACTGGGATTTATGGAGCGGAAGAACGTGGAAGTTGAAGTACGCACAGATTCCTGCATCTAGATTTTTCTGTGTGTAAGCACATTTTGGCTTTTGTGCTTACGTCATGTTATAGTGCGAATTCTATGCACAGCGTTATGCATGAAGCCCCTGGGCTGTAGGGTAGAAGGGGAAGAACAGCTCAGAGTTCAGTATGATATGGGATCATATTAAAGAAGAAATGTGCTATTAAAATAAAATGTATTATTATTATTATTATTATTATTATTATTATTATTATTATTATTATTATGATCAAAGATTTGAGCAATATTTTGTTAGGCCACACTCTTATTAAAACTTTTTTTTTAAAGTATGAATGCACAGATCTGTATTAACAATTTGACTACATGGCGTAATGTCTACATTCTCCACCATATGAAATTAAGTTTCAACCTATTGTTTAAAATGCACACTACAACACAACATCACTTTAAAGGCCATGCATGCATTCTCTCACAAACAAATTGTTCCATGGCATTGCAGGGACTTTCTAATTAACCACATAAAAATCTGTACATATGTACAGTATGCTACTTTTGACTTTTTGAAAGTGTTGTAAAATTTTTGGGCATCTGCACTGCAAAACGTAAGGCTCTTCACCAAAACTGATTAGAAAACACAGCAGAGTAACAAAGGAGGTGGTAGTTTTACACAGGGCAGAGAAAAGACTATAAAGTTTTATGCTACCAAAAGTAACTTCTTTCAATTTGATCACTAGCCTGTCATTCAATACTTTATCAAAAGCTTTTTGCAAATCAGCATAAATAATATTATATGCATCTCTCTGATCAAATGCTTTTGTTGCTTCCTTATAAAATTCCAGTGTGTTAATGATACAAGAACTCACCATTTAAATGTGATACACTTCATATCCTCCTTGGTCATTCATTTACTACTAAAATTTTAAAAACAACCTCTGTAGGTTAATTTTACATTTTCCACAATATTCCTCTCTAACCACCTTTTAGCATCTTTATTGCTCCCATGTCCTCTCATGTTTTATGGTCAATGATGATGATAGAACCTGATTTGTCCCCCAGGGGGAAATTTTATCCATCCATCCATCCATCATCCAAATGGCTACATCCCAACCACAGGATCACGGGGGTCTGCATGAGCCAACCCCAGCCAACACAGGGCGTAAGGCAGGAAAAAACCCCGGGCAGGGTGCCAGCCTACCGCAGGGCACACACACATACCCACACACCAAGAACACACTAGGTTCAATTTAGAATCACCAATGCACCTAACCTGCATGCCTTTGGACTCGGGAAGCGAACCTAGGTCTCCTAACTGCGAGGCAGCAGCACTACCCATTGCGTCATCGTACCACCCGGGAAATTTTATTTTTTACAAAAACTCAAATGCACACACACACACACACACACATTATGGTTTCAACACAAACCAGAATGACTAAAAAGAGAGAAAACAGGGTGTGGCATTATGCAGGCATATTGCTGTTGGTATAAAGGAGCCCCAGTAGTATTTCTTGACAGTATTGTTCACAGTAGGAGTTTTGTTTTAATTCTCTCTTTTGCTACTACCTCCAGGGATTTTAGAGTGTGTCCTATAACTGAGCCTGCCATTTTAATTTTGATCAACTTTTAATGGTAATTTGGTAGGCCGCTCTTGAAGTGATGTTACCAGCCCAGCACACTACAACACAGAAAATCACACTGGCCCTCAAAGAATTATAGAAGATGTGAAGGATGTTACTACACACGTTTCCTAAGAAAAAAAATACTGCTTTGCCCTTTCTTACATAGTTCTACTGTGTTACCACACCAGTTCAACCTGTCATTGATGTATGCCCCAATGCATCATCCCTACATTCATTCCCTGAATAGCAACAATGCAGGCAATTTTTTGCATCAAAAACAACCAGACTCTCCATCTGACTCCTATACTCATCCCCCTTATCAATACACCCCATAAGTGTAGAATGACTGGAAAAATTTCTGCAAGTGACCTGACCCGCTGTTATTTATTTATGGTCTGAGGTGTACAGAGTGAAGAGAAAATGAGACAGGCCTGTTCCTTGTGGTGCTACAGTGTTGCTCACATCCATATCAGAAACAAAGTCCTTGAGTCTCACAAACTGCAGTCTGCCTGACAGAAAATCCATTATCCAGTACACAATAGGCTCATCCATTTGCATATTTCTGTGCTTCCCCTGTTTTGACTTGATTGTATGCAATGTTATTTTTTTTAAATAAAATTTACACTATCATGTATGTGATAAGGTTACTGAAATAACATCATATTTTGTGCATTTATCTATATCTATTTATCTATAAACCCAGTTAAATTTATTTTTAATACTCCTATGATTAAAACATGCAATTTTAGTGTACTAATAATTTTATTGTAGCTATGGCCTCTACACTAGTAATTTCAAAGTTACCTTTTATATTTTTATTAGTATTATCATTTCATTCCTTATATGAACTGTTAACCCTGGCATGTCCCAAACTCCCCGCTCCCTCATTTCCTAGTTTAAGTAGTACTTTAATAACCTATCTGGTCACCTTTCCAATTCATCTTTATCATTCCTATTTAAATCTAATCTGTCCTATAAGCAATGATCCCATTAAATCAAAAATGCACCCCAATGACCCATAAACCTATATCTCTCTAACCCATTGATTCCCAACCTGGGGGTCCCGACCCCCTCCAGGGGTCGCAAAAGCCTCACAGTGGGTCGCGAGGACCTCTCCATTTTAAGGGGTGCAAAATGTATTTATTTAAATGTTTGTTTGTTTAATGTGTCTAGGCATTTAAATAATGTTTGTGTAACATAAACAACTAAATTTGTAGAAGTTTGTATTATTTCTTTATAAAAAAATAAACATTGCAATATCTGCAATGACAAGGACGCTATTTGCATAATACTATTAGTATTCACAGAGCGGAGCTAGCATGCAAGCTAATCTAACCACAGAATTATGAGGTAAAACAGTTAAAGGGCTTTTTAAAAAATGACCAAGCATCAGGGAGAAGAGAGTATGGATTGTCTCAGAAAGAAAAAAAGGACTTATCAGGACAGTTATTTGGAGTTTGGCTTCATTGAGTCAATGGACAAAGTCAAAATTGAGTGTGTCATTTGTGGTGAGAAACTGGCATATGAAAGTATGAAACCCTGCAAAGTGAAGCAACACCAGAATACCAAACACCCGGACACACTGGGTAAACCCAGGGAGTTTTTTCTCCAAAAAAAAGAAACTGTAATAACTAACAGGCCCCAGAAATAATTGAAAGTTTTGTCAGGGCTAGAAGTGACCAGAATTAAGCAACTATTGCATCGTTTGAGTGCTCTCTCCTTATTTCACAAGCCAAAAAGCCACATGACATAGCAGAGACACTTATTAAACCGGCTTGCATTAAAATGGCAGAAATAATCTGTGGACCTCAGGTCGCTAACAAATTTAAGACTGTACCACTGTCTAACAACACGGTGAAAGACAGAATTGATAGAATGGCTGGAAATGTTGAGAACACACTGATAGAAAATCTCAAAATGGGCCCGTTTTCCACCCGGCTCGTTGAAATTACCATTGTGGGAGAGGAGGCAATACTGATTGTATATGTACAGTACATCGACAAAACCAAACTGAGACAAGACATTCTTATGTCTGTCAATCTAACAACCACCACATGAGGAGAAGATATTTTCTGTGTTGTTGACACATACTTCACAAAACACAATCTTCCCTATAATAATTTAGTTGCATGCTGCACAGATGGAGCTGCCTCTATGATGGGAAAGAATAAAGGCTTCAACAGCCGTTTGAAAGAGAAAGCGCCCCACTGCCTGGTGTTTCACTGCATGATACACAGACAGGCTCTGGCTAGCAAACACCTCTGTGAGGAACTAAATGAAACCTTAAAGACTTGTAAAAATTGTGAGCTTTATTAAAGCTCGTCCAGTCAACAGCTGCACAGCTGTGTGAGGCCAAGACCCACCAGACACTCCTCCTCCATACTGAGATGCGCTGGTTGTCCCGGGGTAAAGTGTTGGAGCGTTTCATTGAACTTCAAAATCCGATAACAGACTTCCTGACTCTCCATAACCAGAAACTACCGGAGGAAATGACAGTGGAGTTTCTAATTAAGACATCATACCTGGCGGAGATATTTGGTCTCTTTAATGAAACAAACAAACGCATGCAGGGCGCAGAGACCAGTATAATGGTGTGCAAGGAAGCAGTGGATGCATTTTTGCGTAAAGTGGAGTACAGAAAGAACAAACTGGTGAAGAGGGATCTACAGCCCTTCCCTTCTTTAAATAAACAAGCAGGGGGGAAATTATCCGATGCTTTGATCCACCAGTTCACCCACCACATGGAGCAGCTTCAGGAGGAGATGAAATCCCGGTTTTCAGACATAAATGAACACGTCGCAAAAGATGCATGGGTGATGGACCCATTTCTCACGAAAGAGGAGGATGTGAAATATCTTCAGGCTGAGGATGAGCTCATGGATATTAAGTCAAATTCTCACTTGAAGAAATTCTATGACGAAAATGGATACATGCGGTTTTGGCTTGTGAAAGGACCTGGCATCACTCCAAGACTTGCGCTTCATGCAACCACCAGATTCATCCTGCCGTTCGCAACGACACATATCAGAGACTGCTTTAAGTGCTCTTGTCACCATCAAATCAAATGCATGCAACAAGCTTGACGTGCACAGTGACTTTCATTTGGCTGTCACCAAAATCACACCTGACATCCCATCAATGGCCCAAGAGTTACAAGCCCAAAGCTCACATTAAATGTCATCCTGTTTGTAGCCTTCAAAGGGAAAAAGTTCATGTGTCACAAGTTCATTTAAACATAGGAAACACTGGTTGATATATTGCAGTATTCACAGGAAATAATCTGTTCAGAAAAGTAATACACACTGTTAAGCACGTTATTACACATTATGCTCACTGTTTGGCTTCAATTTATATGTAGCCTATTATTTTTGTTTTGTATTGTTACTGTTATGCATTGAATATAAACGATCAAAACAATTCAAAAGTGCTAGTGCTATTTTATTTTTTCTTAGTAATAGTGTTTGTCTGGGATGGGAGAAGGTGGGGGTCATCAAAATATTCACTGGTAAAATAGGGGACCTTTGGGAAAAAGGTTGGGAACCACTGCTCTAACCTATGCCAAAATTTCAACCACACATTCTAACTTTCAGACCTCCTCAAGCATATATGACCTAGCATGTGGTACATGCAGAATCTCAGCAAAGAACACTTTATCACTTCTGCTCCAGTTTAGCACAAATTTTCTTTGAAAAACGGGCAGCCAAACCTTACTTAAAGTATGTTATTTGCTGAGATGTGGATAATGAAAACTTTATTCATGTCTGTTCTGTCCAGGAGCCATTCTGCATGCGCAGGTAGGACTCTCACTTGTGCACCTGGAAGGCAAAACTTCCTTTCTGCGGAGTACACTTGGATGTAACTTCCTTTAATAATTATATCTCCTACTACTACTATAACATACTACCATCTTGCTGAGAGTTTGTTTATGTTGACCGGTTGGGGTCAGGCAGTCCTAGTTATAACCTGTTCAGCTTTTGTCTCGTATTAGCATGAATATATCGCTCCTGCAAGTGAACTATGATTCTTTGCGTGATGAGAGAGGTCGCAAAATCAACTAGAATGTTCAAGCAAATTATAGAAATCTGTTAAGTAGTTCTCTCATTCGCTAGCTAAGCGGAGATAAGGTACACACCCTGAGGCTGGCACATGAGTGAGGAGGGCCCCATCCCCCTTGCCTTGGCCCACTGGTTGTCTCTCGTATTCGCACAAATAAATCAGTACCGCAAGTGAACTATGACACATAGTGCAGTGAGAGAAGTCACAAAATCAACTGGAATGTTCAATCAAATTATAGGAAAATAACCTGATCTAAAGTCATTAAGTTGTTCTCTCGTGAAAAGCAGACAGACAGACAGATGTTGGATTTTATATATATATATATATATGGACAATGCTGCACATTCTCTCACTGACACACTAACATTGAGGACTTTCAGCCAATTAATTATTTAGCAGAAGTGTGTGAATACTCCTGTATAGTGCCTCAATGTGACTGTGACAGAAAGGCAGAACTTTTCTTTATTTTCTTGCTTTACATATGCCAGTGTGTATTAAGACCAAAGTGTGCATGTAGGTTTATTTATTTATTTGCTTACTTATCTATGTATGTATGTATGTATGTTGTCACACACGTACGTGCGCATGGGAGGCAGCTAAAGGGCTTGAGTAAAGACAGTTCCGAGACATACCAGGATGTGGCAGAGTGCACTGACTCTTTTTCTCCCTTGCCTGCAGACCATTCACGGGAGATTCCACCTGGTCCTCTTGACGTCACTTCCGGGACCAAGCCAATGAAAGGAGACCTTGCTGGCTCCATCTGTCACATCTGGGCTCACACCAATGACAGAAGACCTACATGAGCCCGACCCCTTTGACTTCTCTTCCTGTCTTCCCCTTTAAAAGCCTCCACCTTTTCCCTATTCCCTCAGTTCTGTTTTTGACTCGGTTTTGTGCAATCAGTGTTGTATTTCCTGAAAATTACTTTTGCAGCCAGGATACCAGATTAAACGGGTGGCTGCCCCAAACCTTTATATGACTCTGTCTCATGTTTGTGACAATGTATGTATGTGTTTATTTAACTCTGTTTGGCTGAATATTTTTCCAAAACACTAAATTTTCTTAAAAGCACAAAAAATAATAGATTCTCACATAAATCAACATACGAGGTGTGATCAAAAAGTACGGTGAATGTTGATGCAGAGCACCATCCAAGAGCATTGCAAAACAATTCAATACAGGTTCTGACATGCCCATCCTAGAGCCTAGTTTGTGACAAGTTTCAACTTTTTTGATACTGTCAGTCGCTTGTGAGCCACTGTTGAGTTCAAGTGTGTTTTTCAAGTTTGTTGTTAATAATGGATATCGAGCAATGCAATAACTTGAATTTTGTTTCAAATTGAAAAAAGCTCAGGAAACTCATCAGATGTTAAAATTGGTTTATGGTGACACTGCACTGATAATTTAGACTGATTACAAGTGGTTTGATCAATGGATCTGACTCGGTTGAAAATGAGGAAAGTTCAGGATGTCCTCCAACATCAATAACCGAGGAAAATGTTAAAACGGCTTCATTCTTCATCATGACAACGCTCCTTGTCACACATCCCTTCTAGTACGACAATTTCTGTTGAATAAAAACATTACACTGTGTCCACATCCACCTTATTCGCCAGATCTGGCACTGTGCCACTTTTGGCCGGTCCCTAAATTGAAAATGACCATGAAAGGCAAACAATTTCAATCCATTGAGGACATCCAGGCAGCCACAACAGCCCAACTAAAGACACTCTCCAAAGAAAACTTCCAAAACTGCTTCGCAAAGTGGCAGGAGTGTTGGGATAAGTGCATTTGAAGTGGAGGAAAGTATTTTGAGGGTGACTAGTAGTTATTGCAATAAACGTTTCTTTTTTAAAACATTCACCATAGTTTTTGATCACACCTCCGTGCTGTTGTTGCATGCAGTGCCCTGTTGCAACATATTAGCCATATCTGGTGGCGGCGGCGTATGAGATGGGGACTGATAAGTTGATGCTAGTACCTCACTTTTGTTTTAGATCTCAATCTCCAGATCACTTGCACCAAAATCGGAATCTGACAAGTCAGAATGCAATTCAAAATAAGAAAATATACGCAAAATGTTGTCCACTGAGTATTTTGCTTTGCACTTTTGCTTTCATCTCTCACCAGATGTTGATGTCATTCTAGACGTTGTTTACTGCATGCTACTCACGCATATGCAGGGATTCAACGTCAAGTCAAAGAGTCTAACATTCCTCCTTTAGCAAAAAGGGTCTACCTGTAAAGTAATGGTGAGTGTTGTTGATGTTTACAGCTGATTATCACCCTCTATCCACAGAAATCGACTTTAGTCGACATCCGCCCTCAACCCTGTTGTCAACAGAAGTCGACATTGTCCCTTAGAGGGTTAAAGAACTTCTGTAAAAGTATCTATCTATCTATCTATCTTACTGTGGCATTTATGTCCAAGGGGGCATGAATAGGCAGTTTCCCCAATCACCATAACTATGACTTTGTCAAACTTTGACTTTGACCTTCTCTGTCATAATCATAGATTTATTTTCTCCAGTATTGCTCTTGATTGGATGTTTTGTTTTCCTCTCCCTCATTATCAACTAGCAATGTCTCAGTTATAAAGTAAACACACTGTATTGCCGTGTTTTGTTCACCAACTCAAGTAAGACATAAGGTACCTGACATTCTGATATGAAACACAGGATCATTATGGGCTTGCTGAGTTATTTTGACTTTCACATAAGCAGGAGGTGGTGCAAAGTACTTGATGAGTACAAATAATGTTTCTCCTTATGGAGAAAGGGAGCATAAGACTTGAGGACATGGCCTCAAAGAGGGCTACCCCCCGATATCAGAAGATCATCACCTCCAGCAGTATGTATATTATATGTTAAGACTTGAGTAGAGTTGGGGTGAAGACTCACTGGCTTGAAAGAAGAAATTTCAGGATCATGAGAGGTGGAATGTAAAAGGGAAATGTAAGTGTGCTTTAAGTGGCATTTTGAAGGGTGGCAATGGGAAAGCCACCCAACCAGATTGGTAATAGAAAATTAATCTGTGATAGCTAGGCGAAGAAGGGTAGTAAGTCTTTTATTTTTTGTTTAGGTTGTAAAGGTCATTAATGCACTGTCGCGGCGAAAAATTATCACCAAAGAGCTTTTACCTGAAATGAAGGCTATTAGGAACTCAGAGGATAGGCAAACAGAGTTTATAGTTTTATTGCAATAAAACAATAACACAGACTCAACCCAATTGTCAGGACTGAGCCCCAAACAGTTCAGAAATCAAAGTTTATATAATAATTTCTTATCATGTCCGACCTCGCTCAAATTAGCTCATTCACTATTCTCTCTGACTCCCCTCTGTACCTGTCCAGCCGATACTTTAACTTCTCATGGGAACCATTATTATCTCCTGACTTCCTTATGCAGTTGGCCTCCGGTATTTTTGCTGTCTATTGTCCTTTTTTATGTTCTGTTTTGCTTATTATGATTGGCCTAGGCTGAGCAGATGTTCCCTTCTTCCATTTTTGGACATTCTCTTATCATTTCCCTTCCTTGGCTTTCAAGCTATTTCATATTTGGTGGCTGAAGCTAAGCTTTAATTAAAAAGAAATATGGCATGTACCTTTATTTAATCATTTGCTTGGCATGCCTGACTTACATTAATTTTATGCACTAAGGTTAATGCTAATATATTTTTCTATATTTATTTATGCTAGTGTATTTTTATTTTTCATACATTACATCATCTTGACCTTGTTGTATCAATGCCTTTGCTGTTTCTGCTAACTCACTATTCCAGCTGGCTTCACACGTGCCTACCATGACCATTTTTCTGTATTATGTCATTGGTATTATTCCTCGCTTCCTAACTTTTGAACAACAGGTGTTCATGTCCCTGCATCTTCTGTCCTCGATAGTTTCTGTGTGTCATTCTCTTTCTTTTCTGTCCTTCCTTTTCCAATATTGGTAATTTTGCTTCAAGCTTAAAAATAATGCAATATGACTAATATCTTTTATTTAACTATTGACTTGACATATCTTATTTGCTTGACATTCTAATTTATGCTAAATCTAATGTTTTAGAAGCTGTTAATTACTTTTATGGCTATTTATGCTAATATATGCTATTTATGCTAATATATAAATTTTTATCTTCCATAGCACCAAGTTAACTCTTGGGGCCACTACAAGTCGCATAGTTAATCCTATCTGTGTTTAATAGAAGTAGAGCTGTTTACCCTTGTTAACACTCAATTACTGACAAATGAGATTCTGACAAGAGTCAGTCATTATCCAACCTGCTATATCCTAACTACAGGGTCATGGGGGTCTGCTGGAACCAATCCCAGCCAACACAGGAAATAAAACTTGGACAGGATGTCAGCCCACCGCAGGACACACACACACAGTGGACAATTTAGGAATGCCAATGCACCTAACCTGCATGTCTTTGGACTGTGGGAGGAAACCAGAGCACCCAGAGGAAACTCACACAGACATGAGGAGAACATGCAAACTCCACGCAGGGAGGACCCGGGAAGCGAACCCAGGTCTCCTTACTGTGAGGCAGCAGCACTACCACTGCACCAACGTGCTGCCCCTGACAAGAGTAATTAGTTTAAAATGAATATGTTGATTTAGGTATATACTATAGAACACAAAGAAACCAGACACTCTGGATATCTTGCATAACACCTTCAATTGCTTCAAAAATATTTAAAAGGACACAATCATAATACATGCACAGGAAAAGCTCACTGAATATAAAGGTATTACACATCAAATAAATGGTAATACATGATATACTAAATCCTGGGTTAGTAGCAGTAAATAATAAACAGGAATATGATACAAAGTTCTAGAAGCCAATTAAAAAATAATATAGTTTGTTATACAGATGACTCTCATAAGGACCTAAACACAGAGGGTGAATTGAGGGGGTTTTGAGTATGAATATCAGTGTTAAGTTAAAGTTAAATGCCTTCAGTAAACACCAATGCAATAAATGCTATCAAAATGAAATTCTATGGTAAGACATTATGCTGGCAAACTTAAAATACAGCAGAAGAATGGAATAGTGATTCTGTAGAAATTAATGTGTCCAAAACCTAAAAAGAGCTTTATTATCAGTTTACAGAAGGTCTCTTTCTCTCTAATTTAGTCTTCCATTTAAATAGCATTTTAATAACTGCATAAAGTGACTTAAACTAAGTATTTTATACACATGAGAATATTATATATCAATAAGGGATTACCATTTTAGCGGCTACACAATGTAAAATTAAGATTTAGCTATTCTAATTTAAAACAAATCTCTCAATTACAATCTTTAATGTGGAAAACTTAAAAATTGCTGTTAATGTACATGTTCATGTTCATTGATCTAATAGTGAGAATACTCATTGATTTCCCACAGTTTTTTATTATTACTAGTACAAAAAAATAAATTCCAGTGAGTATTAGAATTAGATTTGCATATAAAATTTCTTGCAATATTAAATTATGCTTTAAATGTAATTGCTCACAATAAAAATCTCTCACAATTTTCTTTACCATCCATAAACAAAGAACAGATTACACTTATTTAGGA
This sequence comes from Polypterus bichir lapradei, assembly GCA_026402145.1. NCBI lineage: Eukaryota > Metazoa > Chordata > Cladistia > Polypteriformes > Polypteridae > Polypterus > Polypterus bichir. The sequence goes on from JANRMT010027041.1 coordinate 111,219,914, forward strand.
TATATATTTAAAAGCAAAGCTGCCAGACTTTCCTGAACTGTGCAAATGATATAAGCAATCTGCGAAGGATGCAAGTGACCAAAAAAACAAAGGCATATTTATAATTTTTAATTGTAAGAGAGTATAAAGAAAGAAGCCCTTACTAAGGCTACAGTAAGAAGTAATACAATTATAATTTTTGACTCAAACTTTTTGAGTAGTTTTCTCCCCAAGAAAATGGGTCTGCCAGGATTTTTCCCTTAATATCTCTTTCATTATCAATTTCCAGCTAAGGAGGCTCAGTAGGACAAAGAGATTAATGCATGTGTTGTGTGTTAGTATTTCCTATTGTTCAGTCTTCCCCTTGTGTAAAATATAATAAAATAAAAAGAGTTTTTCTGTCAAACTTGTCTCATGTAGCAAATGTTCATTGATCAACTAGTGACAGTACTCCTTACTCCTAACTTGTTTCTTTATTACCAATATAACAGAAAGTAAAAATCTCCAGCTTATACTTAGAATCAAAATAACATAAGTAATTTCAAATAATATACATATATGTGTGTGTGTGTGTGTGTGTGTGTGTGTGTGTGTGTGTGTGTGTGGGAGAGTGTTATGTATGTGTAAATGGTTTCTACAGAGAAGAAAATATTTTTTGTTTACCAAATAACAGTCAGGTTCATATTTCTTCTTTTACCAATATTAATAGTACCATTTGCCATTTTGAAATAAATGATCATTCAAGAGAGTGAAATATATTATAAAACACTTTAATAAAACAATACCCAAAATCAAAATAATTTGTATCCGGAGACAGAGAATAATGTATAGAACCAGACAAAGAGAAATCTGAAATAATAAAGTAAACAATGCAAAGACATATGCGCGAGATACAGGTAAATATATTAAAAAGCCTCACCGTGACACTAGATACAGCTAAATGATGTTATGTTGATAAATCCTTACCACTGCAACATAAATGAAAATCTGTCCAGTCTTGCAGTGGCACCAGTAATACAAAATGAGGATATTTAAGGTTTGTGTCATTGTATACACTAGGCTATTATTTTCTCAATAAACTTGGCCACCAAGCTCAGCTGAGCTACCATGTTCTATGACAAACATATGTGCCATTTATCTTCCTTTTTGAAATCAGCATAATATTTTACAAATGATGCACCATCAAGCTTTGAGACTTAGATCATTAGTCTTTTTGTCATTTCTTTCATAATATAAAAATTTTGCAGGAATGTAGAAATTTGTATTGAAATGTAAGCTGTTTCAATTGCTGCTGAATGATATCATGTAAATAATAGTCTCTAGTCCAATATCAGAAATGGGTCTAGGTTTGCTTCAGAATTTGTAATTTTTGGACTCTGTTATTGTAAGAACCAGAACTTTTCATGAGTGAGGCCATGATATTATACAGGGCTACTGTGAGCACAGGTAAGAAGAAGACCTCAGCCTTGTGGAAAAGGATGTGCCCATGTCCAGTTGGTAATATTGTGGGTGTCCCATAGGTGTGGATCTAAGGCCGGGATCAAATGCCAAATATCCTTCTATATAAAAGCGGTCAGGATTATCCTTCCGTCCCGTGAGTGCTACGCAGGCGCGGAGCTTCACACATGCCCCGTCCATTTTGCAATGCACGATGGGATTTGTAGTTTCGTTTTTCCAGGTAAAAGATGATTTTCTACTCCAGACTGTGCAATATCTTCTTCTTCTTTCTTACTATATAAAAGCGGTCGGGATTGTCCTTCCGTCCCGTGAGTGGAAAGCGTAGCGGTATTCCGCTTATCACAGACTTACTACTTGCAGCTTGCGGTACAAAGCGACATGATGTGAGCAGAGTTCTGGTGCTCCCATTGTTCCCTTGCTTTTGTGCGCGATGCGCTGGAAAAATAGACAAAATTATGTCTCTGGAAATAATTAATGTTGATGGAGTACAGATGCCTCACCACGTGGTAAATATCGGGGGGGTTCAAAAGGGCGACCTCAATATAGAAAAAAAGTTTAAATTTCATCACAAAAATAACAGAAACTACGAGTATTAAAGTAATACCGCTCAAATGCAATATAACCAAATTAATGAGTTTGTATAAAATATCAAATTGATCTACATATTGAATTGCCTTAAGAAGTGGTCAACTTAAAAGTCGGTCGCCTTAAAAGGCGGGTCAGCCTAGTATGTAAATAAAAAAAATCTATATATATATATATATACACATAAATGGCGCAAAAGAACATATAAATGTAGGAATGGACATTTTGAACAAGCACTATTCTCTTATCACCTTTAACTGTTTTTGAAAAGAGACACTGCTTTTTGCAAAAGATAAGGTGAGTGTGTCTGTAGCTCCTCTGTTCACGAGTGTAGGAGGCTTGGAGATGATACACTCTTACTCTGTTTAATGCATTTCATTATATACATGCAATTAGGTGATAATGTGCTTCATTTTGTAAATTATTTTAAACTTAGCAATCAAGTAGAGAATAATAAAGTAGCTAGTAAAGCATCACAGCACATCTATGTATAGAGCGACAATCTTGCCCTTGAAATTGTGAAAAGAATTAAGCATATGCTAAAAAACACTTTTAAGTGAACAGTTACAATTTTCTTATTTTAAGGTATATTAAACTTTATACTATATGTAGCCTAGAGGCAGGAAAACAGATGAGAAATCCCAGAAGGTAAGTTATATGTCACTTTAGTCTTTTTATATTCTAAAAAAGAGCTACGCTCAAGAAACTCTAAAACTGTCAAACTTGTTCCTGACTTCATAATCTAAAAAGTGCAGTATTTCGCTGAACTGTATTCATCTTAATTGTGCTTATGTCCACAAAATCTGACATTCTCACAGTATTTAGCATCACTGGCAAAGAGTCAGCCCCCTTAGGTTGCATTGGCAACAAGAAAACAATGTGTTTTCTGACCTTTTTAAACTTTATATGTATGGATGAGTGATTATGAACCTGTACTGTGCTAAAGTAAAGGCTATGTTATAAATAAATTGTTTAGAAGTGAGGCGGTATGGCAGCAAAGTGGTAGTGCTGCTGTGTCACAACAAGAAGGTCGGGGTTCTCGTCCCGGGTTCTCTTTATGTGGAACTTGCATGTTCTCTTCGTGCCTGTGTGGGTTTCCTCTAGGTGCCCAGGTTTACTCCCACAGTCCAAACCAGATAAGGTAGATTGGCAATACTAAATTGGCACATTCGTGTGCGTCTCTGTGTTCACCCTGAAATATACTGGTGCCCTATTCAGGGATTGTTCCTAAATTGCACCCTTTGCTAGCTGGGAAAGGCTCCAGTTTCCCCATGATCCTATTCAGGATATAGCTGGTTTGGAAGCTCAAAGGATATTTAAGTGCCCTTGAACAGCTGATTCTTAAGTGCTAACACTGCCAAGCAACAAGACATACAGCTGACAAAAAGGCCAGGCAAAGGACATGAAGGAGAAGAAACATACAAGTGAAGACAAGAAACATGGTGCAAAACTAAACAAGGCAGTAAAGCAACAAAACATGGAAGAGTTCAACATGATTAAAAAACTGAATTGCACAAGATTCAAGAAGTATGGATAGGGAAAGTGTGCTACAGTATGCTCAAGGTGTTCAGGAGAAGGTGACAGCCCAGGATCATGTAAAAACCAGAGAAGTGACTGTAATGGGAAAGCAATAGAGCCAAAATGGACAGAGAAAGGGCTAAAGGAGTCATTGGTATGGTGGCTGGGGTTTTTGTTGGAAACTTGAAATAAAGTTTTTTTTTTTGTATTTTTTTGTTCAAGTTTTGTTATGACAAGTGCAAGACACAGTGGAAAGATCAATTCCCAGTCATAGGTATGTAGCAATTTAATGGTGAATAAATCATATTTTACATAAGAATTGTATTTCAGAGACAAAAATACACAGCTAGTCATTCCTAAATGGAAATCATCTAGGGCCTCATGCATAACGCCGTGCGTAGAATTCGCACTATAACATGACGTAAGCACAAAAGCCGAAATATGCTTACGCACAGAAAAATTCAGATGCAGGAATCTGTGCGTACTCCAATTTCCGCGTTCTTCCGCTCCATAAATCCTGGTCAGTGTGAAAAGTAATGCTCGTGCACGCACATGCTGTCCCGCCCAAACTCCTCCCAGAATTACACCTCTTTGAATATGCAAATCAATATAAATAGCCCTTAAGCTCAGCGTTCTGTGAAAAGACAATGGGAAAAGCACGGGGGAAAATATAAGAATTTCAGTGAATGCCAAGTGGAGGCAAAGGAAAAACATACTATTTGTTGATTTAAACAGTGGAATAAACAACAAAAGGAAGTTGATCGAGTGACATAGCGTGTCGGAGAAACTCGAAAGCTCAAGTTCACAAAGTCATACAGTGCCAAAATAAAAAAGAAGTCACATATCAAAGTCGCCATGAAAAGGCAAGTCGTAGCCCACCATCTGAGTGTCATATGAAAGCTTATTAGGGTACAGACAAAAAAAATAGGCACACAGTGGGGAAAAAAGCACGAAATGTCAACTTTAATCTCGAAATTTCCACTTTAATCACGTAGTTTATTTTGTCATTAAAGCAGAACATTATAAACTTCATCTTAAAATTATTTAATTTACTAGTTTCTCAAATCCCATTGTAACTAAAGTAGCACGTTAAATGCTTTGTTTTGTATTTGATCTTCAATGTACTCTATGTGTGTGAATCACTGCGTGCTTCCATTCTTTCTCTTTCTCCGACAGGACACAGAATCCATTACATTCATGATATTACAGCTCTCTGAATAATTAAAATACTGAGATGTACACATAATATCATTTTCATGATGGTTGGAATAAAAGCATGTTATTAAACATGGAAACACGATGGCACAGTGATTGTTTATGTCTCACACAAGATGCTGCTGCTCCATGCGCGACCTTCAATGAAATAATTTATTGTAGCAGTACTGTCTCTTTCAAATGTACTAACCACCTCCAATTCCTGTTGTTACTTTTCTTTCCCTAAATACCCAATCGCCAAACAATCAGCTCTGTAATAGACGTTAAGCCATCTGTAAGCTTACAACGATGATTCTTCAAAACTTTTAAGGAACATTGAAATATCTTCATAGTACGTGTTTAATTATTCTATCCATCTGTCCTTCCAGTGTCACGCCAGTCTCAGCCAAATATACAGCGCGAGGCAGGAACAATACGTGAACTTGCTAGCGCTGCAGCACCGTGTCCTCACATGTTTAATACAGATTATTTAAATGAAGTTAAAGTTTTATCTGTATAATATGATCAACATATTTTGCTGCATTTCATCTTAAAAATGATATCATCATCATATATAAATACGCGCTTTATAAAGTGGCGCAGGTTGTGTAATATTATAACTGTAGTGCAAGTTTACAGTGGGGTAATTGTACTTATAAGTACAAACAGTTCTACAAGGAGCAATTGATTGAGTGCAGCAGAAAGAAGAAAAAGAAGAAGAAGATGGTGCATTGAGAGTAACAACACTAAAGCAGTTATGGTATGTGGAATACTATGGCTATTCCCTGGGTCATTATATTGTTACAGGTAATCTACAATCAGATGCATTACACTAATAAACAATATGTGGTTAGTTTCAGTGTATTTATAAAGCCACGTCAGAAATGTGGTTCTAAGAAATAAAGGGTAACCACGCAGGAACAGTAGTACTGCTTTGACGCTGGGTGCCGCCAGTCTGCAAAACTGAGCGGAGAACTTGTGTACGACAGGGTATGAGGTACCGTGGAAAAGTGCGTGGATTTACGTCAAGTGTAGGTTTTATACATCGCGATTTGAACGTGGAAACGTTCTTACGCAACATTTCTGTGCGTACGCACCATTTATGCATGAGGCCCCTGGTGGTTCATTTAGTATTTCACTTGAATAAAGTTCAGCAGAAATATGCACACTGACCTTAACCAACAGTAAAAAGAAATCCAAGACATGGTGAACTCATACTTTGTAGTATCTATCTTGTTCTAAGTATTTATTTTATTTTTATTTTATATATGAAGCACACACGTCCATGATAGGATTTCAATAATATCCAGCCTATAATCACTTATTTTCATATTGTCTGTTTTTTGCACAGAAAGATATTTTTGTATTAACTCTCTTTTATTTTACCTGATTATACTGTGTTAAATGATCATTACAATATTGTATCTGCTGTACAACACCTTAAACCTAACTTCAGACAGCATCACACAGTCCATAATTTACCAGTGGTGAAATGACCTTTACATTGTGAATCAATTTAGCAAATTTTTGCAAGTACCCACTGTTGGCTTTCTTCTTCACTGACAGCCACCCATGATGCTCTACTTTCTAGTCCCTTGTTATGAAGCACAAAATGAGTGACCAACCTTGAAGAAAGAAACATTCCACTACTTCTTACATTATTTATGTGTGCTTAAATAGTGCATTTATTATATTTTATACTATGCCAGTTATGGAAAATGAATGAAAAACTTGCAACTCAATAAAAAGAAAATAACCAATTGTTTAAAAGCTAATATCAATTTTAATTTCAGACTTAATCAGAATAACAAAAGCTTTTATGTTACATAATTAATAAGATTTTTAATAGCATGGGATATTTTATTGTTGGCATTAGAAACTGTTTAGTAGGTCTTCATTATATTCCTTATTTTAAAAATTGGTGTCTCACAATAGGAATATTCACAAATACCATTGCCTTTAAGAACTCTTGACACCCCGGGGTCTCTGCTACTTCAAAGTTTTATATGAAGCTATTAAATTTTGCATTTAATCTACTGCATTAAATTCTGCCAGTCGGGAGCCCTTAAATGCAAAAGCTTTCATTTACTGGGCTGATTTCCCATTTACAGCTGCTTGGATTTTAAATGCTGAACACTGCTCATGTTTGTATATAGTAAGAATATTTCATTAAAGAATTATCTGTTATATTTTCAGGCATTGGGTTCTGATTAGTAATATATCTGTAATCTATAGTGTCTTTTTAAATTACAGGAATCTGCTTTTTGTTTTAATATCAAAAAGTTGTATCATGTCGTCATATTACCTAAAATGAAAGATACCAGCTAAAACTGTTATGTGCTTTCTTAATGGGGGATAAGAAGAAACTGTTATCTGTAACCTCTTACATATCTCTCTGTTGAGATTATACCCAACATATTCAACCCTAGGGACAGTAATTTCAGGCTATATATGGATTGGGACTGTCTTTATTTCCAAATATTTCCTTCAACCCATTGTATCTCCATGTGGCTCTTGATGCTACTGCTCTACTTCCTGACTATGGAAAAGTCATCTCAGATAAGGAAGCACTTGGAATCATCAGATAGGAGGTTCCTTTCATCAGTTTGGCCGGCCCAGCACTGACTCAACTGTAGAATGGCCAATAGTGGGGAGGCAGCTAGTTGACCAGACCTTTAACTGTGTCTGGCTTGTCTGACTCTTTGTCTACAATTTGGCAGTGGTTCTACAATGAACTGATGGACAGGTATTGTTGTTTATATTATGTTAATTAGCTTCTACATTGTTTTTGATGTATTTGAACAAATCTGTATCCTTCTATGAGATAGTTCTGTATTTATTGAGTTGTATAATCTATTTTTCCATTTTGCCTTGACAGTTATCATGGCACTCTGCGCCTGCGCGTGGTGAGGAGCACTGTACAAGAACTAAGCAGTTTGTGCTGTTGCATTGTATTTTTCACGTGGCAGTAATAGATTGACCATCTAGTTCTGTGAAGAGGGTTACTTGTGCTCTGTTTTGTGTTTCGTATTTATTCCATTTTTTTCACACCCATTATACACCCGACCTACCTGGAAGGGGATCTCTCTCTGAATTGCCTTTCCTAAGATTTCTTGCATTTTGTTTCCCTACAAGGGTTTTTTTTTTATTCTTGTCTTCTTAAGGATTCAAGGGTGGATGGGGAGGGGTGGGGCTATCAAAAACAGAGCCTGTTAAAGCCCATTGAGGCATTTTTCTGTGATTTTTGGCTATATTAGAAATAAATGTTGTTGTTGCTGTCACCACCAATGGAGGGCTTCACTAAAGTGTCCTTTTGTGCACTTAAGGGACTGCAGATGGACAAGAAGTGGGTAATCTAGCTCTCGGCTCACAAGTTATAATTAGACAAAAGTATTTACTTAAAGATTCACACTGCTTAAAACAGTGATTTATTAATTTAATTTAGGGATGCCAGGAACACATCCAGCCTAGACTTGGTCCGCACACAGTAACCCAAAAAGACAAGGAAAGAATATTGGTAAGTAAGTTTTAAACAGGATGTATTACATAAAAGATAAATTAATAACAATTAAACACATTTCAAAACACAGTCCAGTACCAGATACAGATGACGGTGAAGAAAGATATGTCCCCATTAAAATGTCACCTGTAACATATGTAAAGCTTGTCCTACTGTGAAGATACTGTCTATTGATGATTTGTAGATGACAATTTCCAAGCCAAAGAAAACAATACAAATAAGTCAGTCACACGACACAGAACACAAATCCAAGGAAAACTGTAATTACTGGGGTATTGGTAATTGTAATGCAAGCAGTGAAAGTTAGGTAACATAAACACAAAAGATGATTGTGACTCCCCCGCTGGCTTCTTAAAGCTTTCTTTTAAATGTAGCACCTCATTTTCTTTCGCCCAGCAGCCCAGGGTGAACACCTGAAGCTGCCTAGTGTCGAAGTGCTCCCAAAGCTACTGAAAATCAAAGTCCTGTCATGTGGAGGTTAATTCTTTGAGATTCACAGCTTAGTAAGTGAAAGGTATAATAAATAAATAAATGCATTCTTGCTTTGTGTTCCAGCTTCCCTAGAATGCACTGCACTTTTGTTCAATTTGACAAGACTTCAGACTAGAAGCAAATGGTATCTTAACTGACCAGTTTAAAGTATCTCCTGTGGAAAAAACACCCTTGCATTGATGAAAGAAATGTTTATTAAATTAGTTAAAATAAAAACATTTGTTAAAAGTGAAGATTTTAGTCAGTGATATAGCATAAAATGCTAAAGTAGAGAACAACAAACTTATACTACAATTACTGCCAAACCTTGATGAAAAGTTTAATAGCACTATAGCTGGTTGACTGTTTAAAGGTTTGACAACTGGGAGCGTAGAGAAGTAGAAATCCAATGTCATCCCAAAATGCTTGGTGAAATGTGCCTTCAAAAAATGAATTTTGATTTTGCATAAAAGCTTGATGCATTAGCATGCTTGCAAAACTGTATATTGTGGTCACCTTCATCCAAACAGATTAAAGTTCACTCCATGTAAACTGTAAATTTAGCCTTTATTTGCAAAGAAGAACCAAAATGTGAGCATTTTGTTTGTTTAGTATGCTGAAGAGTATACAACAGTTTAGTAATTTATTTCTAGAAACAAAATGTAAATTGTCATTTTATATGTTGCATGTAACTCAGGCTTGACTTTAAAAAAAATCACATTTAAAGAACTTTGTTGTGCTGCATGAGGGCCGCATGGTGGTGCAGTGGGTAGCACTGCTGCCTCGCAGTTAGGAGACCTGGGTTTGCTTCCCGGGTCCTCCCTGCGTGGAGTTTGCATGTTCTTCCCGTGTCTGCGTGGGTTTCCTCCAGGTGCTCCGGTTTCCTCCCACAGTCCAAAGACATGCAGGTTAGGTGCATTGGCGATTCTAAATTGTGCTTGGTGTGTGTTTGTGTGTGCCCTGTGGTGGGATGGCGTCCTGCCTGGGGTTTGCTTCCTGTGTTGGCTGGGATTGGCTCCAGCAGACCCCTGTGACCCTGTAGTTAGGATATAGCGGATTGTATAATGGTTGGTTGTTCTGCATGAGAGTGCAGAAAGTCAAAATTGTAATGCTGGAAACAATAAACTTTGCATTTGGGGTAAAACTAAATAGCTAAAAAGAAATAAAGTGATTTGATTTTTTTATAATTCATAAATATTCCAGATAAACTAATTCCAGTTTTCATATTGTATTTTTCCCATAACAGCATATCACAATATGTATCACATCTGATAGAAGCTACCTGGTAAACTAAATGATCTAACTCCAGAAAATATTAGTTAAACCAGATATACAGGAAGTACTTATTAGTAATTTGTAAGAAATGTAAATATATCTTCAGCAAAGAAATATGCCAGAAAGTCCATTTGATGCCTCCTTCTGAGATGATTACAGCAGCTGTTAAAGAAGAGGCAAAAATTGCCTTCCTTTTGTATCATTTTTTGCCTTCCTTTTGTATCTATTTTTTCTCTGAATGTTCTAGGCTTTGCTGAACCCTGCAGGTTTCTGTGCATTTATTTATCAAGAGCAGTCTGAGAGTAGGAAAATGCTCATAAGTAAATCAAAACCTCAGAATGACTCAGTTTTGGTCCTTCTGTTAGTAGTAAAACTATTTTATCAGTTTTCCTAATTTAGAAAACTCCAAACTTCACAGGGATTTTGAAGAGTTGTCCTAACTTGCAAGGAGCTGCCAAAAGATGGCGTTCAGGCAGAGATCAGCACTATTTTGGAAATGCTGGACAACAATAAACTTTAAAAAAGGTACCAATCTGACATAGATGAAATAATATTCGTCACGAGTTTTCTAAGTTATGTGAGCGCACTATCTATGCTGAGAATCCAAGTGTGCCAGCCAAAGTGAAAATGTAAAGTTATGTGTAAAATACAACTTTTAATTCAATTTGATTACAGTCACAGGGGGTGCATAAACCAGTGTGTTTCTTTGTGCCGGTCCCAAGCCCTGATAAATGGGGAGGGTTTCATCAGGAAAAGCATCCGGTGTAAAATTTTGCAAGATCACCATCTAAGCAAAAATACAGATTTCCATACCAGATTGTTTGAGTCCCGGGTTAACAAAGGCCACCACCAATACTTTTAAGAAGGAGACGAAGAGGGGGGAGACATGTCCAGAGGAAAGAGGAGAGGAGGAAGGTAAAGAGAGTGGAACTGGGGGTAAGAACTTTGAATGTTGGCAGTATGACTGGTAAGGGAAGAGATTAAGTCGATATGATGGAGAGAAGGAAGGTTGATATATTGTGCATACAAGAAACTAAATGGAAGGAGAGTAAGGCCAGGTGGATCGGAGGTGGATATCATGGTGTGAATGGGGGGAGAAATGGGGTAGGGGTTATTGTGAAGGAACAGTATGTCAAGAGTGTTTTGGAAATGAAAAGAGTGTCAGACAGAGTAATGATTATGAAGCTAGAAATTGGAGGTGTGATGATGAATGTTGTTAGTGCTTATGCCCTGGAAGTTGGGTGTGTGATGGATGAGAAAGAAGATTTCTTGAGTGAGTTGGATGAAGTGATGGACAGCGTATCCAAGGGACAGAAGGTGGTGATTGGAGCAGATTTCAATGGACATGTTGGTGAAGGGAAAAGAGGAGACATGGAGGTGATGGGTAGGTATGGTGTCAATGAGATGAATGAAGAAGGTCAGATGATAGTGGATTTTGCAAAAAGTATGGACATGGCTGTGGTGAATACTTATTTTAAAAAGAGGGAGGAACTTAGGGTGATGTACAAGAGTGGAGGAAGATGCACACAGGTAGATTATATCCTATGCAGAAGAGTCAATCTGAAGGAGATTAAAGACTGCAAAGTGGTGGCAGGGGAAAGTGTAGTTAGACAGCATAGGATGGTGGCCTGTAGGATGACGATGGAGATCAAGAAGAGGAGAAAAGTGAGGGCAGAGCCAAGAATCTAATGGGGGAAGTTGAAGAAGGAAGACTGTAATGTTGAGTTTAGGGAGGACAGATACTAGGTGGCAGTAAAGAGTTACCAGACAGCTTGAATTACCTACAGCAAAAGTAGTAAGGGTGACAGCAAGAAGGGTGCTTGGCTTGACATCTGAAAAAGGAAACCTGGGAAGTACAGGAGAGTATACAGAGGAAGAGGATGGCGAAGAAGTGGGATGCAGAAAGTAGACATGAGTACAAGGAGATAAGGCACAAGGTGAAGAGAGAGGTTGCAAAGGCTAAGAAAAGGCGTATCATGAGTTGTATGAGAGGTTGGATACTAAGGAGGGAGTAAAGGACCTGTACCAATTGAATAGACAGAGGGACCAAGCTGGGAAAAATGTGCAGCAGGTTAGAGTCATAAAGGATAAAGATGGAAACATACTCACAAGTGAGAAGGGTGTGTTGAGAAGATGGAAAGGGCACTTTGAGAGGCCGATGAATGAAGAGAATGAGAGAGAGAGAAGGTTGGATGATGTGGAGTTACTGAATCAGGAAGTGCAATGGATTAGCAAGGAAGAAGTAAGGACAACTATGAAAAGGATGAAAAATGAAAAGGCTGTTGGTAGAAATTACTTACTTATGGAAGCATGGAGGTGTTTAGGAGAGATGGCAGTGGAGTTTTTAACCAGATTGTTTAATGGAATCTTGGAAAGCGAGAAGATAAGGAATAAGGAGTGGAGAAGAAGTGTACTGGTGCCGATTTTTAAGAATAAGGGTGTTGTGCAGATCTGTAGTAACTACAGGGGGATAAAGCTGATGAGCCACAACATGGTTATGGGAAAGAGTAGTGGAAGCTAGGTTAAGGAAGGAGGTGATGATTACTGAGCTGCAGTACGGTTTCATGCCACGAAAGAGCACCACAGATGCAATATTTGCTTTGAGGGTGTTGATGGAGAAATTTAGAGAAGGCCTGAAGGAGTTGCATTGTGTCTTTGTGGACTTGGATAAAGCATATGACAGGGTGCCTCGAGAGGAGTTTTGGTATTGTATGAGGAAGTTGGGAGTGGCAGAAAAGTATGTAAGAGTTGTACAGGACTTGGGATCAACAGTACAGAGTAACGGTGATTGTGGAAGAGAGGTGAAAAAGAGAGTGCAGGCAGGGTGGAATCAGTGGAGAAGAGTGTCAGGAGTAATTTTTGATAGACAGGTATCAGCAAGAGTGAAAGGAAAGGTCTACAGGATGGTAGTGAGACCGGCTTTGTTATATGGGTTGGAGACGGTGGCACTGACCAGAAAGCAGGAGACAGAGCTGGAGGTGCCAGAATTAAAGATGCTAAGATTTGCATTGGGTGTAAGGAGGATGGGTAGGATAGGAAATGAGTACATTAGAGGGTCAACTCAGGTTGGATGGCTGGGAGACAAAGTCAGAGAGTCGAGATTGCATTGGTTTGGATATATGCACAGGAGAGATGCTGGGTATATTGGGAAAAGGATGCTAAGAACAAAGCTGCCAGGCAAGAGGAAAAGAGGAAGACCTAAGAGGAGATTTATAGATGTGGTGAGAGAAGACATGCAGGTGATGGGTGTAACAGAGCAAGATGCAGGGGACAGGAAGATATGAAACAAGATGATCCACTGTTGCAAACCCTAATGGGAGCATCTTAAAGAAGAAAAAGAAGAAGAAAACCAAGCAGTTCTGAAATTTTGCATTAAACTTTAAACGCCTTAACAATGCATTAGGTAATATACAGATTTATACAATTCACCACCACTTCACGTTAGGTTGTGTTAAAGCAAATTGCATTCATCATTGCCCCAAATGTGGATGAGCAAAAACATGTAAATCACACACGATATCACAATATCGACACACAGGTGGTCATGCATGCAAAATGTTTTGTAGTAGCCAGCATATCACTCTAAACACTGACAGGGCTGGAGGGGTGAGTAGCACTTAAATATCACACAGGTATGCTGAGCTTTGCATTCAATGAACCCCTGAAATGTTACCAGTAAATTTTACAAGCCCAGGAAGTTTCAGAAATCAGGAGTAGGCTCCTGGGACACTGGATACAACCCTGCAGAAGATAAATGGATCAAGGAGGGAGACATGGCATGGCACAATGGAAGATGATCAAGACACTGGAAGAGTGAATGTGAGATCAGAAATAGCGCAAGAATAGCTGTGGCTAGTTTTAAAAAAACTGTTACATAACATCATTAAGGTGATTCATCTGAAAGTATGGCTGTGGATCACAGATCCATCTATTTTCTAAACCTGCTTTTCCCTGAACAGTCATGGAGAAGTTGGAGTCTATACCAGGAAGAATAGTGCACAAGGCAGGAAAAATCCCTGTATGAGGGGCCAAACAGGCCATAAATCATATATCTTTGTGTGTAATCTATTGGTTTACATGTGAACACTATTGGTTTATGACTATTTACTATCAGTTTGCGTGCATACTTAATTGGTTTGCATGTGTACAATATTGGTTTCATTCATATGAACTGTATTGGTTTGTGTCCGTATATTATCTGTTTGTGCATGAATATATATGCTGATATATCAGAATTGAATATCTTTATTGTCATTGTAACAAATACAACGAAATTAGGTGCAGTCCCTGCGATGTAAAAATATAAATAAATTACAAAAGTATAGAAAAGGATAAGAAGAAATAAGGTAGAACACGAACATTCAACATAAGATCTTAATTGCACATGAAACACTATTGCACAAGATGTTAAATATTGCACTGCTGCATTGGAGGTGGTTAGGTGGGATTCAGTGCCCTAATAGCAACAGTGCAGGAACTGTTATTCAGTCTATTAGTCTTTGTTTTGATGCTCCTATATCTTTTGCCTGATGGCAACAGTTGTAACATGTCATGAGCGGGGTGTGAGGAGTGTTTTAAGATGTTTTCTGCTTTCCTGAGGCAGCAAGAGCTGTACAGTTCATCCAGAGAGGGTAAAGTATAGTCGATGATCTGCTTGGCAGTCTTGAATTGCATTTATATATCATTGGTTACAGTAGCTTTGTTATTGGTTTGTGAGTGAACTGCATTGGTTTACGCTCGCATGCTATTGGTTTGCGGATGGACTATATTGGCTTGCAATCTGTGCCGGTCTAACAATTGATCTCTATGTATGTATTATATTGATTTCATGCACATCTTGCATTGATTTCATGTGGGTAACATGTCGGTTTTGCACTTGAACACTATTTCGTGTATGTCTGTATTATGTCAGTTTCTCATATGCAATATACTGGTTATACATGCGCAGTGTATCCCAACTTTGTGAATGAACTATATCGGTTCCGCGTTCAAACTATATTGGTTGTTCACGTGATCTTCTGCAGAAATGGGAGGAGCAAGAAACAGGAAATCAAGGGCCGGTAGAGTCATAGAGTGTGAAGAGAAGTGGGTAGGAGACGGATATATCTGCGTTAAAACAGCCCGATATTTTTTTTCTCAGACAATACGTTTGCAAAAGGATTTGATGGTAATTATTACTATTTAACAGAATTTGCCTTTAAGTCTGTAATGATCACAAGGCTGAAGTTAGGTATGTATCCGACTGTCTTCTTATTCACTCCCAGCTACATGCTTGCTTGCAACACGCGACTGTACTTTTTCATACAGCTTTTTGCAAATCAGTTTCTTATTCTAAAGACAAAGTATTCTACATTTACAACTGATGCCTTTATCCAAAAAACAACATTTAGTTACTATTGGTTACATTTCTTATGCCCAGCGACACACCACTGCACCGCACAGGCAGGTGAAGTGACTTGCTCGTGGTCACACAGTGTCAATATCAGGACTTGAACCCACAAACGCAGGGTTGAAAAGGCAAAGCCCTAACCACAATGTCCCAATGCTTGTACATTTACAATGTGTATATTATTTGACATAATATAAATGTGTCCATTCTTAGAAAAGCTAAATAGCTGGTTTGCAAAAGCTGTGTGAAAAAGTAGCTGACTGCAAGCATATACTAGATGTAGCTAGGAGTGAAAAAAAGCCATCCGAATGCGTTCCTAATTTCAGCCCCGTGATCATTTCAGAATTAAGGGAAAATACTGTTAAAAATAATTACTACCAAGCCCTTTCACAAACATACAGTGATGTGCAAAAGTATTCAGTCCCTTTAAAAGTCATCCTATTTTTTTAAGATTTGTCCACATATTTATCCTTTCAGTCTTTTAATTGTGAACTCTTGTGCTGTAACAATACATTTCCAAAGTCCAAATAAACCCTTTTCTGCAGATATTTAACTGAAGAAGAAAAACTCCAAAGTGATTGTTTGCATTAAGTATTCAAGCCCAGTTGTGAACAGTTGTGAATTAGCGCTATATAGCGACCGACCTGGCACAGACTGACACAGAGGCATGTATAAAATAACACGAAACTGTTTATTTTCTTCAGCTGGAGGGCACGTCTTCCCCGTAATCCCTCCAGTCACAACATAGTCCCAAACACAACCAAAACATTCCCGTCTAGCACCACCACTCCTCCTTAGCAACCACATTCTCTTTCTCCTGATTCTGGCCCCTGAGTGCACAGAGTGCACTGAGTTCCGGCTGCACTTCTGGGTGTGATGAATATGCTGCCCATACGGGCTCAGCAGTCCCAAACACAGCACCCCCTGCCAGTGCCTGTGGGACCCAACAGGGCTGCACCCAACTCCAATTCCCAGGGAGCCCTGCGGGAACCCGAGGCACTGCTCCACCCCAGGGGGGCGGCCATCTAGCATCTAGCATCCAGTGTCCAGGGCTGCTCCCCCTGAATATAGTGTGCAGTGGTGTCCTGGCTGGACATGGACGGTGGCCACATAGCACATAGTATACTTTGCAGTAACAACTTTTGTTCTTTTGAGGTATGTGAGTATGTCTCATTTCTGCACATTGTTCAGGAGTGATTCTTCCCTATTCCTCTTGGCAGAATTTCTAGAGATTTCTGGTGGGATGGCACCTCTGAATATCAATCCATCCATCCATTATCCAACCCGCTATATCCTAACTACAGGGTCATGGGGGTGCGCCAGAGACAATTCCAGCCAACACAGGGCACAAGGCCGGAAACAAACCTCGGGCAGGGCACACACACACACACACACACACACACACACAATTTAGAATTGCCATTGCACCTAACCTGCATGTCTTTGGACTGTGGGAGGAAACCCACGCAGACACGGGGAGAACATGCAAACTCCACGCAGGGAGAACCTGGGAAGCGAACCCGGGTCTCCTAACTGTGAGGCAGCAGCGCTACCACTGTGCCACCGTGCTGCCCTTACCTCTGAATATCAGATTTCAAATACTGCTGCAGATTCTCAACAGGGTTAAGATCAGGGCTTTGACTTGGCCATTCCAAAACTTTCAGCTTTCTGTTTTTGAGACACCCTAGTTTCACTTTGGCCTAATGCTTAGGGTCATTGTCATGTTTAAAGATTCTCCCAAGCTTTAGATTTCTAGCAGACTGGAACAAGTTGCAATATTGTGCGTAATTTGTGCTCATCCATTGTCCCTACAACTCTGATAAGGTTCTCAGTCCAAACACATGAAAAGCATCCCATACAATGATGCTTTAACTACCTTATTTCACTGTACATGTAAATGCTGTAGATAATTGATTTTATAATGGGTTACATAACTTTATAAATATACTCAGCAAAAAAAGAAACGTCCCTTTTTCAGGACTGTGTATTTCAACAATAATGTTTTAAAAATCCAAATAACTTTACAGATCTTCATTGTAAATTGTTTAAACAATGTTTTCCATGCATGTTCAATTAACCATAATCAATTAATTAACATGCACCTGTGGAATGGTCGTTAAGACCTTAACATCTTACAGAAAGTAAGCATTTAAGGTCACAGTTCTAAAAACGCAGGACACTAAAGAGACTTGTCTACCGACTGTGAAAAGCACCCAAAGAAAGATGCCCAGGGTCCCTGCTCATCTGCATGAACGTGCATTAGGCATGCTGCAGGGAGGCATGAGGACTGCTGATGTGGCTAGGGCAATAAATTGCCATGTCCACACTGTGAGACGCCTAAGACAGCGCTACAGGGAGACAGGAAGGACAGCTGATCATCCTCGCAGTGGAAGACCACGTGTAACAACACTTGCACAGGATCGGTACATCCGAATATCACACCTGCGTGACAGGTACAGGATGGCCACAACAACTGCCCGAGTCACACCAGGAACACACAATCCCTCCATCAGTGCTCAGACTGTCCGCAATAGGCTGAGAGAGGCTGGACTGAGGGCTTGCAGGCCTGTTGTAAGGCAGGTCCTTACCAGACATCACCAGCAACAACGCCGCCTATGGGCACAAACCCACCTTCGCTGGACCAGACAGGAGTGGCAAAAAGTGCATGAGTTTCTGCATGACAGCAATGTCAGTGTTCTGCCATGGCCAGCGAAGAGCCCAGATCTCAATCCCATTGAGCACGTCTGGGACCTGTTGGATCGCAGGGTGAGGGCTAGGGCCATTCCCCCTAGAAATGTCCAGGAACTTGCAGGTGCCTTGGTGGAAGAGTGGGGTAACATCTCACAGCAAGAACTGACAAATCTGGTCCAGTCCATGAGGAGGAGATGCACTGCAGTACTTCAAGCAGCTGGTGGCCACACCAGATACTGACTGGTACTTTTGATTTTGAGCCTCCCTTCATTCAGGGACACATTGTGAAACATTTTTAGTTTATGTCTTATGGTGTTGACTCTTTTAGTGTTCATTCAAATATTTACACATTAAGTCTACTGAAAGTAAAAACAGTTGAAAGTCAGGGGGCGTTTCTTTTTTTGCTGAGTATATATAGTTTAAGTTTAAATATCTAAATTTAAAATCATGATGTATATAGTAAATTTATATGTTACAATTTGTTATTGTTAAGAAACTTTAAGATAATATGTGCTGTAAGTAAAGTAATGTGTCTCGTGAGAATGCGCTAGTTATTGGGAGAACATGAGAAAGACCTGCCCCTTGGACCGCAGGTGGGCGGATATCTCTCACGAGGCTCTGCCATGTTGCGTTAAAAGGTTTCAAACTGAAATGTCTGAAGCTAAAAGAAAGTGATTTAAGGACCTCTTTTCATGACAAGCGGCCAACGAGTTCTTACAGCGTGGAAGAGTGACGGTGTAAGTAAGAAGAGCCCAAGCAATAAACGCCCATTTAAAAGAACCGACCTGTGTCTGTGTTGTTGTGAAGAGAGCTACAGTACATATGGTGCTTCTTGAAGCCTGGGTAGTGTTTGTTTTATGCCACACATACCTCTTTGAAGTCTTGCCAGAAAGTCCTATTTTGGTCTCATCTGACCATAAAACCTTCTCCTGCATCTTAACTGGGTCTTTCTCATGCTTTTGTGGCAAATGCCATAAGTGCTTTTATGTGGACCTTCTTAAAGAATAGCTTCTTTCTTGCTACCCTCCCATAGAAGGCTGTTTTATGGAGAGCTCTTGAAATTGTGGACCCCTGCACCTTCACTCCAGTGTCAGCCAAAGAGCACTGCAGACATCGGGGAGCAATGGTTGGATTTCTAGTTGCTTCTCTCACGAGTCAATGTCTCACTCTGATGTTTAGTTTTGAGGGATGGCCTGTTCTAGTAAAAGTCTGGATGCTGTGATGAACCTTCCACTTTCTGATGATGGATCCAACAGTCTGCAATGGTACTTTCAAACTCTTTGATAATTTATAGTCATTTCCTGCTACCTTGTGTATTTCAGTAACTTTGTTTCTCACATCAGTAGGATGCTACTTTGTCTTCATTTTTGCAGTGACTGTCTAACAAAGACTACGGCCATTACAAAGGGGGCTTTTTACTGTATATCCAGCATCTCATTATGTTTAATTATGACTGTCAAATGACTGTCACCTTTGTAATTAATGTGTCATTGGTGTAAACCTGGCGCTTCCACAGAGGTTTAAATACTTACAGTATGTAGACACTAATTTTGGAGCTTTTCTTCTTCAGTTAAATATCTACAGAAAATGGTTTATTTTGACTTTAGAAAATTAGGATGACTTTTTTTTGTAATGTAACAGTGCCAAAAAGGTGATTTAAAAAGCCTGCTGCTATGCTGATGCAATTTTTCAAGTTCAGCTCTAAACTGAATCATTGTCAGTAATAATATAGGTGTCATAACCAGTAGGTCTTTTAGAAATAAACAATCATGGAGCAAGTAGACTCATGTGAAGTCAAGGATGGAATAAATCCAAGTATATACACAAGACAGTGGGCATCTCAAACCAATAAAGAATCATTAAAATCAGTCAGAGCAGGGTTCTAAAAGAAAAAGTTCATATAGTTATGTGCCTCTTGATGAAGGCTATTAGTCTGTTTTTCCAAAAAGAACTGTGGACTAGAAAGACCATTAGCCCTGCTCATGAAGAGCAGGAGTCAAAATGTAAAGAGACATAAGACATATGATACCCAGGTAGTGCTAAATGCAACAGGGTGCACGAGAAAAAGGAGCAATAACACAACTGCATTAATGGTCATTGGATCAGTGTTATTTTTAAGCTGCACAGGCAAAGGACCTAACACCGACACAAATACTATACTTGAAAGAAAAGCAGGGGTCAAAAACAGGGAGAAACCTAAAATGACCAATGATAAGGTATTTTAATCAGAGAAGCTAAGGAAATAATTCAGCAAAGAAGGTTGCTGGCAAACTTAGTAAATTCGCTGTGAAAAACACTTTTTGGGGGTCCACATGTTACTGTCAGGATAAGCCCCTGCTAAAATGCTATCTCAGTTTCATTTATGTTAGGTAGGATGCCCAGAGGGGACTGGGCGGTCTCATGGTCTGGAATCCCTACAGATTTTATTTTTTTTTTTCTCCAGCCGTCTGGAGTTTTTTTTTGTTTTTTCTGTCCCCCCTGGCCATTGGACCTTACTCTTATTCGATGTTAATTAATGCTGATTTATTTTGTTTTCTTATTGTGTTTTTTATTTTTCTATTTCTTTATTATGTAAAGCACTTTGAGCTACTGTTTGTATGAATATGTGCTATATAAATAAATGTTGTTGTTGTTGTTGTTCAGTTGCTATATATAAACTTACTGTTACTACATCAACATTCTGCTCCCTTTTTGCACACTTTCTATAAATAAAGGTTGCACTCACTGCCAGAAGACTATCCAGCACACCATTACATCATCTCTTAACTGCTTCTGTCAAGCAATGAATCTATGCTTCTCTCACTGCTGTTTTCATCAGTTATTTACCAACAATCATCTTTATAACAACAAAATGTTTATCCACACTTTACCCGTTTTTCAGAAACAAGTACACCAACCCAGGAATGCCAACACTTCTTCCCTGCCAATAAAAAACCTTGCACCTTTCACTATGCTTACTAAGAATTCTCACTCCTTTACCTTTCCATCTTGACTCATGTATTCTCTCCTTCACCTGCTATGCTACCACCATGGCCTCCCCAAAGTAGATCTGGTTACTCCCACCTGTAATTTGGCCAGGTTCCACATCTTCCTGTATAACATAGTCTGGTAGGGGCACTCACCCATGTTTTGTAACTCTCATACTGGAGCAATTACTGATACCAACCCTCTTTATACACCCTTTACCATGCAAAAGAACAGTGCCTTTGTCCCCTTCCAGCATACGTGCAACAGGTTATCAAGTAGTTTAATGCATTATTGTACTTCAGGGACCTTCAAATCTTGACTTTATGTCATTTTGGAGAAAACAGATGAACAGAGCTTGTTGGGTTGAATGGCCACTTCTTCTCAAAACTGTTCTAATATTTTATTATTCTAATGTACATTTCACAAAGCACAAAACATTCTGGGAAAAGTGTAGATGTTTATAAAGTGTGCACCAGAGGTAGGCAACATGGCTGATCTAAGCATAACACATAGACAACTGTTATGTATACTGTGCTTTACAACATATTTTAACTGGTTTGTTTTTCTCAAGTAGCACATTTCACTATTGTGAGTGAGATCCTCTGTCTGAGTTCCACTGTTTTTAGAGCAGCTGAACCCTCAGCCTAAACAGAACTTTATAAAAAGCACTGACTGTTAAAGTGCTTCTCAAAAATCATTCAGGGTGGACTCAGTTTTCTTAGTAAGACCTGTGACCCTGTCATCAGTTGCTATCTGCAGACTGTCGGGCTATCAGAGTTGGCCAGTTTATATTTTGTCTCCAGAATATAGGATTGAGGATTTAAGGGGTCAATCCTTGACTCTAAGGTGACATGCGCAAGGCATGATCTATCTGAACTTACACCCTGGCCATATCCTTTATTTTTGAGTGTTATTGGTACTGTAAATCAGTGGCAATTCCAGGAAGTTCTGGGGTCTGCTGTTTAGTTAGGCCAGACTGAGGAAGTATGCTTGAATTGAGTTGATGTGCTGGAGCCCAATAGCACAATTTCCTCCTGGTTGTGTCTTTCAGTGCTCTTGGATGACCAGTGTAATGTGTGTATGGGCCACCTGATTTCAGGAACTAAATCCAGAGAATTACACAGACGTCCATGATATTGGCTACATTTGTGCCTAAGTCTTGTCAACTTCAAAGCTTGGGGGAGTGCACACACTTGCTGGAGCTCTTTACTAGAACATCTTGTGCTTGTGAAGAATTGTGGGCCAAGTATATATATCTAGTTCAATGGTATAATTGTGTTACTAAACATCATATTTAAATATTTGAGGGTTTTCACTGTACTAGGCTCCATTACTACTAACTTGGTTCAATATAGTTATCTTTATGTGCTCTGGTGATGCATCTTAGGAGTGATTTTGGAACTTATGTGTGCATCATTTCCTCATTATCATTTCATTACTTATTTTATTTCATTGTTTGTGTTTGAATTATAAGTCTAACTTCCCACCTTCCACAAGCAAGAATCAGTTGTTTGTCACGTCTGTGCAATTAATGTATGATCTAATCTTACAGCTCTTGCAGCTCCTGTAAAGGTTATTACCCAGTGAAACAGTCATTTTTATTTTAAATTCTTGGTTTTGACCATGCAAAACCCTCTACTTAAAATTCTGGTATTCCCCTTGTTAAAGGATATGCTGATCTTTTGCTGACCTTCCTGGATTTTGATGTATGCCATTCTTTTTGCTCAAAATTGAGATTGATTTTCTGCTTATGATCAAGATTTTTCCTTTCTTAACAAAGATTAATATACCTCATTTACTTTGCTAAAAAGAAATCATATTTGCCATGCTGTGTAAATAATATAATAAATGTAATCTTTGTTAGCATCTACTTTTTCTGATTTTTCTTTTTTCTGCTTATGTTCTTTATCCTTAGCATTTACTATATTTTCTTGACCTGAAATAATTTCTTTTCTGCTAATTCTGTCCTTATGGAATATGACTTAGCATGGTGTGCATTCAGTAAATATGTCATGTTTGCAGAGCCTCTAAAGAGTCCAGAATAAAAATTATTGTCATTGTTTAGGCTGGTTTTCCACTACCTAATACTGTTATAAACAAAAACAAAACCCCATATTTCCTTGCAATATAATAAGCAATGGTCCTTGACGACCCTAAATTTGAATTAAGCATGTTTAGAATACAGATGTTGGGATGAATGGCACTTTCATGCAGATCGTGTACTAGTTACAATCCACAGTAATTCTGAAAACCTCAGCAGATGACAGATGACTTGGACTCCAGGTTATGTGGAAGTACCTTTAACTGGTCGCTGTAAATGCAGCATTATTATGAATATTCATTCATAGTTATTGAAGATTTACCTAAGTAATTTAAAGTCAGTTGTGCAATTTATCACATTAGATTTTATTTTACTACTATGACTTTGTAATATAGAATTGAAAACTTATATTGATTAATATGATTTTAAGGATCACAATAGCTTCTCATTCTTTACCACTAGGTTCTTGGAGTTGTGCCCTTGAGGGAGGCCAGAATGAGGGTCCTTGTCTTGTTGCCACAATCTAAAAAGAAGTAATACAAGAGAATCTTATATCAATGAAACTTAAATAAATATTCCCTCAGTTTAGTATCTGTATCAATGGAAAGAATTGATTTAAAAGTTTCTTTCAAGAAATGTTTTCCTACTTTACTTATACTTGCTGAGGCCAGGGTCTCATTGAAACACTACGCTTCAATGTGGAGTCCAAGTCAACTGTTGAGGTTTTCAGAACTACTGTAGACTGTAACTAGTACAAGATCTGCATGAATGTGCCATTCATCCAAACATCTATATTCTGAACATGCTTAAATCATTGCGATATATACAGGGGGTCCTCGGGTTACAACATCTCGACATACAATGTTTCGAGTTTACAACGCTCACTCCTATAAAAACTTTAAAAAAATTGAGACATGAGAAGGAATAAAGGTAAGGATTTTTTTTTACACTCAGTTTTTCTGTTACCACAGTACAGTGTATAGTACAATATATTTATGTCCTTTTCCTTTTTCTGTGGCTTAGATTTTGTGTTTTTATGTTCTAGATTATGATTTTGCAAATGCGTTAAGATTGGTAAGTGACTTAGGCTAGAGTGTGTTTTGACTTACACCAAAATTCGGGTTACATCACTGTTGTAAGAACGGAACTGTGTCGTAACTCGAGGACCCCCTGTATCTGGATTTGGATTGCTTGCAAAATTTGAACAATCAAGTCACATACTGCATATCTGCAGTGTAAACAAATCTTGATATCTATTAGGATAAATCACCAGACCATGGCACCTTTCTGGAGTTAATTGTGTTGCTTACTAAATATGACATATGTCTAAAAGAGCATCTGATTTATTGCCTTCACCCAACACAAAGCAGATGTATAACAAGCACACAAGAAAAGTGGTCTGCAAAGGCAACTTTTGATACTTTGAAGGTAAGAGTATTTTTTTTTTGTTATGCCTGTGTGTGTGGTATCTCATGCCTATCTATCCTGACTATATTGTCAGACACTGAAAATTCTAAACATATAGAGCAATGAGGGTGTGCATTTCCTCCCATTAATAACCATTTTCTGTTCATCCCATTTTGTCAAGAAAACAGTCTTATGTATAACTGGTGGGTGGGGAGATTGCCTCATCCATAGGAGGCTGTAGAAATCCAGAGCCTAGTTCTTTCATTACTGTGTTCTGAGTTACTTTTAAAATCCTCATGGTGAAAGTCTGCACTTAGCACTTGCACCTGGTGCAACTAGCTAGGGCTGTTGCTATCACATATTCTAGCTCCCACTTTGTCTGTTTGGCAGTAGCCAATATACTGTATGAGCAGATGAAGGTGTCTGGCGTGAACAAGAAAGTTTTTCTGCACCCCCTTTCTTTTTTCTGACCCACATTTCTCTGTCCACTGTTTTAAGTATGAAGAAATGTGGTGCAGAGTAACTGCCAGATGAGTGACATAAATTGTTCGATTCTTACTAAGGTATACAGGTCAGAATATGGATGGATTATCAACCTTCATGTTCCTTTACATATGATAAAATTAAAACAAAAAATTACAGCCCCTTCTAAAACATAGTTTGTGCCAGTAACTTAGTTCAAAGGTGTATGAATTCAGCCTCCCAAATATATAAGATTGCTGCTGGAGGGAAACAGGATGATTAACTTGTGATGCCCCAAATTCGAATCTGATCCCTTACAAGTGGATATGTCTGTTCTTCTCATCACTGCTATAACCCAGCAAACATGCCAGTTTAGACTGAAAATGTCATCTACTTTGGTTTACCCTTAGCTTACCATTATACACAGTAGGCCCACATTTTGTGGCTTTTGAGGGATACAGCCAGGGGTTTGTAATGGGTGGACCTTATGGTTTACCATATTTAAAGAAGGTTTTAACGATTTTTATTTGTAAAACCGCGAACCTTTGAACACTAGTTACATTTGAAAAACTGACCAGTTTTTAAAACAGATATATAAACTGTGGTTGAATCAGGTAGTTCATGTCCATAAGGAGAAATGTTGGAGCGCCAACCCAGTAGTCCCCATACAGAAAACAAAACATAAGCTCCGATTCACAAGAAAGGAACACAGAAAGCTTCCAGAAATCAGGAAAAGGATGCCATATGCAGTAACTAGATAAGAGCCCCATCCTGTGGTGCGCTCTTTTTAAACAGTACTGCCTCATTCTGGTAACCACAGGATATATAGCTGAGGAAATGGAAGAGTCAGAGTCAAATGTCCAACTGGACATCTTCTTGGTACTGTGGCGCGAACAGAAGGGTACATAGTTAGCACCAGCACACACTCTCATCCCAGGGTGGTAGTACATACCTCAGATGAGACCGGAGAGAAATCCACTGAAATGCATGTGTGACAAAATATATTATTAACATAAACTGTATTATTAAACAATATACAAACATAATATTACAAACATATATTCTCTAAACATACAATATATAAGGATATTATCTATAAAAATTATTACCAAATCTCAACCATATTTAAAGGTTGTTTGTTAAAAGGTAGTGGTACTTTTCCTTTATCTCAGTTTCTTGCATTTTTTTAGAACATTAGAACATTACAACAATCTAGATTACAGTAGAACAGGCCACTCAGCCCAACAAAGCTCACCAGTCTAATCCACTTAATTCTTCTAAAAAATATCAAGTCGAGTTTTGAAAGTCCCTAAAATCCTACTGTCTTATCACACTACTTGGTAGCTTTTTCCAGGTGTCTATGGTTCTCTGTGTAAAGAAAAACTTCCTAGTGTTTGTGCGAAATTTAGTCTTAACAAGTTTCCAGCTGTGTCCCTGTGTTCTTGATGAACTTGTTTTAAATTTAACAGTCTTGATCCACTGTACTAATTCCCTTCATAATTTTAAACACTTCAATCATGTCACCTCTTAATCTTCTTGTGTTTAAACTGAAAAGGCTCAGCTCTTTTAAACTTTCTTCATAATTTATCCCCTTTAGCACTGGAATCAGCCTAGATGCTCTTCTTTGGACTTTTTCTAGTTCTACTATGTCCTTTTAGTATGCCGAAGACCAAAACTGTACACAGTACTCCAGATGAGGCCTCACAAGTGCATTATAAAACTTAAGCATAATCTCCTTGTAGTTGTACTTTACACATTGTGCTATATAAGCAAACATTTTTTTAGCCTTCTTAACGGCTTCTCAACTCTCTGGAAGTTGATAGTGTAGAGTCAACTATGACTCCTGTACTTTTAATTTTCACACATCCCATTGTGTATTCAAACCTAACATTTTTACTTCCTATGTGTAATTCTTTAAATTTACTGACATTAAATTTTGTCTTCCACAAATCTGCCTCACCCTTTATGCTGTCCAAGTTCCACTGTAATGATTCAACAGATTCCAGATTATCTGCCCATCCACCTATTTTGGTATCTTTTGTCCATTTAACCAGTTTGTTACTTATATTTCTATCCAATCATTTATATGTATTAAAAATAACAGCAGCCCTAGCACTTACCCCTGTGGAACACCACTCTTAACATCAGCCAATTCTGATAAGACTCTTCTCACCATAACCCTCTGCTTCCTGTGTCTGAGCCAATTTTGCACCTATGTACAAACATCACCCTGAACTCCCACTTTAGTTGGAAATTAGTTAAATTTCCAACTAATTCCAAAATTAAATATGTAATCTGCATTCTTTATAAAATGTTTTAAACTTGTTCTACTGCTCCACGCGTGTCTCCACACTTAGCATATCCCAATCTATCCCCCTTAGACTTTGCCTGCTCAAAATTTGCCTTACCAAAGTTAAACTTAACAATTTTAGTCTTTACATCTGCACTCATCCAAAACACTGAGAATTGTATTATACTGTATTATGGTCACTTGATCCTAGTGGTTCAATCACTTCTACACCCTCAATTCTATGCTGATTATTACAATATACTAAATCCAGACAGGCTTCATCCTGTGTTGACACTTTAAAATACTGTATTAAAAAACTGTCTTGGATTACTTCTAAAAACTTATCCTCTTGTGCTCCACCATTTGCAAGGTTATCCCAGTTCATATTTGGGTAGTTAAATTCTCCCATCACTTTAATGTCCCCCAGTAAACTTGCCTTTTTAATATTATTAAAAAGAATTACAATAAAATTATTGTCTGCATTGGGTGGTCTTTAACACACTCCTAAAATAAGACATCTTTCCTTAATGCTTTCTAGGCGAATTTACATGTCCTCACTTATTGGGGCTCATCATCCAGTTGAAAAGGACATGTGTTTAAATTCTGTTTGAGATAAACAGCAACTCCTCCTTTTCTGTTCTGTCAATACTTGCTATAAATATGTATCCCTTTATGTTATACTCATCTCCATCTTTCTTATTTAGCCAGGTTTCCATTATTGCTATAATATCATGATTATTCTCCTCTACATATACAACCCCAATTCCAATGAAGTTGAGACATTGTGTAAAACATAAATAAAAACAGAATACAATGATTTGCAAATCCTTTTCAACCTATATTCAATTGAATACACTACAAAGACAAGATATCGAATGTTCAAACTGATAAACTTTATTGCTGTTTTGCAAATCTTCACTCATTTTGAATTTGATGCCTGCAACACGTTCCAAAAAAGCTGGGACAGGGGCATGTTTACCACTGTGTTATATCACCTTTACTTTTAACAACACTCAATAAGCGTTTGGGAACTGAGGACACTAATTGTTGAAGCTGTGTAGGTGGAATTCTTTCCCATTCTTGCTTGATGTACAACTTTAGTTGCTCAACAGTCCGGGGTCTCCATTGTCGTATTTTGCGCTTCATAATGTGCCACACATTTTCAATGAGAGACAAGTCTGGACTGCAGGCAGGCCAGTCTAGTACCCGCACTCTTTTACTACGAAGCCACGCTGTTGTAACACATGCAGAATGTGGCTTCGCATTGTCCTGCTGAAATAAGCAGGGACGTCCCTGAAAAAGACGTCGCTTGGATGGCAGCATATGTTGCACCAAAACCTGTATGTATCTTTCAGCATTAATGGTGCCTTCACAGATGTGCAAGTTACCCATGCCATGGGCACTAACACACCCCCATACCATTACAGATGCTGGCTTTTGATCCTTGCGCTGATAACAATCCGGATGGTCGTTTTCTTCTTTGGACCGGAGGACACGACGTCCATGATTTCCAAAAACAATTTGAAATGTGGACTCGTCAGACCACAGCACACTTTTCCACTTTGCATCAGTCCATCTCAGATGAGCTCGGCCCCAGAGAAGACGGCGGTGTTTCTGGGTGTTGTTGATATATGTCTTTCGCTTTGCATGGTAGAGTTTTAACTTGCACTTGTAGATGTAGCAACGAACTGTGTTAACTGACAATGGTTTTCTGAAGTATTTCTGAGCCCATGTGGTAATATCCTTTACAGGATGATGTTGGTTTTTAATGTAGTGCCGCCTGAGGGATCAAAGGTCACGGGCATCCAGTGTTGGTATTCGGCCTTGTCGCTTACGTGCAGAGATTTCTCCAGATTCTCTGAATCTTTTGATGATATTATGGACAGTAGATGATGAAATCCCTAGATTTCTTGCAATTGTACGTTGAGAAACGTTCTTAAACTGCTGGACTATTTGCCCACGCAGTTGTCCACAAAGTGGTGAACCTTGCCTCATCCTTGCTTGTGAACGACTGAGCCTTTTGGGGATGCTCCTTTTATACCCAATCATGACAAACACCTGTTTCCAATTAACCTGTTCACCTGTGGAATGTTCAAAACAGGTGTTTTTTGAAAATTCCTCAAGTTTCCCAGTCTTTTGCTGCCCCTGTCCCAGCTTTTTTGGAATGTGTTGCAGGCATGAGATTCAAAATGAGCGAAGATTTGCAAAACAACAATAAAGTTTATCAGTTTGAACATTAGTTATCTTGTCTTCATAGTGTATTCAATTGAATATAGGTTGAAAAGGATTTGGAAATCATTGTATTCTGTTTTTATTTACGTTTTACACAACGTCCCAACTTCATTGGAATTGGGGTTGTAACTTCAACTCAATTGATACATTTTTGATACTTCTAGAATTGAGGCAAGCTAGTTTTAATGTGGTACTCCTTTTACATTTAAATGTTGCATTAGAATTTTCATTACTATACATATTTATTTTTACACTATTGTTTGATCCTCCATTTACAGTTCTAAACCTGGCCTGTCCTAAACTCCCTTACCCCCCATGCCTTAGTTTAAACAATCCTCAACTAATCTATTCATACGCCTACCCAACACATGGTGGCCCCTCCAGTTCAGATGTAATCAATCGTAGTGGAACATGTCCCATTTGTTCCAAAAGGAGTCCTAATGCCCCATAAACCTATAACCTTCTACCCTACCCCAAGATTTCAACCACATGTTAAGCATTCTAACCAGGACTGGTGGATGGCACAGGCAGAACTTCAGAGATGACTACCTTGTCAGTTCTGTAACTCAGATTGGCAACAAACTCTTTAAATTTGGATTGCAGAACTGACAGACTACCCTTATGTATGTTATTTGTTCCAACATGGACAATGACTACTGGATCCACTCCTGCTCTGGCCAAGAGCCTATCAACCATTCCAGGAAGGCCTCTGGAGCAAAGTTGTGCTTCAATCCCCCTAATGATTGAGTCCCCAATTATTACTACCTCTTTCTTTGAACTGGTTTTATGGTCACTCGTTGGGGCTCTTCATCCCTGCCTGCCACTTTAGAATCTTCATAGACACCGTCCATCTCGGCAAGGATCTGAAAACGGTTTGAAATTTCCAAATCTGGGTTTGATGCCCCTGGACTTTATGTTATGCCTGGTGACTATGTCCCACCTCTCTCTAACTGTTTGGTGTAGAATCTCCTCCTGTGCCACCTGAGGGGTGCACACCATTTCTCTAAAGGAAACCTGGGCCAGGTCCTCCAGATTTCTATTACAACATAGGCCAGCCAATTCCTCAACCAGTTTATCGACCCTGAGCTTGAGGTGCTGGGTCAGCTAGCATCTCCTGTAGATGTAGCCTTCATAGAAAACTGACTCCTCCAAGCCATCATCAAAACGTCCAACGTCCAACAGGACTTGTAATGCACTGGCATCATTATTAAAATTTGAGTTAGAATTACTAAAACTGCCTTAACTTTTTTTTTAAATTAAATCATTTAACTTAAATGGTAAAACAAAAAAAAATTAAGGAAAAAAAATTGCATTAAAGAACTGCTACATTTATTTTACAACTGCCAGACCCTTAAGCTCATGTAATCTTCTCCCCCTTGATTGCCTGCTATTTGTTCTTTTATGAGGTCAATTTTACTTTTCTTTGTTGGTTCTCCTACCTTTGTGCTCCTCTTATTCCTTACATAAAAGCTCTCCACTCGCATCATTTCATATTAAAGAACTCTTATGCTATCACCCTCTTAACTCGAGTACTTTCTTGACTGCTAAGAACTGTTCAATCTAGAAAGTATTGTTTAGTAATTATCTGTTGCTAGTTAACTAAACAAGTTTTTCTATATTAAACATGTTGTAGACCAAAGTTTAATGGCTGCCTCCACCTCGGAGAATGTTGTTTTGGTGTTTATTAGTGTTGCATCTGCAAAGGAAAAAAGGAGAACAAAACAAGTTATATAATTTCAATTGCTAATCTATACCGCTTTCATTTAACAGTCTGTTTCAATTAGGTTTATGCAGGTGAAAAATATGATAGATGTGAGTTCCCTTGTTTACATGAAATGTAAAAGACAAGAGTTTCTGCATTATTGCACTGGAGGTGTCTGTACTATTCACCTATCAGTACTTTGAACAATCCCTCCTGAAGGATTTCTTTTGTCAAGATCCCTTCCAACAAATTTCCTTTGCAACACTGGTGGCAAGCAGTCACCTCAAATTCTTCTTGTAATGGAGCTGGCATCCACTCCACCCACTGATGAAAGGTGCTTGGTCTACAAATGGTAAGGAAAATGCAGGTGGTTTGTTTTATGTGAAATAAATGACACACATTATAGGTGACAATGTATACATACTAATTCACTTTGGTCCTTCAGTTGCTCTGTTTCATCAGTGTCAGCCAATGTGTTACAAGAAAGGTGATACCTGGTAACACTACTTTTTTCTTCCACATTTCGTTTTAAATGCTCCAGCTTTTTTAGGATGTAGAACTCCACGGCTGTTAAACAAAACATTTAACACAGAATGTAAGAACAAGCTGAAAGAGTTTTAACACCATCCGGATTATGTTTTGAGTGCTGAGGCAAAACATTCAAGAGTCCTGGCTTGACTTCAGCATATGACACTATGATGGTAAAATAGTAGGGTCCAAACAGTAGAATGCAATTTGAAGGAAAAGATAAAAATATTTAATTTTTCTTCAAATTTAGCTAAAAAAGATTACTATATACACTTTTGTAAGCTTCCTTCAATGTCAATATGTAATTAACATTTTGACAAGTACTTTTTAATAGGTAGTGGGTTCTTCTACTGACTATGTCCGTGGGCCCATTCACAGTTGAAGTTAAAGATGAAATCCCAACTTACAAGATATTACTTGAGAGCATCAAGAGCAGACTGCACTCTGCATGTGGAAACTGGAGAAGACAGAGGAGTTGTGTTGGTGCACTAAGTTCTGTTTCATTTTATAGCATTGGTTGGAGAGAAACATGTGAAGGAGCTGGAGGATGCAAAACCGTGCTTGTTGCTATAATATGACTAGTTCTTTCTGGTGGAATCGGTGTAGTTTAGGGAGTCAAGCAAGGCCTTTTTAGCAGTTGGTACTTCACATCTTCTTTAAAAGAATGCACATATATTCTGTTTACCCTAGCAGAACAAGTGCACATTGTTAGATTATATATTTGTCAATGTGAGGCTATTATTAAATAAGAAATATTACAACACACAGTGCAATAACACTTAACCGAATTGAAATGTGTTGTATTACGGTTACATACTTTGGACAACATCCATCCATCCATCTATTATCCAACCTGCTATATCCTAACTACAGGGTCACGGGGGTCTGCTGGAGCCAATCCCAGCCAACACAGGGCGCAAGGCAGGAAACAAACCCTGGGCAGGGCGCCAGACCACCGCATTGGACAACATGTTGTATGGAAATAATATTGTTCTATAATCCATATTTGTTTTGTATCCATTATGACTGACCTCAGCTAATGGAGCTGAAAAGGTTACAGTTTTATATGATAAAAACACCCCGTTTACTCTTGATCGCTATATAGAACATCACTTTTCTGTAGCCATTTCACTTTTAAATGAGCCTTTTCCAAGTTATGTATGCAAGAAATATATTTCTTTACTTATAGAAAATATCATCACAAAAAGGTCCAGTATAATGTATCACCACACTATGTACAACATCAGTCCATTTAAGGTTTGCAGGTTTCAAATAAGTGTCACAAGCTCTTTAGAAGCAGTGAGCCAGTCATCATAAGGCAAAAAACTTGAAGCTAGTAACATTTTAACATACAGGTGAGCGCCTTTGTTGTTTATTGCACTTTTTAAATTATTTTTTATTATTATTATTTTAATTTTGAATGTTTTTTTTTTATTGCAGCAACTATAAACAGCCACTTTACCTATTTGCCACCAGGCACTTCGGCGCAACCAAGACTGATAAAACACCAAGCCTACCATATTTGTAAATAGTGTATATCTGTATATAATAGAAGTGTAGCCATTGACTCTGGACCAAATAAACCAAGATCTTAAATTTTGTTCCACAGACAATCACATGCACTTTAGCTACGGATGAAGTGCTTTACTTACAGAGCTTGCTTGTGTTGTGCCCTGATCGTCTTCCTTTCTTGTGAGTTGTTTATGGATGCCACTGGGCCATTCTGTTCTTCCCAGCCTTTTCCATTTTTTTGTGGTTTGTTGTGTGAATTGACCATTTGAAAAGGGTTCTTTTTGTTTATCTTAAACGTCAAGGCACATAACAGTGAGGCAATTGCAGCAGAAAAACTAAAACAAGCAAAAAAACAGCTTCATAGTAAATATTAAATGGCATCAATAGTAAGTTAGTGAGCCCATTCCTATACAGAGAAATAAAGATTTAAAAAAATAGCAGTTTGCATATAAGTTACTTAGGACTCACATATTTATTTAAAAATGAAAAAAGGAAGGAAGCAGACTGTTCAAAGATAAGTAGGTAAAGTTAAAGAAGTAAGTCCTCTTGGGGTGCCAACAGCTCTTAATAGATAGTACATTTAATTTGATAATTTTGCTGCTAAATCAAATAAAAATATATAAAGAGCACATATTTAGAATATAAAAATTGTGCCAAAAATTGTTGTATATTCTAATTATTTCAGCATATCTCTAATTAAAAGGAGTGTGGTTTCAAAGTTTTATCACATTTTATAATCACCAATAATCACAATGATTATAAGAAATGGGCATGAGTAATACCCTAACAGTAACAGACTCTAACTGTGATTTGATTAAATATTTTATTGCAATTTCAGCCTCAATAACTTAAAAGATAAAACTACATAAGAAATATACAAAATTAAGAAATTCCAATTTACTAACCAGATTGAATGAATACCGTGAGAAGCCATGTGACCACCTAAAACCTCAGTGGGCCAAGTTTATGATGAACTTCATGGTCTCCTATTGGCATAGTGTGGGATAACCCTATTGGGTTTAGCCCCCATAGTTCCGTATATGGGTCCCATATACACATTGTGAAGTGGGCAAACTAAACTGGTTTGTATGTGGGCTGCACATAGTCTGCTTCTCCCACAGAAAGACCAAAGTCAGCCCAAACAGGCTTCCTTGTGAGCTGCCCTAATCCACTCTGCTCACGCGGAACACCAAGTGGGCCCAAAAGGGTATGCTTGCTAGCAAGTCTTCTAAAGATAAATTATTATAGCATAATCATTAAAATACATCAAAATATTTTCATAGTAGTTGCTTCCCTGCAAATCTCAGCTGTTTTTTGTTTTACTGAAAGTTGTAAAAATTACAAGGTGCTTAGTGTTATTAGATGCAATAAACATGTACAGTATTTCAAGACAGGGGATGTGACACAAATAACATTTAACAAGCTGTCTCTTGTTGCAAATGCTCTGTATTCAAAGAACATTATAGACGTGAATAAATCTGGAAGGATATTACTACAATTTTTCTCATAAGCACTCTTAATAGAATTGAAGATGTGTATGTGCATGTGAATTCTTACTGTCATCTTGTCTTAAATAGTAAAATGTTCCTTTGTGGTTCATGCATGGTTCAGGTACTCAGGGAGATCATTTACACTTTAAACATAAAGGGTGAAAAAGCTGACAGATTTGTACACCCTCTTACAGCTTACATAAATGATGAATTAGTTAAAGTTATACAATTACAGTGATTATTTTGTGTCAACCAAACTGTTTAAACTGAAGGAAAATGTGGTGATCAAAACTGACAGAATGGTCATTAGATTTGGTACACCCTTAAATTGATATATTGATGGGAAATTACAAATGAGCTGATAGGCACTCATTGCCATTCTCATCTGTCATAATATAAGAAGCTGCAGTTTAATTCTTTGGTTGAAATGAAACTAAAAGGGTAGGGGGGTCAAAACAGATGGGTAGGTCATCAGCTTTGTCTCTCCCACCCCAAAAGTTTGATATACATAGTTAGGAATAAATACTCCATAATAATCCACAACAAATCCACACTTTAATTCTTTGTTTCGACTAAAAATGAATGAGGGACCATAACTGGAAGGTAGGTTGTCAGACTTGCTCGCCTTATAATTTGAATTTTGTATTAATGGGGAATAAAAAAATTTGTTGATACATACTTCAAACTATTCTTTTTTAATATAATATAAAAAGAACAAACCTTTATTTTAATTCTTTGCTAGAAATGAAAAAAGGGGGAGGGGGCAAACTGATGCTGTATACATGTTTTGGTTATATATAAAAATATTTTGATGCTCCTTGTAATAAGGGTTAATAAAATAACAGTAGGAGGCTGAGCTTTTAGTTAAAGGGCCCCAAAGATGTGGAATAGTTTGTCTGCTACTGTAAGAGGTACCCCTTCAGTCTCAGCTTTTAAATCCCAGCGGAAGACTCACTACTTCAGCTTAGCATATCCTGAGTAAAGCTGCTGATTAACTGTGCATACCTCATCTCTGCTGTTAATCATTAGAGCTAAAACATAAGTATTATAATATTTATAATCTGGTACTAACGCTCTCCTACTCTATACTTCTCGGTACTCACATGTGGCAATTGGTGCCACTGCTCTGTTGTCAGGTTGTTTGCCTGCCTAGGGAAAAGTCTTCTCTGATAAAGGAGAACTGGAATTATGGGGTAGCCCAGCACTGACTCAGCTATGGAATGGCCAGTAGGAGGGAGGCAGCTTGTTGGCCAAGGTCTCCAGGACTCTGAACAAATCTGTATCATCATATGTGATAGTTCTGTATTTAGTGAGTGTTATAATCTATTCTTGCATTTTGCTTTGTAGCTTGTACAATTTCTATTGTACTATTGTGTTGTATCCCTGAGGTGCCAATGGTAGATTGGCCACTTAGCTCTGTGAAGCGGATTACTTGTGTTCTGTTTTGAGTATTGCATTTACCCCATTTTTTGACACCAATTGCACACCCAATCTACCTCGAAAGGGGTCTCTCTCTAATTGCCTTTACCAAAATTTCTTTTATCCTTAGAAGGGTATTTTTGGGAGTTTTTTGTTTTCTTCTTAAAGAGTCAAGACTGAGGGGCTGTCAAGAAATGGGGTCTGTTAAAGCCCATTGTGGCACTCCTTATAAGATTTTGGGATACGCAAGAAATATTTTTTGTTGTACTTTGAAAATTGCCTACCAGTGTAGATTACATATAGAATTTACAGAGATTGCAATGTGCTGTTGTTTATACTTTAATTCTTGTTTTTTACATCCTGAGAAAGTCTTATGTGTTTAACATTGTTTTATATATACCTGCCTAATATTCTGTAGGTCCTTCTTGTGCCACCAAAACAGCTGTGCCCTGTTGTGGCATGGATGTCACAAGACCTCTGTAGGTATCCTGTGGTATCTGGCACCAAGACATTAGCTGAAGATCCTTTATGTTCTGTAACTTGCAAGGTGGGGCCTCCATTGATTGGGATTTTTTTTCCACCACATCCGACAAATGCTCATTTGGACTGAGGCATGTGAAGTTTGGCCAAGCCAATACCTTGAACTCAGTAATGTTCCTCAAATCATTCCTGAACAATTTTTTTAGTGTGGCAGGACACTTCATCCTGTTGAAAGAGGCAACTGCCATCAAGGAATATTGTTGCCATGAAGGGGCGTACATGGTGTGCAAAAGTCTTTAGGTAGGTGGATGAGTCAAAGTAACAACCACCTTAATGTCAGGACCCAGGATTTCCCATTCAGAATATTGCCAAAAAATCAAACTCCCTCCACCAGGTTGCCTTTTTTCCATAGTGCATCCTGCTGTCATCTCTTCCCCAGGTAAAACGACACACATGCACCAGGCCATCCACATAATCTAAAAAAAAATGAGATTCATCAGACCAGGCCACCTTCTTCCATTGCTCCATAGTCAAGTTCTGACAATCACACGTCCATTGTAGGCAGGGGTCAGCATGGGCACTCTGACCGGTCTGTGGCTACAAAGTCTCATATTCACCAACTAGCAATGCACTGTGTTCTGACACCTTCCTCTCATGGCAAGCATTGAGTTTTTCAGCAATTTCTGCTACAGTAGCTCTTCTGTGAGACTGAACTCGATTTGCTAGATTTTACTCCTCATGTGCATCTTTGAAACTTGGGCTCCCATGATCCTGTTGCTGTTTCACCAGTTTTGGTAGGTACTAACCACTGAATACCAGGAACACCCCATACACCACAATACCTGCCTTTTGGAGATGTTCTGACCAAGTCATCTAGCAATCATACTTTGGCCCTTGTCAAAGTTGCTCAGATCCTTATGCCTACCCATTTCTCTGCTTCCAACACATTACAATCAAGTACTGACCGTTCATTGACTGCCTAATATATCCCATCTGAGAAAACCAATGTTTTCATTTTACCTGTCAGGTCAGTGGATTTAATGTTCTGGCTGATCTGTGTATATATAAGAAAATGCTATTAGTTAAAGGAGAATTTTATAGCAGGTAAAATGGTGCATTTCCATAATTAACTTATGTCCCCAAACAGGACAGATAAGTTGCACACAGACTTATATTTAATTGGTTCAGACAACATATTTCTGTGTCAGTTAATCTACTAATAAGATTTATGAAAACACTACAAATATTTTATTAAAAAAAAAACACTAATAAAATACAGACCAATTCTCCCGGCGACAGATCTAGTTAGCTATCTTTATAAATCAAAATAATACAAACAAAGAACAAACATGCAACATCTAGGTTTTATTAAAAAAAAATAAACTGTGTCTAATGAAAAGTTATGTAAATGCTTTAACTGTAATAAATAATATATATGATGCGCTTTATAACAGTCCTTTCCATTTGTCTAACTGCAAAACCATAAATTCACTTCATACACTTTAAGCTGTGTGAAATTATCTTGGGCACGTATTGCAGACAGTTTGTTTGCCATGAAAAAAATAAAAATAAGGATTATAAACACTTACTGGTTTATTTCTGATCAAATGATTATTTGAGCTTAAACAACAATAATGTGCAAAAAAAAAAAATCATTAACATCTTAACAAGACAATAATAACGAGTGATTTACTGTTGTTTTAAAAAAGCAAAGCACTCAAAATATTAGTAATTTGTGTCAGACTGTTCATTTTATTTGAAAATCTGCTAATCAGAAAATATTCTTAAGACAACTAACCAACCAACACTGTCAAATTACTTGATTTGTTTAATTTGCCCAAATAACTTCTGTGCTGGAATCTTCCCATATTAGTCCTTCTTCACAAAAATGGCACAATACATTTTATAATGCAACATTTAAAGAGATTACATACAGTACATAGCAATAATTGAAATGTATGCAGTATATATTTCAATTCGAACTATCAAACATCAATTTTAGATCCTGGGAATATTCATTTCCAATTTTGGTAAAAGAAAGGCATATTGTAGGCAGTTTAATTTAAATTTAGCAGTTGATTTCAATTGAATTAACAGCAATTAGTGTGCATTATAAATCTAGAAATCAGTATATTGAGCATATCAATACACATGTTTACCAGAGTCCTTCACGGCAATTTTTACTGTTGAATCAGCAATGCAGTCCATGTCAGCCAGGAAGCACTCTGGTTCATTTGCTAAGATTTCTTCTTTAAATTACACAGTTTTATGGATGTTTACTCATATCTCTGTATTTAACTGTTTAATAGTTTAATCTTTGCATTATCTCCAAATAATGATTAGTGCAGTTTTAAATCTGATAATTTAGAAATGAATTATGAATTATGGACACTTTATGAGCTACTGAAATTGAGAGCCGAACCTTCAAAGCCAATGCATCATTTACAGTACTAACATTTGATAAGGATAGGGCACAATCTCACAAGACCATTGAGGCACCTATTGTATCTCTAAAATTCAAGATTTTATACACCTCTTTAAAATCAGAATCAGAATTTACTTTATTGGCCAGGTGCACTAATGTGTACTAGGAATTGTCTTGATAATATTTATGTAACATACATGAACAACACAGAATGCAATAATACAAAAATACACATTGTATTACATATTTTACACATCTTTATTATACACATCTTATCAGGCATTGTATTATGTATTTCCTCTAGGCATCTTTTTTCAGTCAATTGAAATTGCAAAAAATAAATAAATTTATATTTACAAATGTTAACATTTTTAAGATAATTTATGTCTGTTTTCTTCAAACAGCACTTCATTTCTTATTTCACTTCCTCCAAGTGAATTAGAAAACCACCAATTTTTGTTATACTTTAACCTGAGAGACAAAACAATGAGAAATGGATTCTGACAAATTCAGTTTTTGAATAGTTAAAAATAATAGTAGTCTTTCTTTTAGATTTAACCATGTAGAAATTTAAAGTATACTTTATGTTATTGGTTCTCTTTGTTTTCTATTATGAAAGTCTCTGAAAATTGAAAATTCATCTTATTTTATTGTTTTAATCTCTTTAGTATACATTTCTATGCAATTCATTATTTGTTAGCCAACAGACGTAAGACACTGTATATTATCATAAAAACGAATTTGCAGTGATGTGATTAATTAGATAGATAGATAGATAGATAGATAGATAGATAGATAGATAGATAGATAGATAGATAGATAGATAGATAGATAGATAGATACTTTATTAATCCCAAGGGGAAATTCACATACTCCAGCAGCAGCAAACTGATAAAGAACAATATTAAATTAAAGAGTGATAACAATGAAGTAATTAAACACTTGCAATATTATTAGCTCGATAAATAACACATTAAGTTAAAGTTCAGACTACTGTAGAGTTTAAGGTGCTTTTCCACTGCATAGTACGGCACGACACGGTTCAGTTCAGCTCACTTTTGGGGGGTTTTCCACTGGGAACAGTACCTGGTACCTGGTCCTTTTTTTAGTACCACCTCAGCCGAGGTTCCAAGCACGCCGAACCGTTACCAAAACGTGACGTGTAAACTCTGCTGGTCACTGATTGGCCGGAGAAATTCGTCATTACTGCGTCACTGAACTTGCGACACGAGACACAACAGACCCGCTAGATTTTTAGCACAGCCAGCGAAGGTTCGGACGCACCATTTTTGTTTTAACCAAAAATGGCTGTTTCGTGATCTATTGAGGAAGTACAGACGTTCCTCTCGTTGGTAGCCGAGGAGCGGACGCGGAATGAAAAACTTTTTCAGGAGGTCGCTAAGCTCTTGGGCGCACACGGCTACAATCGGACTTACAAACAGTGTAGGGACAAGTTAAAAAAAATGTCACAGCAGTAGAGGCGGCGCAACTATAACGACACGTGAATAATCCCGCCCACTCTAAAGCGGTACTAAACTGCAGTCGAAACGCAAACCGAGCCGAACTGAGCCGAACCAAGGTGAACTGTACTGAACCGTGCTGTGCCGTACTATGCAGTGGAAAAGCGCCATTAGATGTTGGTTCCTGCTCTCGCATTTCTGCCTGTCGCACCTCCGCTGGGGTCCTTGGGTCAGCCGCAGAATTATCAGCTAGAGGCCAGCATTCACAGATGTTTTGTCCCCTACTCCAGTACATTTCCTGGTGTGCGGAGCAGTGGCGAATTGGGGATGTCTACCTGCCACCCCTTGAAGCAGCCTTTACATGGGTGTTTGCCCCAAACATTGTCCTTCCTCTGAAGCCATAGCTAGTAGCTTATTTACAGTTTTTTGTAGGTTTGACCTTATCATATCAGCACCATTGATCAGCTAAACTACTGTTTTACTAACAAAACCCTGGCATCCAACCTCAATAGGGTAGACCCTGGCCTTCTAGCCAGTGTCTTGGCACTACTAAGTTAAATCTAAATGAATTAAGTTAACATTCCAATAATAAATAAACTTGACT
This sequence comes from Polypterus bichir lapradei, assembly GCA_026402145.1. Taxonomy (NCBI): domain Eukaryota; kingdom Metazoa; phylum Chordata; class Cladistia; order Polypteriformes; family Polypteridae; genus Polypterus; species Polypterus bichir. The sequence continues at coordinate 111,261,013 of JANRMT010027041.1, forward strand.
TTTCATTTTTTTTTCCATGCTAAATTGTGTTCATTGCATATGAATCTGATATGCATTTGCCTGTTTTTTTAATTTATTAAATTAGTAATGTCAAGAAGGCATTTGTCATTATAAAATTATTAGTCCATGAAAAAAATAGGTGTTTGTTTTTCTTGTTAAAAGTCATATGTGCACTAAAGTTTACTTCACTGTTAAATTCTCCCATTTTGTAAGGACCAATGCTGGGTAGAATTATATTAAATTTTTTGCCTGCCAAAGCACAACAAACATCTGCATAAAACAATCTGTTGAAATAAATGATTTTTAAATAATTTAAACAATACTTTCAATTAAATTTATGAACTAATTGATTTAACTCTACTAATAAAATTGACACAATATTTTCAAATAGTCCTTTAGCAAACATTTTCTGAAACTTGCTTTTCTCAAGTTACAGTGACCGAGTTACAGATGTTGGGCTTTTACTTGCTGCAGTGAACTTGATAGTTTCTGATAAACATTCATTTGTGTTTGCAGACTGAGAAATTGTTTCTTGATTAAAACTGAAAAAAAAGAAGACTGCCCGCTAGTGTCTCCAACAAGCAGAAAAGCTCCTGGCTATACATACTCAGCTGCCTTTGTTCTTGTACCCGATGGTTACCTGTTACTTGGCTTCTAGACTTATAATCTTGCTTGTCTATTATTTTCTTTTCAATTTTAACTCATGTTTGTGAGGGGTTCATGATTATGCAGGCTTATTTCTGGTGCTGTCTCTGAAAGGCAAGAATGTTTTAAAGCATGAATCTTATTTTAAATTACATATTAGATTTTGGGGGTGTGGGACTTGAAATAAGCTGATGACCTACCCATTTCTTTTGTTGCCTGTTTTATTTTCAGTTCAAACAAAGAACTGAACTTCAAGTTGTTCTTAGAGATGAGAATGGTATCAAACATATATCAACTGATTTCTCATTCCTCATCAATATGTCAAATTAAGGAGGTACCGGCTCTGATGACTTACCTGTCAGTTTTTATCTTCGTTTTTGCCTTTAGCTTAAACAGTGTAGTTGTCACAAAGTAAACACATTCATTATTTTAACTTTGCCTTCCTATTCCACATTTATAAAAAGATACATGAAGATTAACACATTTGTCACCTTTTGCACTCTTTATATTTAAAGTGTAAATCAAATCACTTTTAGCTTAACCACATATAAACCCCAAAGAGATTTTAGTTTCTAAGACATACTGTAGTTTCAGATCATGTTTAAGTAAGAAAATGCCAGTAATAAGTGTAATTTTTTGCTGTAATTCCTTTCCAAATAAGTATATGTATAATGTTTTTTGTGAGCAGAACAAATAATTTCTTGCTAAGTGATATTTATGTCAGATACCCACTTTGGATATGAAATATCTTTATTTAATAACACTAAGTAATTTATAGAAGTTACAACTTTGTAACTGAAAAAAGATAATGATATATTTGCAGGGAAAGAATTATTGTGAGAAATAAGTGTAATGATTATTCTTTAATTACAATCTTTAGAAGGCTTCAACCACTGATGGTATGTGACAAACAGACATGTCTACTTGTAAGTGATCAGATTTTAATTTGGCACATCCTCTTCCATTCAAGTAGTGATCATTTATACTTGGGAGGTTGTGTGTCACATGGCTGAGCCATGACAAGTTTTAGAAGACGCTGATCTGTATATTTTAAGAAAGAATCAAGCAATTTATGTGGCTCATATGGCAGTTACTCTTCATTGAAAGATATGTGCTTGTGTTTTATGTATAAACATGTGCAATTTTGAGCAGTAAATGAGACATTGAAATGCACATTCTTTGCTGAGTACAGTGCATTCTTTTTGTTATTTTTATTATTATTATTATTATTTATTATTTTAAGGGAATGGAATTTGGACCTTGCACTAATATATAGAGAAGGGCATACTTGTATTGATGTCTGTTGGAGCCATAATTGTGAAATGTCACCGGTTTCAAGGTCTAATTGGCATTCTTACAAGGGAGAGAGTGCAACAGAGACCAATGCAACAGTGGTCCATCAAGAAAATTGGTTTCTCCCATGGCCAATCCACGTGAGGCTGAGCTCCAGCAAATGAAATACAAATGGTTACTATGGAATTTATAAAACCAGCTAACATGAAAGATGTTCTTCTTTTGAAGGATTTCTAAACTGAGTTTTTATTTTTTATGCATAAGCTTCTAAAGAATACAATTTCAAAAGTGTGATTATAATGAATAATGTTGATCTGCGAAATTCGCCAACCATTTTTCGCAGTAAATATACTATATTTGCCAGTGACCTTGTTTGCTGAATATTTTGCTGAATATTTTCATGGAAATTCAGCTTGTGGCCAGCTTGTTTTCCCAGTGCACCATGATGCTTTGGGAAGCCAGCGTGACATTATAGAGCTTCATGCCTGCATACTGTAAGATCCTTGCTGAACTGCTTTGGGCATGCATTATGCCATGACCTGATCAGTGCTGTAGCCTTCCACCCTGCATGCTTTTGGAATTAAAAAAAATAAATAAACTTGTAGTATTGTATATTCATTTGAGGGGTACATTTATTGACCATAAAGATAATATTATGAGTACTGTTGACAGATTTATTACGCTGATCCCTGTTTTCTTGCAGTACAGCACCTAATTGCTAATTTGCATGCATAATTAGCCATGTGCTTGAGCAATGAACCAAAGCAAGCCTTAAAGGTCCTAAAAAGCTCAATTTTAGTCTCATTAGAACGTAGAACCTTCTCCCAGTTGACTTGAGTCTCCCTTGTGCCTTCTAACAAACTGTAACAGAGTCACTATCATTTTCTTACAGCGGCTTTCTCTTTGCCACTGAAGCATCCAGGCACATTTGTTGTATGGACAGTCTTTCCAGTCTCTCCACTAAAGCTTTTAAATCCTTCAGTGTTCACATAGATTTCTTGGTGACTTCCCTAAACTGTCTGCTCCTTGTGCAATCACTTGGTTATTGTGAACAGCCTGTACTAGGCAGATAGACAGCTGTGCTATACTCTTTCCATTCCTTAATGATTGATTTAACTGAACTCCAAGACATATTCAGTGACTTGGATATTTTCTTTCATCAGTTCCTTCACTTGTGCTTTTCGCTGAGTTGTATGTAGTGTGTACTTTGTCTTTATTGTGCAGGTTAGGCCACCATACTGTTTCACCACAAGCTGGACCTTCAAGATAAAGTGCATTTATACTACAATCAATTAAAATCCAAGACATTTGATCTCCACTTAACCAATTGTGTGATTTGCACCAGCAATGATTTAGGTGTGCCGTGTTAATACTTATGCAGTCGATTATTTAGTGATTAATATTTTAGTTAATTTAGACCACATTTTGACATTAAAGAGTGATTTCTGCTGATCAGTGTCAAAGACAGCTGAACTAAAGTAATTGTAATTCAACTCTGTATAAAAATAAAAAGTGAAAACTTTCTGGAGGGGGTAAATACTTTTTAATGGCATTTTTTATATTGATCGGTTATGGAATAAGAATGTTAAAGCATTATAACATCCCTCACACAGTGTTAAGATAGTGTAATGCAGTATATACAAAAAGATAATACTGCATCTCACAAATTTAGCATTCTTATAAAATACAGGGTATCAAAAATGACTTAATTCTACTGTCATCAAGAAAGTTTCCTAAAGATGTTGACATGTAAATGTCTCAACAGAATATGTTGCTTTTTTCATGCTGTCCACCTTTAAATATGATCTGAGAGCACCGTGTTTTTTTCTTATTAGGGACACGACAAGTTAACAACCCTTTATATATACAGCTGACAATACAGACTATAAACAATGCTGCACACCTCAAGTAGCCATGCATTAGTTAAATGTAGTACTGATCCAATTCAGATGTTGACTGAAATGAAAGTTAGACCTGAGGATGATCTCCTGCTAGCACAGTACTTCATAGGCTTCTCTTGATACAAAACTGTGTTAGTACATTGCACGGCATATGGCCTGTTTGAACTTTAACTTGCAGGATCTTGTTTGCTTCATTTTTCCCAGATAAACCTCCAGTTTCGGAGAGGTGCTGTCAGTTTCCTTAAATTTCTACTGACAAAGTGATGCTTGAGTCAGTCTTCCACTGAACCTTGTTGGATAAATTGACAGATGGCAGCAGACAAGGTGAACAGAGTATGAAAGCAAACATCACTGTCTGTTTATTATATTTAGCACCCTTTGCCATTTTGTTTTTCTTGAATTTCTGTCTGTTTAATTTCAGACAGCTATTACAGCAGTTAGCATGATTTGTGCTGCAGTAAGAATGAAACAAGCAGTACTTGTGCATTACACAGTGCATCTGAAAACAGAACAAATAATCTAACATCTCAGTGCAGACAACTTCTTTGTCCATACATGAATTTTGCAGTGTAGGGATTTATTCAGAAATGTTTGCTGGCAAAGAGACGGTGAAATAAATTAAAACCTTAAAGCAAAAAAGTAAGGTAACTAGTTCAACTAAGTGATTGATCCTCAGATATAATGAGTCTGTAAATTGCTTGAATTTATTTTCAGATTTAATTATAAACAAGTTGCTTGATGTAAAAGTATCCAGTACTAAAAGGGTTTCAATAGGATATTGCCCATTCCTTGTTCAAATACACTCAGCCGTCACTTTATTAGGTATACCTACCTACTAATAGGAAGGACACTTTTTTGCATCCATAATAGCATGAATTCTTTAGGACATAATTTCATTATAGTGCTGGAAATATTACTTGGAGGTTTGGTCCATGCTAACTGGATAACCCTGTGGAGATCTTGCAGATTTTTTTAACAATACCTTAATACTGTGAACCTTCTGCTGCACCTCATTACAAATATATTATATTAGATTAAGATATGGTAGATGTGCAAGCCATTGATGTAAACTGAAATCACCATCATGTTCATGAAACCATCTTGGAATGATGTGCAATTTATGAGAAGAAACATGATCTTAGAAGTTTATCCATTTAAAAAATACAGTATACTGTGGTAATGAACAAATTACAATGGTCAGTAACAATGCCTAGGTATTTATGCTACTTAGGTGATACTCCATTGCTATAAGAGGTGTAATATGTGGCAAAGATTTTTCCCATAGTACTACAATGGATTCAGAAAGTATTCAGGCCCCTTTACTTTCTGCATACTTTATTGTGTTATAGATTTGTTTTGCCCATCAATCTACAATCAATAGACCACGATGACAAAGTGAAGACATGTTTCCAGAAAGGTTTGAAAATGTATTAAAAGCCAAAAACTGAAATCTCTCATTCACGTTAATATTCAGACCCCTATTTCACTACTTTGTAGAAGCCCCTTTGGCAGTAATTGCAGCTTTGAGTCTGTACAAGCTCAGCACACCTGGATTTCAGAAATGTATCCCATTCTTCCTGGCAGATCTTCTTTATCCCCATTAGATTGGTGTCTTCAAACTGTCATCTTCAAATCTCTTCATACATGCTATATGATGTTTAGGCCTAGCCTGGGCTTTGTCTGAGCCACTCAAGGACAGTCAGAGACTTGTCCCAAACACACTCTGGAGTTGTCTTGACTGAGTGCTGAGGTCATTGTCATGCTGAAAGCTGAACCGTCACCTCTGAGGTCGTGTGCACTCTGGAGCAGATTTTCTCCAAGGACTTCTCTGTATTTGGTACCATTTGTCCTTCTCTCAATTCTGACCAGTCTCCCTGTTCCTGTCACTAAGAAGCACCCCAATTGCATAATTGTAGTTATGCCTGAAGATTTCGAGTTTTGTCTTATCAAACCAGAGAATATTTTTCCACATGTTCTCAGAGTCCTTTAAATGCTGTTTGGCAAACTCCAAGTGGGTTGGAAACTCAACTGTAAAGACCTGGTTGATGGAGTGCTGCTGTGATGGTTGTCCTTCTAACATGTTCTCCCATCTCAGCAGAGGATTTCTGAAGCTCTGTTAAAGTGGCCATTGGGTATTGGTCAACACCCAAGCCCAGGGCACTTGTTGCTTGATTACTCAGCTTTTTCCAAATTTCTTCCATTTTACAAGTATTGAGGCCAATGTGCTCCTGATAACAGTCAAAGCTGTAGAAATGGATTTATACCCTTGTCCTGATCTTTCCCTCACCACAGTTTTATTACAGAGGTCTACAGAGCTCCTTAGCTAAGTTTTATTTCCCCAACATGAAGCATTATTCGTGGAACCTTATATACATATGTTTGTGCCTTTCTAAACTCTGTCCAGTTAGTTTAATTTGCCACAAGTAAACCCCATTTAAGTTTTCAACACGTCATCTAGGATAATTAAAGTAAACTGGATATACCTGACTTGATTTGAAGTGCCACATCAAAGGGTCTGAATACTTAAATAAATGATATTTCAGTGTTTTGATTTTTAATACATTTTCAATCTTTTCTGGAAACATGTCTTCACTTTGTCATCATGGGTTATTGAGTGTAGACTGATGGGCAAATTTATCAATTTAAAAACAACAGTAAATTTTGCAGAAAGCGAAGGAGTCTAAGTACTTTCTGAACCCACTGTACCACCTTGGATTCATGCTCTTGATGCCAAGTTCTTATTCTACTATCTGCATGCTGCATCAGAAATCATGATTTATCAGACCAAGCAAAGCTTTTCTGATATTTAATCATTCATTTTTTCCTATTGTAGTCCAATCATCTTGTTTTAAATGAACCTAAAGTGGTCTTCTGCCTGCTGTAGCTTGTTGGCTTCAAAGTCTGATATGTTGTATGTTCATGCATGCACTTTGTAAACAGCTGTCATTTAAGTATTTCTGGCATTTGTTTTTGTCTATATTTTTGTTTATTGCATCATTCTCCATAAGCACTAAAGACTACTGTATGTTTCCGCGATGCTGGAACTACCACATCTGGCAACAACAATGACACTATGGTTAAGTCACTTAGAACATAACTCTTGGCCACACTAACATTTGGCTGAACTACTGAAAAACCTCTTGACCATGTTTACATAGGGTATACTGTATACTGAGTTACAGCCACACCGTTGGTTATTTGGAGGAACCGGCTGTTCATTAACAAGCAGATGTACAAATAAAGCAGTGACTGACTGTGCAAAATATTTTACTCAGTCAATCAATGCACTGTATCATAAAAACTCATGAGTACTACATATGAATTGCAAAAATAAACAACATAATAGTCTAACACAGAGGCTCTTTTTTTTGCCTTTTGCTTTTTTTTGTGTCTTTGTCACCCACAATCGCTGCGGAGCATCATTTTCTAGAATTGCTGCAGATCATCATCACTGGGTTAGCGAGTTCCCCTTGCCTGTGGCAACAAATCACAGTGCAGTCCATAAACCATTCATAACCCTTTCCCATTCGGTACTATTGTGATTCATGGCTCAGCGTAACTCAGATTCAGACATCATGTGACACAAAATGGGTCACAACCCACAGTTTAAGAAACACTGGTCTAACGAGTCAACCATCTGATTTTGTAAGGGCTAGTGTATAGTAGATAGTTATCATTACTTCTGGTTCTATTTATGATTTTTGATTTTTAAGAAATTATTCAGTATTTTCTGTCTTTGCAGTCAATACTCTTAATTATGTCACGGGTACCATAACTTCAAAAAAAAAGAATGATATTATTACAGTGTTTACCTTCAAAAACAAAACTGACAGCAAGGGGGTCTGTCATCTTTATTGGACTACCTCACTATACACACTACTAAGTTAACCAGTACACACATACTGTAACTTGGTGGAACAGCCTAACAGAACACGTTATATCACAAACACAAAGCATTAAACAAAAAGCAGTTATCAACTATAATATATCATCCTTTTGCAAGAAATATCTTTCAGACATGAACAGCCTCCTGTGTATTTTTCTTCAAAGAAGTAGCTAGATTTCTGGGTGACATTTTTTGTTTTTGAGTCCACAATGTAATTGTCAGGATCATCAAAGCTGTAGGCATATTTTGAAGTTTCCATTATTCTTAGTATATTCTTTCCTTTACATTATCTTGTTTTTGGCTTGTGAGTCTTCTCTTGGTTTCTGTCATTTTGCATCATAAGTGTGGTAATGTTTTTCTACATATCGGACATCAGGGGCTCTATTTTCTAAAGCAGGGGTGTCTAATAGCTTTGTGGGCCACAGTGGCTGCAGGTTTTCATTCTAACCCTTTTCCTAATCAGTGACCAGCTTTCACTATTAATTAAATTCTTTTCCCTTCATTTTAATAGTCCTATTTTTAAGGAGTCAGTCCTCTGAACTGATTTACTGCATCACTAATTGGCAGCCAAACTGAAATGAGATGTGAAACGAGCCAATAGATGATCAGCTAAACTGGGATTTCAAACTCCAACCAATTTCTTAATGAGAAGCCCATTCTCACTCTTAATTAAACACATTATTTAATTCCATGGCTTATTGCTGCTTTCATTCTGCCACAGCAGACATTTCCAAAACTGTTGATTTTTTCTTTATTTTCAGATATTGTGTAATAGGCACAGGTGAGCTGGTCATGTGGCAGCTTGTTTTGTGTCTTGTTATTTTTTGGCTGCTAATTAAATAAAAGAGACAACTAAGGGGCCTGAGTCAAGTTAATTAAAGCTAAGGGAAAAGAAGTTAATTAGCAGCAAAAACTGGTCACTAATGAAGAAGATGGTTAGAATGAAAACCTGCAGCCACAGCGGCCCTCCAGGACCGGAGTTTGACACCCATGTTCTAAAGCCACAGAATAAGCACTCCTGTGTTTGAAGAAAAAAATCATTTACTTTCTCAAAAAAAATCTAAACTGGTTAAGTTTAATGTGAGGTCATGGACCCTGGGTTTAATAAGGTTTCCAGTAAACATTTTTGAGGCTTTTTTTGCCATTGTATTCCAGCGCTCCATCTACCCCTCTGTTGCAGCAACTGTGGATCAAACTGTATTGTGTTTTCTGTGTACAATCTGCAAGTCCCAATATGGCAAGTGTACAGCACATTTTCAATGTCCCTTTTTTATTTTCCACTTGTTTGCTTGTTTGTGAAGTGACAAACCTGTGCCAAGTTACTTTTCTGTTATCTGTTTGTTTCATACTTGTCTGAGGGACAGGTGAATTCAGCCAATCACCTGCATTCTTTTTTGGCTTTTAAGTGCAGTCTATCAGTCCTCATCCAGTTGCCAGCTTGCAACCAGATTTCCTCTGTAGCCATTCAGAACCCATACCAGGCATCTGTACCATAGTGTGTGCAGAAACAACAACCTCCTGGGTGCGATCTTGTCTGCTTGCATCTCCTTACAGGCAATGGTCATTTGTCTTGATCTTGACAGTTACATTATTCTCAATTTAAAAAAAGGTATTATACACCTTACTTGAATATAACTCATTTTAACATTACAGTTAACACAATATCAAAGTACTTGTAACAGTCTTAAAAATTGTATACAAAGTTTTACACAATGCAATGGTTTATAATAATAATTCCAAACAAATGAGGAGTGAATTGCTTAGAAGTTTAAATCAAAATATTATGTTTTCACTGCTGACATCTTAAAGAGCAACACTGACAAACCTAAGGGAATGGTCTACAAAAAGACCTGATGAAGATTTATCTGTGAATGGGAATTAGATCAAAGTCTGACCATATGAGGCTAACATAAGCAAAATAAGAAATGCTTGAATTTAGTTTCCTTAGGCTCCTGCACCAGATGGTCTAATTTAGATTGTTTCTCTCATGGAAGCTCAATCTAGAAAATTCATAACTTTGAATTACAACATCAACAATGTAAGGAACAGGAAAAAGATTGATATATGTAAATTAGTCACAAGCTTACAAGCATTCTTGTTGCTAAAGGAAACAATGCAAAATGTTTTAACATGATAAAGCTACTGTATGGCAAAATGGGATAACATGTTTCTATTTGTATAGTGAGCTCCTAACAGCATAAATAGCAAATAAATAACATGAAAGAAAATGTGCACATTCAGGTGTGTTTGAGGATATAGTTAACTATTTTGAAAGTTAGAGAATTTTTCATTTTAAAATATTTAAAAAAAATTTAAATATTTTTGTTATAATGAGTCATATCCAAAAATACCAATAATAATAGAAAGTAAATGAATGTATTATTGGTGTACAAATGAAAACTTTTATTTTAATAACATTTTACAACAACAACATTTATTTATATAGCACATTTTCATACAAACAGTAGCTCAAAGTGCTTTACATAATAAAGAATAGAAAAATAAAAGACACAATAAGAAAACAAGATAAATCAACATTAATTAACATCGAATAAGAGTAAGGTCCAATGGCCAGGGGGGACAGAAAAAACAAAAAAAAAAAACTCCAGACGGCTGGAGAAAAAAATAAAATCTGTAGGGATTCCAGACCATGAGACCGCCCAGTCCCCACTGGGCATTCTACCTAACATAAATGAAACAGTCCTCTTTGGATTTAGGGTTCTCACGGAAAGGCTTGATGATGATGGTCACGTAGACTTCTGCCTTTTAATCCATCCATCATTGTTGGAGCATCATGAAGCTTTGAGTAGGTGGGGGTGGAGCAGGCCACCACCACAAAGAAACCGGAAAAAGAAACAGAAAAGAGAGTAGGGGTCAGTACGGATTTTAGAGCCACTCTGAATAGTTATTATGAGGAAATTGAACATATAGAGTATCAGAATTAAGTTAAATTGAAGTTATAGAAAGGCCATGTTAAAGTAATATGTTTTCAGCAGTGTTTTAAAGTGTTCTACTGTATTAGCATGGCGAATTCCTATTGGCAGGCTATTCCAGATTTTAGGTGCATAGCAGCAGAAGGCCGCCTCACCACTTCTTTTAATGTTTTGTTCTTGGAATTCTAAGGAGACACTCATTTGAGGATCTGAGGATTTGGAATATAGGGTGTCAGACATTCCGATATATAAGATGGGGCGAGATTATTTAAGGCTTTATAAACCATAAGCAGAATTTTAAAGTCAATCCTGAATGACACAGGTAACCAGTGTAGTGACATCAAAACTGGAGAAATGTGTTCGGATTTTCTTTTCCTAGTTAGGATTCTAGCAGCTGCATTCTGCACTAGTTGCAAACGATTTATGTCTTTCTTGGGTAGTCCTGAGAGGAGTACGTTACAGTAATCTAGTCGACTGAAAACAAACGTGTGAACTAATTTCTCAGCATCTTTCAGTGATATAAGAGGTCTAACTTTACTTATGTTTCTTAAGTGAAAAAATGCTGTCCTAGTGATCTGATTAATATGCGATTTAAAATTCAGATTACAGTCAACAATTACCCCTAAGCTTTTTACCTCCGTCTTGACTTTTAATCCTAATGTATCCAGTTTATTTCTAATAGCCTCATTGTATCCATTATTGCTAATCACTAAGATTTCAGTTTTCTCTTTATTTAACTTGAGAAAGTTACTATTCATCCATTCTGAGATACAAGTCAGACATTGTGTTAGTGAGTCAATAGAATCGGGGTCATCAGGTGCTACTGATAAATACAGCTGTGTGTCATCAGCATAGCTGTGGTAGCTCACGTTGTGCCCTGAGATAATCTGACCTAA
>JANRMT010027041.1:111272666-111287189 GCA_026402145.1 Polypterus bichir lapradei
AATCACTAAGATTTCAGGTTTCTCTTTATTTAACTTGAGAAAGTTACTATTCATCCATTCTGAGATATAAGTCAGACATTGTGTTAGTGAATCAATAGAATCGGGGTCATCAGGTGCTATTGATAAATACAGCTGTGTGTCATCAGCATAGCTGTGGTAGCTCACGTTGTGCCCTGAGATAATCTGACCTAACGGAAGCATGTAGATTGAGAATAACAGCGGACCCAGGATAGAGCCTTGTGGAACACCATATCGGATATCAGGTGTCTTCGAGTTGTAATTACCACAACTAATAAAAAATTTTCTCCCTGTCAGGTAGGATTCAAACCAATTTAAGACACTGCCAGAGAGGCCCACCCATTGACTAAGGTGATTTCTAAGAATATTATGATCAATAGTGTCAAATGCAGCACTCAGATCTAAGAGGATGAGAACAGATATATGGCCTCTGTCTGCGTTCACTCGCAAATCATTTACTACTTTAACGAGTGCAGTTTCTGTGCTGTGATTTGTTCTAAAACCCGACTGAAATTTATCAAGAATTGCGTTTATTTAGGTGGTCATTTAACTGCATAATGACTGTTTTCTCCAGAACTTTGCTTAAGAAAGGCAGGTTAGAGATGGGTCTAAAATTATCAAGAGCCAAAGGGTCAAGATTATGTTTCTTAAGAAGGGGTTTTACTACAGCAGTCTTAAGACAGTCTGGGAAGACTCCCGTATCTAATGACGAATTTACTATGTCCACAACATTATCAATTAGCACGCCCGATACTTCTTTGAAAAACCTTGTTGGTATTGGGTGAAGGACACAGGTGGAGGATTTTAATTGAGATATTATTTTTTGTAAATCAGGTAAATCTATCCTAGTGAAAGAGTTTAATTTGTTTATAACAGAATGCTGGGGTTTAGGAGGATCCTTAGTGTTGGAGGGATATACTATGTTATTTCTAATATCATTAATTTTTTGATTGAAAAATACAGCAATAGCCTCACAGGTTTTACTGGAAGTACTTATGAGGCATTCCTTTGAGTTACCTGGGTTTAGAAGGTGATCAATTGTAGAAAATAAGACTCTGGGATTACTAGCATTGTCATTTATAATCTTGGAGAAATAACAGCGTCTCTCAAGACGGACAGTGTTATTGTATTCTGTTATTTTGACTTTTAATATTTCATAGTGGATAGTTAGTTTAGTCTTCCTCCATTTACGCTCAGCTCTGCGGCATGTTCTCTTTAAGTCCGACACTCTTTGGGTCTTCCATGGTATAACAATACTAGAGGATTTTTTCACTGTCTTTTCAGGTGCAACTATGTCAACAGCAGCTCTCACTTTAGTATTAAATCTTTCCACCTTACTATTTACATTATCCTCGCTATTATAGTTGGCACTATAAACGGACTGATTGCTTAGAATGTTTGTAAGTTTTAAAGCTGCTGCTGAGTCAAAGAAGCGTTTTTTAACAATATGCTTCTCATGAGTGTTTTTTATCATTATTTCTATATTAAAAAGTAGAAGAAAATGGTCTGATAGACCAATATCAATGATCTGCTTTATATCAACTTTCAGTCCTTTAGTAATCACTAAGTCTAACGTATGACCTGCTTTATGTGTAGGCTGATTTACGAGCTGCCTCAAATCAAAAGAATCCAGGAGGTTCATAAATTCTTTTACTTTTAGATCACACTGATTATCTATATGAAAATTAAAGTCGTCAACTATTAGGAGTGCGTCATAGTTCGTAATTAAAATTGACATTAAGTCAGAGAATTCCTCAAAAAAAGAAGCGTTGAATTTTGGAGGTCTATACACGGATAATACTAGAACTTGAGCATCTCCTTGGATAACAATGGCGAGATACTCAATGGACTTGAACTTACCAAAACTGACATCTTTACATTTTAATTTTAATTTTACAATATCATGTAGTTAAATTCGCAGCCCAAATACAGTTATGGTGGCTGAAATTGCTTTAATAGACACCAAAATTGCATTGATCGATGCACTATTTTTAGTTTTTGATAGTGGATGCTGTAAATAGGTATTTGCACTGTAATTCATAATTCTGAAGTATAACATTTTGAAAGATGCACCAGATAAAATCTATGTCAAAGTCTCAAGTTAAAATTCTTGGCTGCAACAGTCTTGACCATAATCTTATTAAGGTTAAAAATGCTGGTAAATTATACTGTTTGTGTAATATTAAATTATTATGATCTGTAGATAATGTAGCCATGAAGTTGTTTTGGGTGTAATGTAAATAGGAAGTATATGTCTGCAGTATCAAACAGACTTGCTAAAGTGGTCACTCAGTGTACAAAATGTTGTACAAATATATAGTTATGTATGCATAACTACTTATTGAGTTACGCTTACAGAGCCATATTCATTTTTACATAAGATGAATTTTTTTTTTTTGGTTTTCTTTGCATGGATTTCTTGCTTTTATAATTACAAAGAACACTTAACTTGGCTGGTATGACTTCAAGTAGCGGACATTAGTTGGAATGATAGCCACTGATGTGAAAGTGTGATTCCTGTTGCGTGCACTGGCATTTCAATAACTTGTACTGAGGATGTTTTTTTTTTTTTTCAGTCCGCTATGGCTATCAGATATGTGAAAGAGGAAAATATATAGGTAAAAATAATGCCTGTCAAGGTAAAGGCTTTTCTTTGAAATCATCTCTCTCTCATAAAATAAACTCTATAATGCTTTTTAAAAGGGAGATTTCAGCTTTCAAATATGTGTACAGTGCGCTCCATTCAAGAAATCACAATGAAAATTAAACATCACTGACAAATATCCTTAATGAATAAGTCTGCCAATTTCAACAAAATAGGTTCACAGCGAGCCAAGTGGTTTCATGCTGAAGGACAGACATATACAACAACATGTCATCAAGTCCCTATATGGAGTCACCTTTGTAAGAAAGGTTAATCAAGAGGTGGGTCAACCAGATGTTCACCGAGGGCATCATCAAGCTTTCCACTTCAGCTTGGGCTCCTCCAGGGGTACTGCTGTAAAAATCTGTTGGGATTTACTGTTTCTGTGTTTAATATTGGGCTCCAAATAATCAGACTTTACAGGACACCTACCCATGCAGCTCAATATCCTCAAGCTATGGCTTGAAGCTTCAATTTTCAGTTACCTGGACTTGAAGTATGGTTATTGGCAGGTTAAGTTAGAGAGAAAGATGGATAGTACTGAGAAAAAAAGTGTCAACACTCCAAAAGTATTGTCCCAGTTTCAAGTGATGCCCTTGGGTTTAAAGAATGCTCAAGCATTATTCTGAAGCCAGTTGTAGCAAGTCATCTTGGAGCACGTCTGGAAGATGTACTTTGTCTACATAAATGAGATACTGTGTTCTCTTCATCAGCACCTAAAGCAACTCCACAAAATATTTCTGAGGTTTAGTGTAGCTCATATTTTCTTTTAATATCAAAACGTTTAGATTATTCCAACAACAGTTGTCTTGCCATGTGACAAAAGAAGACTGGATCAGGAAGAAGACTTAGAACTATAATTAAGTATTCAATGTCTTAGAAAGTAAAAGGTCTCCAATTTTTCCTGGGCTTGATTAGCTGGTTTTAAAAATTGAAACCATAGTTTACTGACACTACTGCACCATTTTCCCATTTGTTGGGAAAAGGAATTTTGTGGAATTGGCCTGCTGCACAGCTGAACCCACTACTTCATTTCCAGGTGAGTACAGTCACCAGTGCCTTTGTGGTCACCACCCCAAACTGTAGTACAGAACGAGAAGGTTACTGCATACACATCAAGATCCATAATGATAGTCTCTTTCAGAAATCCAATATGTTCAACTGCATGATAGAAAACAGATTTTCTGCACTTCAAGCAGAAGGTGACCTGGAGGGTTTGAATGTACCATCCTCTATTGAGTCGAATAGACCAGGGAGACAAAAGAGATATTTTAAGATTCTTCAGGGTATCCACCACTTAGAGATCATTCATGGGGCCTTGAAATTCAATCATGTTCCAAAGGGGATGAAAAAACATGCAGAGAAACTGACCAGTTTTATCAAACCAGCCTGTCCCAACGAGTATACGTTAAATAGAATAAACAGGAACACGGAGGAATGGTTATACCAGAATGTAAGAATTTTACAAGATCATTATACCAGGTTAATTTATAGTATTAAGGGGGAGGAAGTGGGGGCACTAGACCATGAGGTAGATAAAGCCATACATTTTGCTAAAGTAAGGTACAGAACAAAACTGACTCAATCCTCGGAATGCTAAAATCCTTTTTATTTACAGGATCCATCCTGGAGTTGGGGATAAACAGGGAACGACACCTCCAGGCCTTGATGGAACAGGACCCAATGGATAAGCAGTGGCACCTCCAGAGGGGCAGAGCCAAGAAAATGGTTCAACCAAGGACTCCTCACTTGGCTTCGGTCACCAGGGTGGACACTTCTCTCGGGGGGACTGCATTTCTCACTAGGACTGGAGTCGATTCAGGAGAAGGATTTGACAGAATCAGGGAGGAAGTGTAGGCAGATCTTCCCTACGAATAATTTGTTTTCTTCCAGCTCCTCTTAGTACCTTTCAATCCAGCAGAGGAGGAGGGTTGAACGGATGATTAAAAATCAGGAGGATGACTCAGCTGGAAGGAACGGGGTTGGTCAAGAGGGGACAGTTTCAGAGCAGGTGTTACCGGCTTTTGGAGCTTGTTCTGTAATAGTAAAGTCTTTGATGGGTGTTTTAGACTTGAATAAAGCACAAAATTCAATCCTAATGGAACCTCCTGAATCTTTAGTTGAGGGTGAGGGAAGGGTGGTTAGCATTGGCTCTTTGGGGGTTTGTCCTTTTTCGACGCCCTCTTCCAAGAGGTTTTTGTCTTTGGAAGGGGCTATTGAGCTCAGGAGGGGGAAGGAAGTGGTTTGAAAGGTTATGTGGTAGGATGGGAAGGTGGACAACCTTGCCCTGTGGATTGGAAGGAGAGTGAGATAATGGAGCGAGAGGTATTGTGTGGGGAGATGGAAGTGAGTGAAGGGATTGGTCTAAGGGGTGAAACGTGAGACCGAAGTGGGGATTTTCCTTAAAGGGAGGAGGTGAGCCCGAGCAGTGATTTGGAGGTGGAACAACGGCAGACAATGGTGGGAATAGAGTTGACTGAGATGGAACTGGATGTCTCTCCAATTGGAGCCGAGCTTTCCCATTGTCCAGTGGGAACTTTGAAGACTGTAGAAAGACTGATTGTGTATGAACATACCATGCGGAAAATGGAGGACTGGATTCTGGAACCTAAAAAGCCCTATTTAGTGATCGGAGACTCCAATGTGGGAAGGGTGAGGGAGTTTACGAATAGTCAGTTAGAACTGAATAGTTTCCCAGGGGCAAAATTATGTCATATACGGTATATTTTGGAAAAACTGGCTCCAAGGGAGGAAATCAAGGGTGTCATTTTTTCAATAGGGATCAATAACCATGGAAGCTGGATGGAGACGGTCTGGAAACAATTAAAACAGATGCTTATGTAAGCACAACAGAAGTTTCTAAGGGCACGTATTGGTATTTCTAAATTGCCGTATTCTATGGAAGGAGAACATTTGAGATTTATCATAAAATTGCTGAAGTTGTTGGAGAATTAATTTAAGGATTTTGCGGTAGAAAGTTGGAGATATGGTGATATGAGTTTAGAATGGGATGGAATACATTGGAAAGGTGAAGATGCTGTCTTGGTACTACACGAATGCCAGGACTATTTAAACTGTACGATGGGTTAAGGAGATATGTGTCAACCCATGAGATGAATATTTTTAATCTCTCAAAGAATTTTAGGTTAACGGAAAGAGATATTTCTGTCCTACAGAAAGGGTTAAGTTTTGTGCCAACCCCTCAGGTGGTGAACCTGGAGTTAATCAAGAGAGATCTATACACTTACCATAGAAAACTTAAACTGACAGACTACTTTGATTTAGATAGGGAAGGGACGGCAACACCTTTTGTGGAGCAATCAGACTGGACACCTAAGAAAGCACAGGTGAGCCAGCCAGTATTGGAGACGGTTAGAAAAGACTTGGAGTTCTTTGATCAGATTGAGTTCCGTGATCATAATAGGCATAATTTGACCCTGGCCGAGAAAAGATCCCTTAAGACCCTCAGGTGAAGGAGGGACATTATCATCAAACCAGCAGACAAAGGGTCAATGACTGTCATTATAGATCAGGCACAATATGTACAGTGGGATGCAAAAGTTTGGGCAACCTTGTTAATAGTCATTATTTTCCTGTATAAATTGTTGGTTGTTACAATAAAAAATGTCAGTTAAATATATCATATAGGAGACACATACAGTGATATTTGAGAAGTGAAATGAAGTTTATTGGATTTACAGAAAGTGTTCAATAATTGTCCAAACAAAATCAGGCAGGTGCATAAATTTGGGCACCGTTGTCATTTTATTGATTCCAAAACTTTTAGAACTAATTATTGGAACTCAAATTGTCTTGGTAAGCTCAGTGACCCCTGACCTACATACACAGGTGAATCCTATAATGAGAAAGAGTATTTAAGGGGGTCAATTGTAAGTTTCCCTCCTCCTTTAATTTTCTCCGAAGAGTAGCAACATGGGGGTCACAAAACAACTCTCAAATGACCTGAAGACAAAGATTGTTCACCATCATGGTTTAGGGGAAGGATATAGAAAGCTGTCCCAGAGATTTAAGCTGTCTGTTTCCACAGTTAGGAACATATTGAGGAAATGGAAGACCACAGGCTCAGTTCAAGTTAAGGCTCGAAGTGGCAGACCAAGAAAGATTTCGGATAGACAGTAGCGACGAATGGTGAGAACAGTCAGAGTCAACCCACAGACCAGCACCAAAGACCTACAACATCATCTTGTAGCAGATGGAGTCACTGTGCATCGTTCAACCATTCGGCGCACTTTACACAAGGAGATGCTGTATGCGAGAGTGATGCAGAGGAAGCCTTTTCTCCGCCCACAGCACAAACAGAGTCGCTTGAGGTATGCTCAAGCACATTTGGACAAGCCAGCTTCATTTTGGAATAAGGTGCTGTGGACTGATGAAACTAAAATTGAGTTATTTGGGCATAACAAGGGGCGTTATGCATGGAGGAAAAAGAACACAGCATTCCAAGAAAAACACCTGCTACCTACAGTAAAATATGGTGGTGCTTCCATCATGCTGTGGGGCTGTGTGGCCAGTGCAGGGACTGGGAATCTTGTCAAAGTTGAGGGACGCATGGATTCCACTCAGTATCAGCAGATTCTGGAGACCAATGTCCAGGAATCAGTGACAAAGCTGAAGCTGTGCCGGGGCTGGATCTTTCAACAAGACAACGACCCGAAACACTGCTCAAAATCCACTAAGACATTCATGCAGAGGAACAAGTACAACGTTCTGAAATGGCCATCTCAGTCCCCAGACCTGAATATAATTGAAAATCTGTGGTGTGAGTTAAAGAGAACTGTCAATGCTCGGAAGCCATCAAACCTGAATGAACTAGAGATGTTTTGTAAAGAGGAATGGTCCAAAATACCTTCAACCACAATCCAGACTCTCATTGGAACCTACAGGAAGCGTTTAGAGGCTGTAATTTCTGCAAAAGGCGGATCTACTAAATATTGATTTCATTTCTTTTTTGTGGTGCCCAAATTTATGCACCTGCCTGATTTTGTTTGAACAATTATTGCACACTTTCTGTAAATCCAATAAACTTCATTTCACTTCTCAAATATCACTGTGTGTGTCTCCTATATGATATATTTAACTGACATTTTTTATCGTAACAACCAACGATTTCTACAGGAAAATAATGACTATTAACAAGGTTGCCCAAACTTTTGCATCCCACTGTATATGAGGCCCAAAGACAATTATCGAACCATCTGCACTATAAGTAATTTTCTAAGCCCATACAAGAAACCACCCAGAAAAAGATAGAGCTGATCCTGGAAAGGCTGTTCCAGCAGGGATACTTCAATTATAAACAGAAAAGGTATCTGAAGGTTCCAGCAGTTCTGGCCACCAGAAAAGTTTACTTATTGCCTAAGATACATAAGCCCCCGAGGCCTGGTCAGGACTGTTTGAGATTCCGGGAGGCCGCCCGATAGTATCGGATTGTTCTTCTGAATCCTATCATGCATCGAAGTGGATTGATCACTATCTGAACTCGGTGTACCTGAAACACAACAGCTATTTCCTGGACACTAATCACTTTTTACAGATTACTCGTGGTAAGGTATTTCCGGAGGAGGCTTTTTTATTTACTATCAATGTGGAATAGCTCTATACAAACATCAATATAGAGTTGGGTTTTTCATGCAGTGAGTAAAATGTTTCAAAGGTTCCTGGATGGGAGTAGGCTGGATAGGGGCATCCTCGAATTATTGGAGTTGAGTCTGTGGACAAAGGACTTTGAGTTTGATGGGAAGTTATATCTTCAGACATACAGGATGGCGATGGGTAAAAAATACGTCCCTCCTACGCCAACATTTATATGGCTGACTGGGAAGAGTCGGGTTTTGCTAGGTGTACTTGGCTGCCGTGGCTATATCTGAAGTTTCTGGAAGATATTTTTGGAGTCTGGTGCTTTTCTCAAGTTGAATTTGACTGGTTTATTGAGGTGATGAATGGTTTACATGCCAACATTAAACTACAAGTGAAGACGAGAAGGGACACTGTGTCATTTTTAGACACGGAGGTGTACTTTACAGAGACAGAGGTGGGGAAAGAACTGCACTTGAGAGTTTACTTTAAGCCAACAGACACCCATGCGCTTCTGCATGCCTCCAGCTTCCACCTGTGACATACTTTTAGGGGAATTGTGAAATCGCAACTCATCCGCTTCATGAGGATCATCACGGAACAGGTAGAGGTAGATAAAGCTGTTCATGTGCTGTTCCAGGTGTTGCGTAGGAGAGGCTATTCCAGGAGATTCCTGAAGGAGATTAAATATGAGGTTGAGTTCACACGTGAGGCCTACCGGATTAGGATGCAAAATATGCAAAGTGATAGGATAAGGATCCTGTAGATGGAAGAGCAGGATTGGGTTAATTTGGATGTGCAGGAAATCTCATTTTTGAGACTACATGAATCCTCTACGGAGAGGGATAGTTTGAGTTGGAGGATTGAGGCCGGTGAGGAGGAGTGGAGGAAGGGATGGGGCTTGGATGAGTGTGTTTTCCGGTTCTGGAAAAGAGTGATGGTGAGCTATGAAGGGAGTAGAAGGACCTCCTAAATCCCAGTGGCACATCTTACTTTGAGGAAGCAAAGTCAAGGGACTCAGAGGAGGATTGCACTTATCACTTGAGCTGAAGTAATTGAAAAAACTCCTTGGTATTAAGGCTTCAGGTGAGGATGGTATTTGCCCTGAGTTCTTAAAGGCTTGAGCTGTTGTTGAGCTGTCTTGGCTGACACACTTCTTCAACATTGCATGGAGGTTGGGGACATTGCTTCTGCTGTTGATCAATCCTCACATTCAGGAAGAACAATATAGATTTCATCCCACACACAGATGATGGGAGTATGACCAACCAGTGAACATGCATTTGGTGGGCTTGGAAAAGGCATACAACTACAACCCTAGGGATGTCCTGTTGGGGGTGCTTCAGAAGTATGTGGTACTGGGCCAGCTCTTGCCGGCTATTTGGTATGGGCACAACTGGAACGAAAAGCTTGGCTCGCTT
This sequence comes from Polypterus bichir lapradei, assembly GCA_026402145.1. Lineage (NCBI taxonomy): Eukaryota > Metazoa > Chordata > Cladistia > Polypteriformes > Polypteridae > Polypterus > Polypterus bichir. The sequence goes on from JANRMT010027041.1 coordinate 111,282,345, forward strand.
TCCCTGTGGGTGTGGAACTTTGGCAGGGCTGTGCTTTGTCACCGATTATGTTCATTATTTTTATGGACAGAATTTCTAGGCAAATCCAAGGAATGGCTGGTGTCCAGTTCGGTGGCCTAAGGATCACATCTCTACTTTAGTGGATGATGTGGTCCTGTTGGCTTCATCGGGCTGTTACACACTGGGACAGTTTGTGAAGCAGCCAAAATGAGCATCAGAGCCTTCAAGTCCATGGTTGTGGTTCTAGGTCAGTAAAGGGTGACGTGCCCTTTTTGGGTTGGGGAGTTGGGGGTTGCCTAAAGCTGAAGAGTTTATGCATCTTGGGATCTTGTTCTTGATTGAGTGAAGATGGGAACTGGAGATTGACAGGCAGATCAGAGCAGCACCTGCTATTGATCAGACTAGGCAAAGAGGAAGCAGAGCCAAAATGCAAAGCTCTTGATTTACTGGATGATCTACGTTCATAGCCGAGAAGCTGCATTGTTCATTTCTTGTCTAGATGCAGTCCCTTAAGGGTTCAAGAAGATGTCTTGAGAAGCCTCTATTGGTGGCAAAGCTGGAATGAAGAAAAGACAGCCCCAGTCAGCAAACAGCTTGTTATTAGAGGTTGGCTGGGTTGAATAAAAAGTATACAATATGGACAAGTAACACAGGTAAGAGATTAAGATTATACTGTAGGTACTCTAACAGTGGTATAGCTGGTTTTGACATTGACTAATAAAGAGAAACGTGAGGGTGATAAATGTCAGTGAGGAATCTGGAGGAGCTCGGTTTGAAATGGTAGGACATGTGGAATGCAGAAACAGGAAGACTGAGAGAGTAGAATATGGAGAAGTGCCATGACAGGGAGAAAGCTAAAGGTAAACTATGTGGGAAGGGAACTGAAGAATAAGGAAGGGGAGGAATGGAAAAGACAAAGGAGACTCATTAAAGCAGCGAAGGAATAGCAGCTCTGAAGAAGGAGATGATTTTGATTCAATCAACACAATCTTTGTTAAAATACTGCTGAACTCAAGGAAAGTAAATTATTTCTACTGATGTCCAATTAATTAAATAAAGCATAATTTTAACAAACATTTATATACAAATGATATAAAGGGCATATTTAACAGATAAAAATATTTCCTTTAATTGGGTTTTGAAGAATCTTATATGATAACCAAGAGGTTAAACCTATTGTATTGTAAACCACCTTTTTTGAATAATAGATCACACATTTTAGGGCATGTATCAGTAACAATTACACTGTAGCACATTCCGTACCACTTTTGTACAGTGTTTATTTCTATTTATATTACATTTGTCAACTAATTTAAACAATTCATAGATGAATGGCAGGGTCTATAACAATGATTGACAAAAGCCAAAAAGGACTGAACTGTTTGTCACAATAATGTCAAAGGGAGCTGAATAGAACTTGTGGGTGAGTTTGACAGCTGTTTGCTGACTGGGGGAAGAAAGAATTGTTGAACAGCAGGATGGCTGTTTAAATGAATCTGTACATGGTGTACAGGATAACACATTCACCTACAGAGGAAAATAAGTTTTAAATGCTGCCAAAAATAAACTAAAATAAAGTAGAGGAGGTACAATATAACATTAGTAGTTAAAATATCATATGTTTCAAATTATTAATTTAGCCCTTTTAAAAGTGGCACTTTTAATACAGTTGTTAGAAAACATGCTTCAATAATGATGTAGATAATGATATGATATAATTTTACCACACTGCAACTAAACTTTTAAAATTCTATTTATAATAAAGCAGGGTTGCAAAGTAAAGCTGGTCTGACAGATTTTCTTTGCACATATGATAGCTGTGACTACAAAAAAATTAAAATCATGAAGTAAAAATCGTTTTGTTATGGAAATAGACTAAACAAATGGAACATTATGTAATAAATTAGATATTAAATAAGTAAGCAAGCAAGTTTTATTCATAAAGAACATTTTAAAACAACCAAGGTAGACCAAAGTGTATTACAGGAGCATATAACTTAAAATAAAATAATGCAAATATAACTTAAAAACAAGCATAAAGGAACACATTAACAAATCATTTATAAATCAAAGAAAACAAATAGGTTTCAACTTAGATTTAAGGTATGAATCTGTCAATTTGTCCGTGTCCTCTAGTGTTTCCTATTTAAAACATAACGGTAAGTAATGTTTAGGCATTTTTTACTTTTAGGAAAAATGGAACACTAGAAGCCTGCCTTTTTTGAGTCCTCTCTAATATTGTCAAATGTTCTTATGTATTTCAAAAAGAGAGAATATAGTCAGTCATCAAAGGGGAGAAGGAAAAAAAAACAAACGGGTGGCATCAAGATTGAAGACAAGCAAAAGAAAAAATGCAGTGGACAGCACAAAGCAAGCACCTCTGTTTGTAATTGATTTAACACTTGACATCAGTCACATTTTTGGATTACACAGAGAGCAGTTATTGACAGAACTGGTGGATCATACGGGAGAGGATTTGTTGTAGGGACAGAGTGCACAGGTGAGCCATAAAGTTTCCTTTCTCTGGGAATAATGTTGACTGTTTAAAATTTGTCCTGGGCTGGCATGGATTTCTATTAGAATATAAATTGTGTGCGGCATGGTGGCACAGTCCAAACACATGCAGGTTAGGTGCATTGGCGATTCTAAATTGCCCTAGTGTGTGCTTGGTGTGTATGTGTGTGTGTGCCCTGCGGTGGGCTGGTACCCTGCCCAGAGTTTGTTTCCTGCCTTATGCCCTGTCTTGGCTGGGATTGGCTCCAGCAGACCCCCGTGACCCTGTACTTAGGATATAGTAGGTTGGATAATGGATGGATGTATGTATATAAATGGTTGGTATAATTACTATTACAATGTTTACCGTATGTGTCTTTTATTTGTAATATATGAAGCTTTACCAAAAAGTTTATATTGGAACAAATGCATTCAGTTTGGTTAAATAGTGTTAAATTACCAGAGCTAAACTTTTCATGCTCTCAGTTATACAGTTAAAATCAAGTGGTAGTAGGGTCTTCGGGTCTTCTTTTTTCAAAGAGACATCTGGTACATTGGAAGCTGAAAGGTATTTTATTTACACAGTTGCACACTTGTTTTACCTATGATTTTTACTTTACCAGGCTCGCATAATTCACATGCAGAAAATCAGACCTTGTTGAGAGGACACTGGGCAGTAAACCATAAGGTTGTAACGGCCGATCCACTCGTCCGGAATGGCAGCTACACCACCAAGACCCGTAGCATGGCAAACTGGGGTTCATTAGACCAGATAAGCCATACTTCTTCCAAATCACTTCCCCAATCGACAATTAAACAGGTAAAAAGCAAACAGTATGTAAAATAATAAGGTAAATATATAGATCTCACTCCCCGACCAGCCCCAACATAACACACAATCCCAAAAGTGAACGGCACTTTGTAATAATAAAAGGTGCATCAATAAATATACAACAAAAACCCTCCCTTGTCCCTACACTGAATATGAAACAAATATGACACAGAGAACACTAAACACACATAAAAGTCCAAAAAATTAAACTGAAGATGATTAACAAGAGTGAACCTTGTCTGGCTGTAAAGTGTCCTTCGGTAATTATCACACAGATGAAATGGTTGTTTGCTCCTTCCTCAAATGACTAAAAACAGTCTCACTGTGTTGTCCTTGGTGTATTTGTGTACCCGGGGTTTCTGTAGCAATGGTGATGTAGTTAAATATCTGCCGTCGAAAGCAGCAAGCAAGAAAAGGGTGCAAATTCCGTATTGACGTTCTTCTTTCGATTTTGGTGAAGTGTCCGGGTTGTAACTGTCTCTCTTGCATTCTTTTGTCCTCTTGTTTATATAGAAATGATCTGGATGAAATCTATGCGTGGACAGGGAAAATTACCTTAAGGGGTCATGGTTCCACAGCGTTCTCCTTCCCCATTTGTTTCCAGGGGAAAACATTTAAAAAGACACAACAGACTATATAAATGGAATAACGATATAAAAGATGTGACTCAGCACAAAACACCTTTAAGCCACTTCCATTCATGTTGCACCGCTACATTCCGCTCTCTGAGTCTCAGTCTCATAATCTGAAGGTCCTGAGAGAGCACCACTTATGTAACGGCCAAAAAGAAGTGCTTGACTATCATGTGGGCTGTGGAGATGTGGAAACACTTTCTAGAAGGGGTTGAATTCAATTTCATCTAACTCCAAAGCATATTGGAGTAAAGTGTAATCCAGGGCATGAGATACTCAGTCCCAAAAATCCCAGCGGGCCAACCCTGGCCAGTCAGAAGCCAGCCTCTCACATGTGCAAGCCAGAATGGCCCTCCTGATCGTCCCAGAGATACTGTGGGGGTGGCAGTTAGATGCGGTGGTCGATAGTGGTGGTCACCACACCCTGAATCGGCATAGCACTTGGAAGAAGATCTGCCGACCATTGGGCAGTTTGACATCTACCCATCAAGTTTGTATTGACGGATAGGTGTGACCACACAGCCTTGGGCAAAGTCCCTTTGAGATACGGTTTGCATTCCATATGCTGGGAGATTGACACCTATATCCTGGAAGATCAGCACCTGTTAAGGAACATTGGAATATCTTCATAGTATATGTTTAATTATTCCATCCATCTATCCTTCCAGGGTCACGCAAGTCCCAACAATCATACAGTGTGAGGCAGGAACAATCCCTGAATGGGGTGCCAGCTCATCGCTACCGCTGCCCACCGAATCCTTGCATATTTAATCATTAACAATATAAATTATTTAAATAAAGCTAAACATTTATCTGTATAATGTAATAGATAGATAGATAGATAGATAGATAGATAGATAGATAGATAGATAGATAGATAGATAGATA
>JANRMT010027041.1:111305118-111321637 GCA_026402145.1 Polypterus bichir lapradei
TATATATATATATATATATATATATATATATATATATATACTCAATATATATATATATATAAATATATACTGGTACCAATATATATATATAACGGTTTGGAAAGATACAGAAAGAATCAGATCAGAAAGATACAATGACTGTACTATGATAAAAATTGTGATCAAATTTTGAGAGTCATCTACGTTTAAAAACTGTTCATTTTTTCTTGTAAAAATGAAGAATTTATTTAAGTGATCGTATTTAAAATTTATATGCAGTGACAAAAGCATTGCCATTATAAAATGGTGGATGTTGTTCTTTCAGTAGAGTCTTATGGTCTGAAAACACTTAACAGGAAGCAAGAATAAACTACAAATCCCTACTCAAGCTGACAGACTGAAATCGATTTATACCTCATTACTATCAGATTATTGCAAACAAAGCTAAGGTAAGAATATTATTTCTTGATAAAAATTTTGGATTTTATGTTTATGATTTTAGTCACTGATTACTGATGCTAGTTATGCTAGACCAGCTGAGGTCATCAAGTATCTGTTTCAGAAATAAGTAATAATAATAATAATATTTAAATAGTTTTTTCAGAAAATATGAATGTTTGGCCACATAGAACAGTAGTCAGAATTTTTAAAGTTGCAAAGACTATCTGTATTGTTTTAACCTCGTTAGTGTTAGAACCGAGTGTTACTTGGGCCACAAAAATAGTGCTAAAATCGTTAGTCATGAGTCTCACTTAGGTGAAGGTATAGATGTGTTTCATGCAAGTGTTAGAGCCAAATAACGCTCGTGCTGTAAAAGCATTAACAGCATTAGTGCCGAAGATCACTCAGGAAGCTGCATCAGCGTGTCAGGCTAGAGTGTTACCTTGGCAACAGTGCTGGCGTGTCTCCATAACAGCATAAGGTCGTCTGATAAGAAACATTTTTCAGCAGCCCAGGAGTTGCACGCTCTTGATAGTGATAAATTCAGTGATTCTGAGAAGCTTCTCATCATCATTGATGTCAAAGTGAACCTGTCTTCAGGCAGTGAACTTGAAACGGATAGTGAAACCGAAAGTGATTCTGATGTATCAGAAAGTGACACTCGCATTTCGGCTTCTGTTGACCCTGCTTCAAATAAACCAACAACACCTTGTTTTGATTGTTTTTATGGCTTGTGATGATTTTCAGTATCTGTTGTGTAAAATTAACTTTTAAATTCTGGAAGAAGCAAAGTTGTTCTGTTGTCATATATATGTGAACATATACAGATGGAGCCACGTCAAATAGCCGCGGCTGTAGGAATGGCATGCGAATGGCGTACGGCTGCCCTATGCACGCCGTGATCCCCCCCTCCCTCTACTGACAGAAGGCGTGTCAAGATTTCACAGTAAACACACCCATTCATGCCCTTTTATTCATTTACCTGGTTCCACCACTAGATGGCGCTTTGTTCTCAAGAACACGTTAACACACGCCAGCAATTTAGCTGCGCTGAGTTGCAATCACGTGATTTTAACATTATATTTTATTATTATAATTATAACATTATATTATATTATTATATAGGAGCTTCCCTGTCTGCCTATCATATAGTGCCTTTCCTTCCTACCTATCTATATATCTATCCCCTTAGCTGTTTTTTATATATCTATTATACAGTGCCTTCCCTGTTTATTTATATATCTAGTGCCTTCTCTGCCTGTCTGTCTGTCTGACTGCATATAGCGCTGAACTTACTGCTCTGTACTATTCTGTCCTCTGCATATCCTGGAGTACAAAAGAAACACCACCATACAGCAACATGTGCGAACTGGCAAGATCGGGGAAAAAACACGCGGTCACTGATTACAAACCGCAAGATGAATGAAAGAGGCAAACATGCACTAATGCAATATTATTTGAAAACGAATAGCATCAGATCGGGTTTGAATATGCGCCCGATCTGACGCTGTTCGTTTTCAAATAATATTGCATGTACTGTGCGTTGAAACTGCTGAACTGAATAAGCGGACTCCTTCTGTAACAGCGTCAGCGTGTATTCAAACCCGATCTGACGCTGTTCGTTTTCAAATAATATTGCATGTACTTAACTATTTTAGAATAAAAACATAATTTGATTTCAGTCAGTCTGTAAGAGTCAGTGTAAATTCATGATAATTGTAAAGGTTAGCTTTTTTTTTAATTCAGTTCCATTCTCTCAGTCGCGTTCACGATCACCCCCCCCCCCAATCTGACAATGCTGTTTTCACATAAAGACGCGCTATAACTCAAATGTGATTTATTTGGAGACGCGCTATAGCTCGAATGTGATTTATTTGGAGACGCGCTATACTCGAATGTTATTTAAACAGGGAAGAAAGTACAATGTCAGGTGCTCATTCAGTGAAATAGGAACCATAGCACAGAGAGATGTGTACACTGCAACAAGTACACATGTCGTGAATGTAGGAAGGGTGTGTGGGAATTGTTAATATTTGAATGTGATGATTTTATACAGCACGGATCGGAAATCAGCAGTTCTTAGCATTGCACCACGCAAGCTGTCGTATCAACCGCCTACTGTAACTTGCTTTATTTTTTCTTCACTTATAGTCTAGAATAAGAGTGCACTTGTTTTTTATTCTTGTACACCAACATACAGTGGTGTGAAAAACTATTTGCCCCCTTCCTGATTTCTTATTCTATTGCATGTTTGTCACACAAAATGTTTCTGATCATCAAACACATTTAACCATTAGTCAAATATAACACAAGTAAACACAAAATGCAGTTTTTAAATGATGTTTTTTATTATTTAGGGAGAAAAAAAAATCCAAACCTACATGGCCCTGTGTGAAAAAGTAATTGCCCCCTGAACCTAATAACTGGTTGGGCCACCCTTAGCAGCAATAACTGCAATCAAGCGTTTGCGATAACTTGCAATGAGTCTTTTACAGCACTCTGGAGGAATTTTGGCCCACTCATCTTTGCAGAATTGTTGTAGTTCAGCTTTATTTGAGGGTTTTCTAGCATGAACCACCTTTTTAAGGTCATGCCATAGCATCTCAATTGGATTCAGGTCAGGACTTTGACTAGGCCACTCCAAAGTCTTCATTTTGTTTTTCTTCAGCCATTCAGAGGTGGATTTGCTGGTGTGTTTTGGGTCATTCTCCTGTTGCAGCACCCAAGATCACTTCAGCTTGAGTTGACGAACAGATGGCCGGACATTCTCCTTCAGGATTTTTTGGTAGACAGTAGAATTCATGGTTCCATCTATCACAGCAAGCCTTCCATGTCCTGAAGCAGCAAAACAACCCCAGACCATCACACTACCACCACCATATTTTACTGTTGGTATGATGTTCTTTTTCTGAAATGCTGTGTTCCTTTTACGCCAGATGTAACGGGACATTTGCCTTCCAAAAAGTTCAACTTTTGTCTCATCAGTCCACAAGGTATTTTCCCAAAAGTCTTGGCAATCATTGAGATGTTTCTTAGCAAAATTGAGACGAGCCCTAATGTTCTTTTTGCTTAACAGTGGTTTGCGTCTTGGAAATCTGCCATGCAGGCCGTTTTTGCCCAGTCTCTTTCTTATGGTGGAGTCGTGAACACTGACCTTAATTGAGGCAAGTGAGGCCTGCAGTTCTTTAGACGTTGTCCTGGGGTCTTTTGTGACCTCTCGGATGAGTCGTCTCTGCGCTCTTGGGGTAATTTTGGTCGGCCGGCCACTCCTGGGAAGGTTCACCACTGTTCCATGTTTTTGCCATTTGTGGATAATGGCTCTCACTGTGGTTCGCTGGAGTCCCAAAGCTTTAGAAATGGCTTTATAACCTTTACCAGACTGATAGATCTCAATTACTTCTGTTCTCATTTGTTCCTGAATTTCTTTGGATCTCAGCATGATGTCTAGCTTTTGAGGTGCTTTTGGTCTACTTCTCTGTGTCAGGCAGCTCCTATTTAAGTGATTTCTTGATTGAAACAGGTGTGGCAGTAATCAGGCCTGGGGGTGGCTACGGAAATTGAACTCAGGTGTGATACACCACAGTTAGGTTATTTTTTAACAAGGGGGCAATTACTTTTTCACACAGGGCCATGTAGATTTGGATTTTTTTTTCTCCCTAAATAATAAAAACCATCATTTAAAAACTGCATTTTGTGTTTACTTGTGTTATATTTGACTAATGGTTACATGTGTTTGATGATCAGAAGCATTTTGTGTGACAAACATGCAAAAGAATAAGAAATCAGGAAGGGGGCAAATAGTTTTTCACACCCCACTGTAAGTGAGATTGTAACTTTTCATGTATTCTATACAACCAGGAAAGGTATCAGCTTTGAATGTGCTTTCTGTCTTGATTAATTGTGTTTTAGGCATTTGGCACATTTTAGAATACTCATTTAGCACTCGGTATTACTTCAGTGATGCTAAAATAGTTACTTGTTTTATTTCACATAATCTAAAAAAATGCTCGGACCTTTGACCTTACAGGTTACATGTCAGTTACAATGCTGCCTTCATGTGCTCCTTTGGAAGCTTGAATTATAACATGCGAAGTAATAAATAAAACCTTGGATCCTTCAAGTGATCACTTCATAAATAACAATTAAATCATGGGAAATGTAATCTATATGTGGCTTCAAACTGGAGGTGGTCAGAACAATGATGGTTCTGTGAATAGTTCCGAATTTCCCACTGGAAAGTCTTAGTTGAGCAGGTGTTTATGTGATAAACCAGTAAGTCGGTTGTACATTAAGTCAGCATACTATCTTTTCATATCGGGATGAATCAGTATTTGCCAGTTCATTTGTGAGATTCTTTTTAATAGATTGTGGTGTCTTCTCTCTGGCTGGTTTTTCTAACGGAGACTTTGTGGTCGAGTATAGCGGAGAGAGGATTGATTTTGCAGAGAGTGAGAGAAGGAGAAAGATTTACCACAATGCCTGTACTGCGTTCATGTTTGACTTCTACTGGAAAGGAAAAACATGGTAGTAAGATGCTGGATTTTATTTTAATCCCACTTGTCCGTATATTGAGAGAGATCAAAACTTGATTTGAATTTTAGAAATTTCTGTCATCATCAGTCAAGTGGAGAAAACATAGACATAAATAGTCGGGGAAACACAAGATATTCCGACATCACATATTTTTTTTGCAATGCCAAACTTTTTAATGTGTGGTTGCACATCAGCTATGGTTACATATTTTGAAAGTGATATATTTTTCCCCATTATAATTTGTAACAGTACAGATCTTTGCAGTATTATGGACTTGATTTCTTGTTATAGATTATCATTGCTATCTTCTTGTGTCTTGTTAATTTAATTGATGCTGCAAGAGAAGATCAATCACTGGGAAGGTTGGTTAATGAGGAGCACAATCATCCAAATTGCAGCCTTATCTCTGCTTACTTGCTATAAAGGACAGAAGGAGATGAAATTACACATGACTATGAAGGAAAAGACTGGACTTGGTAAAAAAAAAAAGGTATGTAAGTTTATCAGTTGACAAGAAAGAAAAGTGCAACACTAGCTTTAAATAATTTCACTAAAATAGATTTTTAAAGTTTTAGAAACTGTGGGTTTCTAAATTACATACAGCATTAAGTAAAGAAAAGCAGAAATGTGATTGCAAATTGGGTTTGCAAAATATTCTTTGTTTTTTTTTTTAAATATTACTAGTGGTGGATGACAAACAAAATATTCTACAACAAATTTTGAATGATGACGATGATGATGAATATACCGGCTACTAAAATAAAAACCAAAAACTAAGCTAAGTTAGGGAGTAAGTCACTGTTTGATGTGCAAAGACCTAGCTAACAGTAAAACAACTTTAAAGTTTATTACATAGGAGATCTATTATAATGAGCAAAGTTCCTCTACTCCAAAAGACAAAAACCAACAACACTAGGTAAATCCAAGGTGCAGCCCCCTCCCCTCCACCCAGCCTGCATATAAACAGAGGCATAAATTGAGTATTCTCAGCCACTCCCCACATCCCATGATGGAATGCAAACAAAAAACAACAAATCACCAATTTATAAACATAACACACAAATATGCATTACTCTTACAATTGTGAAAATTATGTTTGTGCATTCTCACTCTACATACAGTGAAGGAGATGGTTTGAGTGGTCCCAAATTTCTAAACGACGTAGATGAAGAATTCCAGACAATGGTTTGGAGTTTTTCTGTCAGAACATTTCCAAAACCTTTATCAAACAACATCTACATAGCCAAAAATAGTTTATCAGCATTGCCTGAAAAAAATACTATCATAAAACAACAATTTTGAATGAAAGTTTTTTAGCTTTTAGCAGCAAATACCAGGAGTGGGTTCGATGAAGCTGAAAATTATGTAAAAAAATACTACACCTTGAAGGAAGGTAGTGAAACATTAATGCTGTCCACATGTTTTTGTGCCCATCACCATGGGAAATCTTTTAGGAGACATGAAGTCCTGATTACAGATCACATTATTATTATTATCACATTAACTCAGATTACAGTAACCTACAATTATAATAATCCAAATATACTTTTGGTACAGTGATTTCCTATGACTTTCTCTGTCTTCTGACTAAAATTAGAGTAAACCTCAACATCAGATGGTTATTAAGAGATTTTGTAAGGAGGAATTTATTCATGTATTGTCAAAAGTAATTAAATGTAATAATAACACAGAAAAAAGCTATTGAAGAAAAGGGGACCTGCCAATTTATGAAACAAAGGGGTAATTGTGGTACAACCATATTGTTAGACTAATAACAACCAACAATCATCACAGTGAAAATTAATCTTATTCTAATCATAGAATGTTAATGTTCTTGACAAGTGACAACCCACTATCATCACAGACAAAACATATCTTTTTTTAATCTTAGAATCTTAATGTTGTTAGGCAAGTAACAACCAACAATCATCACAAACAAACTATACCTATTCTAATCTTAGAGTAATAATGTAATTTGACTAGTAACAACCAACAATCCTCAGAGTATACCATTTGTTAAATGCCTGAAAACAAATGTCTTGAGATAGGTGAAGTTGGAAAGTATGTCTTGATGAAGTTTCAAATTAATTTTGTGAGTTAATTAATTTGGCCTTGAATCCCTCACAATGTTCTCACAAAGCATTTTGAGTCAAATTTTTGTGTGTAAACCAAGGAACTGGCAAAGGGATGTTTTCATCTAGAAATGTCCCCACAAGGAAGACAAACAAGATCTGTGTTAAGGTTCCCCTTAATGTGTGTCATGACCAACATATGTGTTAATTTGATTCATTTCATTTGTTATATTATGCATTGGTGTTTACTTTGGCTTTATTATGAATTTCCATTCTACACACAGTAGAATACAGTCAAGGACAAAGTGGCTACTGACACTCATAACAGTCAAGAAAACCTGCCACCATCACAGATTTGCCCTTCTGCAGGATACTAGAGTGCTGAATGTTCTTTAGCTAGTGAACACGTTTATGTCTGATTATCACATTTTTGTGAATCATTAGGATCTTTAATAAGTTTATAATTAGTTCATAAAATTAAGTCTTCACAAAGGGAATATAAAAAAGAAATGTGTGACCACATGCATCTTTAGGATTTTGTAGTTTAACATAATAATGTGGTACTATCCAAGAGGTTAAGACACTGGGATAAGAATCACAAGGTCATGGCTACAAATCCAGATGCTGCCACTACATCTGTGTCCCTGAGCACGGCACTTAACCCTAAGTTGTTCTAGGGGGATTGTCCTTGTAGTTAGTAATAAATGTAAGTCACTTTGGATAAAAGAAACAGCTAAATGACTACATAGTAACTAGTAATATCATCATAATTTATTTTATTTTATTTATTGAATGCATGAATGGTATTACATGGAAATGCATAATCTAAGCATTCTGTGCTATTGCTCATACTATAACCTTCAATTTTGTATACCTAGATAGGATGTTGTCACTTATTTCAAAATTTAAACTTTGATTCCATATCAAGGTAACTCTTTTTCAGATTATATGTAAAAATATTGTTCTTGCTGCTCAATTATCTCAGAAAATTTTCTGGCAGTTTTTAAGTCATTTTAATGTTTTTATTTCCTTATGTATGGATCATTTGTTTTTGTACTACAGATTAGAGCTTCAGCAAGAGGTTAAACTGTTCTTGTTTTTTTAGAGCTCTTTATCAGAATATGATGATAACAAATATAGTATTGTAAATATTTTCTATATAATAAAGCTGTTTGAGTTAGGTTCAAAACAACAACCTTGTATCTTCAATTTTCACTTTGTTATTTTTATTTCATAAAGTAAAGCAAGAGTACTTGTCTGTGACTTGAGGATTTGAAAGTTGTCCACGAGTATATAAAAAGCTGTCTCTTAATCCAGAATGCTGTCAATTAAACACTCAGAAAGACAGGTCAGTTCCCCTTAGACAAACATTTTCACCATACAATGGAGCTTTAGAAAAGACAAATTTGGTGCTCAGCGTTTGTTTCCTTCCTAGATAATAATAAAATAAGTAATGTTCATTTTTCATTGTATTTCTTTACCAATTTACCTTGATTTATTTACGTACTTTTCACACCGTGAAGTCAGAAGTAGACTGCAGAGCTTCCTGTAATTGATTGACATGGGCATGCTCAAAAAATACATGTGAAATGCCACAAAAAGTGCACGCTGACACTTCAGTTCTTAAGCAATAGTACTGAAATGCAGTCAGACTTCTTTTTTGGGCACAAGTACTGTCCAGATCTAAACACTAGCGTGGGGAGTCACTCGCATACTAAAGAGTCTATAGCTGCAGGTGGAAGCTGCCATCACTGTACTTTGTATATAAGAGCCAGATCGAATGTTATTTACCTATTTACCTTGATTTATTTACTTATCTTCCTAAAACGTAAAGTCACAAGTAGACTGCAGAGCTTCCCATGTACATATACAAAGTACAGCGACTGCAAAAGTGCAAGGTGTATTCTTTCTCTAATGTAGGACTCTTGTCATCATCTGAGTTCACCTCTGTTATAGGACGTCTTTATGTGAAAACAACAGTGTCAGATCAGGGGAAGCGTGAACGCGACTGAGAGAATAAAACTGAATTAAAAATAAAAACAAAGCTAACCTTTACAAGTATCATAAATTTACACCGGCTGTTACAGACTCAAATCAAATGTACGTTTTTGTTCTAAAATAGTAAGAATAAGAGCAGCTCACTTCTCAAAAGTCGTCCGGGGTCAAACCCGTGAAGTTTTGATTATCAGTCAACAGCTCTTACCATTGCTCCACCAAAGCGGTCGTATCAAAAGGTTGTCAATGTCGCACCCTAACGTGGATTCTTTTTCTGCAGTTATATTCTTGAATAGAAGCGCAGTTGTTCTATTATATTTGTACCTTTTTTGAAAGTGTTTATTTGATATTTAGACTTCAGGCTTCACACAGTATACACTTCATGTCTACATTTTTTCAATTATTACTAAAACATGAAAAACGTTTCTATTTTAATGATGTGTTTACATAGATTGTTGTAAACACGGGACACACATGAAACGCATGTGTTCCAAATAACAATATAGTATTTATAAAAGGTGTCATTTTGCTTGACTTCTCACTCTATACAACGCTAAGCAACTGACACGCAAGTAAACAGACTTGAGCTGAGAAAATTGTGCGGCGGTAGAGGGATGTGATAGCAGACTTTTTGCTGCTTATGGACACATTTACAAGACAAAAGACGCTGATGGAGAGGTGCAAAGGGATTTAAGGTGGGATGGATTTAGGCTTTGGTAATTCTAGTGTTAAACTAGAAATTAGATTACAAATCTTTCTAGGGCTAATGAGCACTGAGCACCAGTATATGTCATTAGTTTTGAAAATTAAAAAACAAGTGGAATGTGCAAATATTACCACACCACTGATACTATACTATTTGTCAGAATTCCTGAAGATTCAGAAGAGTTGACACTCCTTCAGATAGTGGTGAGGAATATATTCCAAACTGTGACTGGTTCTGAATCTAGTACATTATCCAGACCTTTTAAACGTATTTGCCTGAATACAACAGACAATTTTCTCATGTTCTTCCTGATAGCAGTGTACATCAATATAGATGCAACTGATGTAGGAAAGGAAAGCAGTCATGAGGCGCCAGAACCAAGTCAAAATACCAGTACAAGTTCTGTGAAAATGGAGAGGGATATCTGTGGCAGCAGTCCTGAATCTGTGCAGAAAAAAAAGTTTGTAGTAGTCCCTGCAGGTAAAAGACATAACAGGCAGTAATAACAGGCATTACTGACTCTTTTTCTTAAAACGTTTCAGCAAGATGGCAAAGCATGTGCAATATGTGCATTCTAATAAAAAAGAAGGTGGATGAAGCATTCACATTTCCAAAGGGATCATGGGAGAGATGAGTGCATTTACATGATCTACAAAACAGAGGAAACTGTGCACATAATACTGCAGTGATAAAGTCAGGCCAAGGAGAGCTGGTTCCTTACAAACAACCACCAAATAAAACAATGCTCTGTGCATATTTTCAAGGGTTATTCAGCAGGAACCTTCTCTGGCAACAGATGAAGTTTTAGGACTATGTCCTAAAAATGTTGTCCAGAAACCTTTTTTAAAATCGTATTCATACCCTTTGTATGATCTCAACCTGTTCCTACAAACATTAGCAGTAGTGTGGGAGAAACTAAGGTTCATGAAGTCAGATGAAATAACTTCTGCTGTGAAAAATGAAAACTACCTAATTCAGTTGGGGGAATATAGGTTGAGCAATGGTGGACATTCTGACAAAAATAAGATGTTAGTCCAACAAACATTATGAGAAGTAGAAAAACGTCTGGTCAGTGGCAAGAAAATTGCAAAATTATATACAATGGAAGAGCTCATAGACCCACAAAACTACATGAAGACTGTGAAAGCCATTAGACATGCATGTGGATATAATTTTGAAACTAACACATACAAAGTACTGTCCCTTGCTAAAAAAACTTGGAATAAGTCTTATGAAGATCAGCAAATTGGTGAGGGCTAAAGCTTTGATTTCAAAAGACAACTGTTTGTTGCAAAAAGTCAGTGATTTCCAAGATATTCACAAAGAATGCTGGTGTGAATTGGTTTCCTCAATAGCAGCAAGAAATACAAATGAAGCAAAATGGAATGCACCCATGGTTTTCCCTTTGCAAAAGATGTGCAAAGGTTTCATGCCTTCCTCAATGACAGACAAGAAGGGTATACAGTATGTGGCACTTATCATCAGAGTCCATGACAAAAGTGTGCTCTGACCTTGCAAAGGTACTCTTGACTCAGATCATCCTCTTCAACCGTTGTAGACTGTGTGAAGTGTCAAGTATGCCTTTGCCTGCATTCTTATCCAGGGACACCACTGATCTATATACAGATGTAGACTGGGAGCTCTTTGAGATAGAAAAGAAACTCTTCAGACTCTTTTTTCTGAGGAAAATGAAGGCATCCAGTGCCCATCCTGACAATTCCCAAAAAGCTGAATGCATTGAACTTCCTTGTAGAGAAAAGGGATGCTTGTAATGTTCCAAAAGACAATATTTATCTTTCTGGTTGACCCTCAGCAATGTCACAATACAGATGGTCTGACTGTATTCGGAGCTTTGCTATGCTTTGTGGTGCAAAGAATCCTGATCCTGTCGCTTTTACAAGACTGAGAAAGCATGCAGCCACTCTTTCAATTGGTTTAAATCTGAGGGACACACCAGTTAGCAAATTTCCTTGGCCTTGACATTAGGATCCATTGTGAATATTATTGCCTGCCTGAAAAAACCTTGCAACCTGCAAAAGTCAGCAAAGTGCTCATGGTTCTGGAACAAGGAAGAATTGGAGAGTTCGAGGGGAGAAATATGGATGAAGTCAATATTGACCCAAAAGGTAATTATACTAGATATCTCTCTTTCTCTGATGTTTAATCTTTATTTTAAATCCACTGTATTTGTGCTGTAATACTTAAATGTGTTTCTATGTGCATGTAGAGGAGACTGAGCTTAACAGTGATGAAAACAACACTGAGGAAGAGAAGGATGATCAATGTGAGGATGATAGAGGTATATAATTAGTAAATACATAAAAAGAATCTTTTTATTAGCAATGGACACTTAAACAAGGAATCTGCTGTGATGCTGCCCTCATAGAGACTTTCAGAGATTACATTGGGCTAAAAAATGTATTATAATTTTATACACAAGCTAGATTTAGAAGAATTACAGAAATATTTACATGTTAATTAGCAGTAGAGTTCAGTTTGCAGAGTGCACGAACATGAACAGCTGATTGCAAATTTTTTACTTATTCTAACTCAGAAAAATAAATTGTATAAATATTTTGTTGTGATTTTGAACATAATTCGACATTATCATTTGCCTTTATAATAATAACTGTTAGAACCTTATGAACATTGTCTATTGTAAAATAAGTTACCAGTACACAGTAAACCACAGTAAAATTCCTGATAGTCAGTATTACCATTTTAAATTATATCATTAAAACTACGTTTGATAAGTGTGGTTTTAAAAGTTCTTATTAAATATTGTCTACTATAGATCCAATTTAGCAGCATGGAACCTAGTTTTTATTTGTGCCAAGTGTGTAAAGTGTTGTGTGTTTGGTTTTTATTAGAGTACTAAGATAAATGTATTGTTTTAATGTTTACGCAAACAAAAGTACATTGTGCTTTTATTTTTATTTGTGGTAGTGTAAAAATTATTTAAATAATTTTAGTTTGTATATCAGTATTTTTTAAACATTTCCCCAATAATACCCCAGTAATACTGTTAACCTTGATTGTTCAACAACCTGCATCCACCTCTTGTTTACACTGTAAGTGTACTTTAACATCAAGATAAGATTCCTTTATTGTCTCTACATAAAGTACATATAATAGACATAATTACAATAGAGCAACTGAGTTATTGCACATTAGTATATTGCACATAAGGAATTAAGAGTGCAGTTGGTGGTAATAAAAAAAAATAAATAAAGTGCAAATAATATAAGCATGTACTTTGTAGGGTAAGAGTGACTGTTGTCTGTGTTGGCCACTGTAAGTGTTTGGCCATATTCAGTTCTTGTATGGCTCAGAGGTAGAAGTTCTTAAGTCTGTTTGTCAGTGCTGGAATGGATCAAACAGGTAATGTCCATGCTGGGAAGGGTCTTTCATGATGTTGGCTGCAATGAAAGCTGAAAAGATCCTTCAAAGAGGGAAGAGTGTGGCCAGTGATTTTCTGGGCAGAGTTTATGATCCTCTGTAGGGCTCTCCTGTCTTCTGCTGAGCTGCTGCCATACCACATAGAGATAAGTGTGGTAGCACACCCTCAACACAGCAGCAGTAAAAAAACACCAGCATCTTCTCCTGCAGGTTGTATTTCCTAAGGATCATCAGGAAATACTGTAGAGTGTCTACTGTGCCTTCTTGACTGCCAGAGTGGTGTTTGTGGACCAGATCTTCTGCAGCATTTATACCCAGGAACTTGAAGGCAGGGACCCTTTCCACACAGTCTCCACTGATGTGTATTGGGTTGTGGTTTGTGGCTCCAGAAGTCTATCATGAGTTCAGGGTGAGGCTGTTCACAGTGCACAATGCTGCCAGTCTTTGGACTTCACACCTATAGGCTGTCTCGTCTCCTCCTGAGATGAGTCCAACCACAGTCATGTCCGCAAACATGATGATGATGTTGGTAGATTAGGAGGGGACACAGTCTAGACTGAAATTTGGAATTACCATTTTGTGTTCTTCAATTCCTGACCTGAGTGAGTGATAGGGAGTGTAATTTTTTGGCTTTCCTATAAAATAATACTGATGACAAAAGAAGGGTAGTGGACAAACAAAAGGCTATTGAGCATTGCAACACATTTTATTTGAAGTGACCAAAAGCCAAGATACAATATTTCACAGAGGTATTTAAACAGCCCTTTATTGCAGAATCAAAGGAAGCAAAACTATTACATTTTCATTAATGAATAAACACAGAATATATAAATAAATGCAATTAAATTATCTAAAAATTAGAACTTATTTCAAGTTCTCCCATATATTCCAATGGGATTATTTTCAACCCCTTAGATAAAATGACTCAAAAAAAGCATAAATCTTTGGTGGCGAATTAGATTCACGCTGTGGAAAGACACCTTAAGATCTTCATTACATCATGTTGTGTACCAGGAAAAGCAGAATGTGATAAGTATATAAAAGCTGAACCCTTAGCTCTCAAGGTTCGAAATTGTCAAAGTGTAAAGTTTTATGTATACAACCACATTGTGGTTTATAAAACGTGCTGTAACGTGCTTTATAATTGATGCACTCCATTTTTCATTTGGTCAGTTCATTAATGGTGAGAATATTTGTAAGAATGCCAAGCATTGTGGCTTGTAAAAGAGAGGATTTTTATTATTATTTTTTTACAGTTGCTGCACTGCATTTTTCATTTAGTTTCCTTTTTACAATATATAATGTAAACTCAGTCAAGTAGGTTCAAGTAGTTTCTATTTCGAAATAAATCTTGACCGAGAAAAAAATGTTAGTGGTTTAATTTTTATTTAAAGTGTGTATTGTTGCAGAGCTTTAAGCTTGATAGCAACTTAATTTGTGAATTTTTGAGCAAATTTAGTTAAATCTAAATGGTTTTAAAATATGTCCCCCTGATGTCACGAAAAAAAAAATGTTTTGTGTGTATGCAAGTGAGGACACTGAAAATGTCTCCAGTTAATCATGAAAACCAGATATTGTGTGTATCCAAATCATGCCCCTAGAAGTGATGAGTATGACTGTCCCCATTCAGTGTGATAAAACAAGGTAAAAAAATCTTCCTTAAAGGAAACTAAAATTTGAGGTGCTGGTTATGTTCCCAGATTTTTTTAAACATCCAGAATTTTTTTCATGTCTGTTAGGACCACAGGAAAGTGGTGTCCCCATAAAGTATGTTCCTGAATTGTGACCTCACAAAACACAAAAACACAACAAAACAACACATGTTGATCTGATAAAATAAAAGATATTTATTCATAAAAAGCATGTTTCCAAAATCCTCTATCCAATAATTAGCCACAATAAATCAAAGTACTAAACAATTCTTCCTCCTTTCTCCTCCAGTTGAGTTTTGCTTTCCTTTCTCGCAGCTCTAATTCAACTGAAGTGAGGCAGTGGACTAATTATATGTCAGACCTGGGAATGTTTCCGGCACCACGCCATGTCTTCTGAAAAGCACTTCCAGGCCATAGAAAAAGTAGGGCAGTCTTCCCCCGACAGCACCCTCTAAGGATACCCAGGGACCCCAACCGAGACGCACTTCTGCATTTACAGACTCCAACTCCCAAACTTCCCTGTGGTTGTCCCAAATGGGGTGCAACCTGAGGTTCACTGCCACCTGGCATATGGGGGATGGAACAACCCCTGACTCTTGACTTCTGCTGGTCCATCTATTATAACATTCCGGCCAAACACAAAGTTATTCCTCTGTCTTACAAGCAAATTTACTTGTGTCATCGAGCTAGCCTCCCATCAGGGTAAGTTATTATTTTCTGATCCAGCTGGGATGCCCATTCTCCTCCAATACAGTAATCCCTCGCTATATCGCGCTTCGACTTTCGCGGCTTCACTCTATCGCGGATTTTATATGAAAGCATAACTAAATATATAACACAGATTTTTCGCTGCTTCGCGGGTTCTGCGGACAATGTGTCTTTTTACTTCCTGTATATGCTTCCTCAGTTGGTTTGCCCAGTTGATTTCATACAAGGGACGCTATTGGCGGATGGCTGAGAAGCTAACCAATCAGAGCACGCAGTTAAGTTCTCCTGACTGTGAAGCTAACAAATCAGAGCACGCAGGAGCTATGCAGTGTTAACCAGGAAGTCTCATCTCGCTCATTCAGCATCAACGTGCTTCGCTGTGTAAAGAGTTGTGCTCTTTAGTGTTTATCTTTGTGCATAGTCAAGCCCTTCATTATGGCTCCAAAACAATCTGCTACTGCTTCAGGTGCCGTGCCCAAGCGCAAGAAGAAGATGTTAACGATTGCCGAAAAGGTAAACGTTTTGGATTTGTTGAAGGCTACGATTCTTTTTATTTAAAAAGTAGGAAAAGAATATAAGATCTACGGCTGCAGTGTCCTTTTAACCAGGGTGCAAAACGAGTTGTAAGTGGATGTAATAAGGCAGTAGTCTGGATGGAATCTGCTTTAGGGATTTGGATTGAAGACTGCCAGAAGAAGAACAACGGCAGTGCTACACAATCGCCTGAAGTGGCTCCTTTACAAGGGCTGTAACGCTCTCCTTTGTTGTGCAGTAAAATTAAACTCATTGTTATCGGACAAGTCATCGTGTCATTGTTGGTGAGTAACCATAATTAATTTTCTTCTTACAGTGCTTAGTACATGTACGTACGTTTAGTGTCACTGTACACACATTTACTGTATACTATTTTTCTTGCATTGTACGTATTTATTGCTGGTGACCTGTCTATCGTAATGGCTGTAACATATGTGATATCGGAGACACTCAATATCTTTAAAATAATATTTAGGTTTTACTGTATATAAACAGTGTGT
>JANRMT010027041.1:111341637-111368009 GCA_026402145.1 Polypterus bichir lapradei
GGGCTACTAACATGGAAGGGAGAATTATGTCATGTGTGAATAGACATACATTTTTGATTGTTTCACGGCTCTTAACACTACTCACCCTTAGATAACATGGGGTGAGATGAGGAACAGGACCCTTCAAACAGAATATCAGATGATTAATTGAAATCAGCTATCAATAAAAAAACAATCTTCATCAGTTTGTGTGAAGCATTGTTTTACTAAAAAGAGATTTGTACACTGCACATATTTCGCCAGATCCAAACAATACAAATTTTACCCTAGTGAAGACTCTAATCATGAATGGGTCACATATTTTTGGGATGAAACTTGTAACTACATGTCTTTATAGTGGACCACCACACTTTGGCCGACTCGGTATCTGGTTGAATTATGATAATGGCAATTAGTGCACTTGTTAAAATTGCAGTGGATTCTTGTTAAAGACAGTGTGTTTTAGCCCATACACATTACATTTCAAATTACTTTATGTGAAATACGTTTAACCTCAGGTACAACAGTTTATCAAGTATACAGACAGAACGGGAATATTGAAACCATAAACATACCTAAACAGGCAAAACCTAGCAGATTAATTACAGTAGATGGAAAGTCGGTAATCTAATGAAAGTAATGTTGAAGTTTCTGGTTGTCCTCTTTGTTTCACTTGTTTATAGCAAAAGGAGAGGATAATTTTAACTCCCAATTTGGAACTTTCAAAACAATTAAATTGGGGTTCCCTGTCTGAATCTATAGATGCAGGGAAACTAGGCCTCTCAAATACATTATTTATGAACACATCAGTCACTTTCTTGGCTAAGGGAAACAATGTACCTTACAGAACTAGAACAGGTAGTGGACCTAAACAAAGGATACAATATATGAACTCATGGGGGCCAATAGAGAAGCAATACTCAGAAGCAAGACATTTGGTATGAAGTATAGCTGGATGTTAGCCCCAGCTAAAGCTTTTGTGTGAATCATGTTGTGCTAGGACCAAAAAATAAACACCCTTGGATATTTCCTGAAGGAACTTCCTTATTCTTATCATCAACAACAACATGGACAGGATCCACCAACAAGCTGTTACAGAATGCTTGCTAAAATGTGTCAACTATTAAAATGGCCTACAGATCAAGCTTGGCTTCAGAGAAATTATATTTTACCTCACTAACATTATGAAATGGAAAAAAATGTCATGTTGACTTGACTAGGGTTTAAAGTTCCAAAATCTTAAAAAGTAAAAAAAAAAAACAAGAAAGAAACAAATACATCACTTCTCTAAAGCTAGCTTATCTAGTAAAAATTCCTTATTAGCCACATCACATTTTTTAAAAATAATTACTTTATAGCATTTTTTTAAAAATTCTTTGTGCCAAAAATAGCACACCTACATTTGATGTGTCCATCTCAATCTCAAATGGAAAAGAGGAATCAGGAAGGGAGTAAAGGTAAATTAGGTTTTCATTGTTTGGAAGGACAGATCAGCCTCTTAGGTCTCAATAGATGTATTAACTGATTTCCTAATTAGGACTGTAATAGAAAGCACCATTGCACTAAAATCTTTTAAAACTGACAGTAACTTTGTAAACGTAACAAATGTTCAGATGTAGGTCAATCTGTTTTGCAGGATTCGTAAGTAGGTACTTGCTTGAAATATCATATCCAAAGAATAAAATTAAGTATGTATGAAATTATCATTTCCATTATCATCTCAAACCGTTTTTCTGGTGAGGGTCGCAATTAACATTTTCAGCTTATCAAAAATATTATTGCTTCCAAAATGTTGTAGTCTGTGCATGTTAACAGGAGTACTCTGCATCTGAATGAGAGGCACAGAACCAGCAGTGCAAGAAGGTAAAAGTAGTGATTGATTCATTGGAACACTGTTATTAAATCCAAAATCACAAAAGAAAGCAATCACCACTTTAAATGCTCAAATTGAATATTGTAATAGCAAATGATCTTTCATGAAGAAAAAAAAGATAATATTAAAGTTTCCTAATAATAATAATAAATAAATACTTTCAAAGCACAAATTGAGAAATTAGAGAAAATTCTAAAGAAACTGGAGCTACTTAATCCTAATGAACAACAAGGAAACAGACCTTAAAAAAATAGGCAACAACATTCAAAACTTCCAAAAATCAACAAAAAATAAACATGGTATTGAAATAATACTAATGCTAAAAACAGGAAAGGTACTAAAAACACAAGAGAGACTTAAACACCCAGGAGCAGAATTTCAAGAAACATTAACTACTCAGTATTTCAGTAATGTATCATGGCTAAAACAACTCATGTATACCTGTAAGAACACAGGTGGCTGCTGCAACAAATAGTATATCTGAAGAATTAGTGCTCATTGGTTGGGGGAAATAAATTAATAAATGAACCCCTCCTTAGATTCAGTTTCTAAAAGGAAAGGTAAATAACAAATAAACATATAGAAAACACAACCAAAAAATATTAAAAAGGTAGCATATAGAGCAAAGGTGGGGTCCACTTTTATGGCCAAGGTCACTAATGCAGTTGAGAGCACTAATGCAGTGATGAGCCTGTGCAGCTGGATGTACTGTACATAAACTAGTTTTAAAGATGCTAGATACTATTGGAATATCTTGTGTAGATGGTGAGTGTAATTATCTGCAGGCATGTAACAACTGTCACTTGAAATTATGCAGTGACTGGGAGACCAAATTAAAAGAAACAGCACATAGTACTAGAAGATCCAACATTACATTGAAAAATAGAAGGAAAAATTTAATCACTTAAGGTTGAATCCACAAGGGAAAAATAAAAATGTCAAAGCTGAAAAAAAGCGAAGAGCAGACGAACCTGAACAAAAAATGAGCACAAAAATTATTATATATAAATATTCAAAAGGATGGTGAAGTGAAATGTGCTAGGATGCTGGGAAGGAAACTCTTGCAAACTTTGTCCTTGAACAGATATTTCAGGGATTTTAGAAGTTTGCTATTCTTTTCTGTATTTTGCTTTACAGATTAGGGAGTGTTTTATGATAGAATAGTTATTGTTATATGGTGTGAGGCTTCTCAAGTGAATAGTACTTTCACAACGTTTGTGAAGGACAAAGATTCATATGGTAGTTAAGTCTAATCTTAAAATCTTCATTTTTTATCATTGTTCGTGATTATTTCTGTGAACAGGACATCAAAGCATAGTTGAGGGACCTCACGATTGTATCTTAGCTGATGGTGGATGATTCTGTCTTCTTGTTTTGATCCAATATTGACTTCCAGTGTGCCTAATGGAGTGACCCTTAGCTGAAATGAAGCACTCAAGATTAAAATAGCATGTTCTAATCTTAGGATTACTGGAAATCAGGCGCTTCTTGTCGGTTTGTGAAACTATCTTCATGAGTTAAGAGTAAATGAGATTGTGAGACTAACTGAAGGATTGGCTAGATGGCAGCCATAGCACTAACATAAAAAAGTTAAAGCAGTGTCCTTGGATAATTCCCATACTCACCTATGATCAGGTGTTTAAGGTATTGTGACATAAATATATGATAAGATCTTCCATTGAATTCCACTTTCTGTGATACAATGAGAAGTTTAACAAACCATAAGGGCAAAGCTGAGCTGGATTAAAGTTGAAGTCATATTGTCTCCTTTTTGTCTTGATGTATAGTAAGACTGGCTATGTGACATGATTGTGCCCTGTGCTGGAATGATTTTCTGTTCTGTGCTTGCTTTTGCCTGGCGCCTGATGTTGCCAATTCAACCTTGAATTGGATTAAACAAGCCTGACCTTCTAAGGAGAAGCACTGATCGATTAAAGTTCATCTCAGAATTCGGGTGTCCAAGTAAACCTGCTCTCGAATGAAGGAATATCAAATATTCTGATCTTTAATCCGAGGGGATTTCTTTGTTTGGTGGTATAATATATGTGTCTCATTTTATTGATATGGTTGCACTTCTTAATAAACTAAACAATAAAATGTGTTCCATGTCAATGGGTTTCACATGGCAACATGTTTAGGACCAAATAAGGGCAGCATCTATCATTACATAACTGTGCCTAACTTTAATTTTTCAAATTCCAACCAGCAACATTAAATTGTGGAACATTCTTCACTCAACAAAACAGAGTTGAAGCAATTATGTCGGGAAAAATGTGACTATTCCAGTGCGAAAAAAGGATGTCTGGTGAACATGTCGATAGTAAAGAAGTGTTATCACCTTTTTGAGCCTATGAAATGATTACTAACAATGCTGTTTTGACCTGAACATTTAACTAAACTTTCACCTCATTTTACTAGGTAGGTATATGGCTTGCAAGACGTCTTGTTTGCAAACAAATATCAGAATCTGCAACATGTCAATGTTGTGGATATACTGTGGTCAGCCTTGCTCTTGATATACAGGAGACTGCAAATAAACAAGGAAGAAATGACTATATGCTAAGAAAATCTTTTCCTGTAGGTTGTATAATTTGATCAAGAAAAGGGTGTACAACAATAAGTTATATGAGTTCCACTGCACTTTATGTATAATTTAAAGCAAAATGGTTTATTGTATTGGTAGATAATAAACATAGTTATTGACAGGTATCAACATAAAATAACCCAGAAAGGACATTATGAATATTATTGTATTAAATGTCTTTATTATATTATTACTTTAGGTTTGGAACAAGTAAATACCAATTAACTTTGTTTGGTCTCTATGATATATAAATATGTGTCTTTGAAGTTATTCTATAATTTGTACAACATATTTCATAACACATAAATAGAAAAGAATACTTAAATGAATCTCTGTCACTAGGAAACTAACATTGTCAGAAGTTTGTTTGTGTCATCTTGCTATGGATTGGTAAACATTATAGCAATAGCTCAAAAAAGATTAGTTGACCTGAACTTATCTGTGAAGTCATAGTATCACAACTTTACCTGATGCATCTACATTGCCCCTGGGTGCTTCAATGAATGAGATGTTGCTCTTGACAAATTTACTATCCTGATTAAAAAGGAAAAAGAAAGGTAATCTTGCGGCTTCTATAAAATACTAAAGTAAATCCATCTGCTGGACTGAGGGCAGCTAACATCTGTAGCAATTACCACTCTGTTGCAATCACATCTGATTTCTTATTTTGTTTATTGAGTCTGCAGGAAAAGAAATGCCCTGGGAAATTGAATTTATTTTAAAAATGTGTTCTGAAATCCTCACTGTTACACATCTAAATGAGCAGAACAGACAGAACAAAGACCTCACAATGAACTTTTCTTGTAAAAATAGGGTCTAAAAATGCAGAATATTAAAGAACATATATGTTACCACTTAATACCAATAATTGTTCTAAATGTACATTTTAGGCTAAACTAATGCTATAAAGATGTAACACAATATTACTGTATATATATATTCTTTTTAAAATAACATATTTAAAGGACAGATGTATCTTGTGTTTATAGTAAATGTATGCATACATACCATTCACAATCTAAGGTAATTGACCATTACCAATCAATTATTCTATACCTGTTGAGTTTAAAATATAAGTGAGTGTAATGGTGAATTCAACATTCAACACAGACAATTAGGGAGGATTTAAAACAATAGACAGATATATAAGACACTTGGGAATACCATCACAGAGTGTGAAGTTACAGCTCAATTTCCATAAATTACAGGTTTTATATGCTTTTTTATTTTGATTGTCCACAATTACAGTTTGTCAGCACTCAGGCATTATTTGCTATCATATAACTCATTTTTGGAAGAAATTATTAACCCCTGAATAGCTTTTAAGAAACATCAACTGCATATACTAAAATAAGGTATTTTTTTCTTCAATCTGACAATAAAACACACACAAGAAATATGTAGTAAAAAAGGAAATACATTAACAGATTATCCTGTTTTCGTTTTGTTAAACAAACCTCTGTATACAAAATAACAAAACCTCTGGCATCTGTGGAGCATTGCTTGTAACATAGCAGTATGCAGTGTTTACATGTGTCAATGTCGCTAAAGTTGGCCAATGTCCACAAAAATATCTCTTAGAAAGTAGTTACTTTGGATTCATCTCTTTGGGAATTAGTAAATCCTGTGATTAAATCTTCTTTGGATGAGGAGCCCCAGTTGTAACATAACAAACCATCCAGAGTCTGTCCATGCCTGAGTGTAATATAGTAGAATGAGCATGTGCTCACGTTATCTGACGTCCACAAGAATATCTTTTAACAACTAGTTACTTTGAAGTAATCCCCTCCAGAATTAAAATAACCAAAAATTGATTTTTCTTCAGATGAGGTGTCCGATGTCTGTTTGCTTCTGGGCACAAGTTGCAGAACTTTTGACAGGGCCTGCTGAAGGACAAGCAGATTTTATCCTCCAGATTTATTTGGTACCATCAAGCACTGACCTTCAATATACTTTGAGAAGGTGACAATTTCCACTAAAATTGGTGTTTGCTATGACAATCAACAAATCATCTGGTTAAACACTGAAAAAAGTCAGTATTTACCTTCCTGGGGCCTCATATATAAATGGTGTGTATGCACAAAAATGTTGTATACACCCTCTTTCACACTCACATCATGACGTATAAAAACTAAACTTGGTGTAAAGCCACACACATTCTCATGGCAGCCTCCCCCCTTGCATACGCACTTTTCTGCCCTGTTTTAAAACCTGGCGGTTCCCATCAAAGCAGTGTTACTGATTCTGTGTGGTCTCCCTTTTTCAGATTTGCATCAGTAACGTGGGATTTAACAAATATATTGAAATTAACTGCATGTCATTTACAAATTTAAATCACTTTATTGTAATCATTCTGTAACAATATAATGGTGCACGGAATGAACAAACTTATCCAAATACCATGGCTGCTTTAGCATTGTTATTTTCAGTGTACCACTCACAGCATTTTAACAAATTCAGCTGATCGGAAAGCTTTTCAGTGGGTTGTGTCGGAGCACAGTGGATTATCAGAATATAACTTCCAGCCCTAGAGGACATTTATAGCACTCACTGCCTAAGGAAAGCCACTAGCATCTGCATGGATTCCACTCAGCCAGTGGGAATGTGTACAAGTGGTTTAAATAATGAAAGAAAAAAAATGTGCTTTGGAATTGAGGGCTCCTCCCCAACCAAGACGGCTTGGTAAATGAAATGTGCCCGATAGTCATATGCTTCTTGCAGAAATAAAAATAATCTTTTTGAACGAATAAAATTTTCAAAACATTTTCAAAACCAAACCACCTCCAAACAAGTAAAGATGATCCACGTGTTGCAAGTAAATCTTAATGACGTAGAATACAAGGCTGTTTATCCCCTGGCACTGTTTACTCACTCAGTTTTAGGCAGCTATGCTAACTTTACTTGTGGTGCACTGACCGTGCACTCGCTCATGCGTGGACGCACAGTAGTCTGTCCTGTTAGGTTATAAGAGACAGTGAATGCATGGACTCTTAAGGCAAGTTTTTGACTGTTTTCTGCAAAGTGAATAGCATACTTGATAACTTCTGCTCACACATCGTTAAAACAACAATTACGATATTATCATACACGATGCATATCACACACTCCTATTCATATGATAGTTTTGGTAAACCCCTTAAATTAAAGCTGAAAGTCTACATTCCATCACATAATGATGGCTTAATTTTAAATCCATTATGGAGGTGTACAGAGCCAAGATTATGAAAATTGTGTCACTGTCCAAATACTTATGGATCTGACTGTATAAATACAAGAAGAGTTGCAGCTTCTAAAAAGGATTAAGATATTTACATTGACACAACAATTAACTAAAATATAAATGTTAGGTTTTATTGAGAAAACTGATGAATATAAATTAAAAGATGTTATGTATTGACTATATAATATGCTAGTGAGAGAGCATCTTTAGTAAGAACTTTATTGCAGATTTGGTCACCAAACCATAAATATGGCATATAAAGCAGCATTAGACATTGTTCAAAACAGAGCACCCAAATGCATCCTGAGACTAAACAGGATAAGTTGATCCAGCAGAAATTCTTTCAGTTAAAATAAGAGTTACATACTTGGGAACACCACTACATATTAAGAAGAAATTAAATTAAGAATGAACGCATTGCTTTATGCAAAGAATCATGGGAGACTAAAATAATCTACCAAGTTATACTGTTAACTTATAGACCATGTCCATTTTTAACAAGCACCTGGATAAGATATGAGAACTTAGCCATTAAGTAGCTGAACAAGTTTAACAGAATAAATGGTCTCATTTTGTTTGTCAAACATCTTATTTACTCAAAGAGAACACAGTCTTCTGTTTAGTTTTGCATCATGTTGAGGAAAATGGCACCTAACAAACACATCTAGAATAAATTTTCCACTAGAGACACACATTAGGGTAGTGTGGTTCAAGGTATGTTCAAGGTTGTTTCGGAAGAATTGAAGATGTCAAGTGTCCCAAAGGTTCATGTGTTACCTAAAAGCAAGCTGGTGCAGGAGAGACAAGTGGGAGGTAATGGGTCCTGATTCTGACATCAGCATTCTAAACTTGTTGTAACTTCATACTTTTCATGATTTTATAATCACTAATTCAAAAAGACTATCTCCTTATTTATAATTATGGTGATTTCTTCGAAGATGACATCACATATTTTGGTTTCTTCTTTCACAGGTTTCTCCTTTCTTTATCCTGTATTATCATAGTTTATGTAATTTTATGAAGAGTTTGCAGTTCATTTTCAAAAGTTGCACGGGACAGCAGGCTTTTTGCTATAACTCTCACTCAGAAGTTTTGAGATCAGCCTTTGGCTGCAGATTCTAGAACTGTGTGCCTCATTAATTTAAACTGTGCAAATAACCGAATTAAAATTAGCAGAATGAGGGCTAAATTGTCTAAACTGAACTACTGAAAGAAATGTTATTGTGGAGTGAAGATTTATGTGATATTGCTAAGAAAGAACACAAGTTACTTGATGTGACAGATAAGGATATCAAATCTGCACAGAGTAAGCAGATCTTGAGTACCTTTATCCCCAAGTACCTTTTACAGTGTGTATTTATGTTGAAGTTCTTTTTGCTGCCTTTCATTTGTTTTAGAGTAACTCACACACTAATTTTTTAAATTAAAATATATATGATACTGTAAATCATGTATGCAAAACTCTGTATAGACGGTTCTGTGGCTACCTTCAAGAAAATGTGACACTGTCAATATACTGGAAGAAAGAATCTAAGACTTAAGGTCTTTTCACTGACATGACAAAAGCAATTTTTGTTTTTTCTTTTAGACGTGAGGATATTATGTTTCTAACCTAACTTTAAGAAAATATATTTTTAGTCAGTAGTGCCTAACTTGAATATTACATATACATCATGTGGTGGATGTCCGGCAAGAGCTTCCCGTCCTCACCCCCAGGCCACCAGGAGGAGCTCTCCCGACAGCATGGACGTGCCCTGAGTGCCAGCAGGACCTCACGGACTTTGTAGTTTTTTTACACAGCCCTGCTGGATACCTTGGGGACCACAAGGAGTCGCTGTAGGGAGGCTCGTGGACTCATATATGCCCTATAATCTGGAAGTGCATCATAATCCCGTGACAGGAAGAAACGACATGCTTCCAGGGTGAAGATACGGACTATTTACGCTGACCCGGAAGGGATAAGGACTTGTGGACTGTGGGGCTGGAACACGGGGTATAAAAAGACTCTGGGAAAGCCCAGACACTGAGCTGAGCTGGGAGGAAGTGTAGCTAAGTGTCTGGGAGAGGAGGATTGTTTGATAATTGCTTAATTACTGTATGAATAGTGTAGAGGGGAAGGTGCTTGGTGCACTGTGTATTAAGAAAATAAAAGAGTCTTTGACTTTTACTTGGTGTTTGAAGTGGTACCTGAGGGTTTAAGAGGGGGATCAGAACCTCTACTGCTACAATCAGTATGACACCATGTCAAAACACTGTGCAGCTTCATGGAGCAGACAGAGAATAACTGATCCAGACATTTGAGAAGGACAAGATCCACACAGGGAACAAGTATTTACAATGTAGTCCTGCATGTCAAGATCTAATATCTCTGGCCCCTAGCCATGATACTGAATACTTCTTATAAACAATGTAGAAAAGACAAAATGGGATGAGACAGGATACAGCAGACTGACCCACTCCACAAAACATTCGATATTTTTAAGAAAGAGAAAGATAGTAAAAGAAGTTAGTCTTAATTTACTGAGCAAACTATTTGTACTGAAAAATGGCAGCATAGGGCATTTCTGTATACAGTAATCCCTCGCTGTATCGCGCTTCGACTTTCGCGGCTTCACTCTATCGCGGATTTTATATGAAAGCATAACTAAATATATAACGCGGATTTTTCGCTGCTTCGCGGGTTCTGCGGACAATGTGTCTTTTTACTTCCTGTATATGCTTCCTCAGTTGGTTTGCCCAGTTGATTTCATACAAGGGACGCTATTGGCGGATGGCTGAGAAGCTAACCAATCAGAGCACGCAGTTAAGTTCTCCTGACTGAGAAGCTAACCAATCAGAGCACGCAGGAGCTATGCAGTGTTAACCAGGAAGTCTCATCTCGCTCATTCAGCATCAACGTGCTTCGCTGTGTAAAGAGTTGTGCTCTTTAGTGTTTATCTTTGTGCATAGTCAAGCCCTTCATTATGGCTCCAAAACAACCTGCTACTGCTTCAGGTGCCGTGCCCAAGCACAAGAAGAAGATGTTAACGATTGCCGAAAAGGTAAACGTTTTGGATTTGTTGAAGGCTACGATTCTTTTTATTTAAAAAGTAGGAAAGGAATATAAGATCTACGGCTGCAGCGTCCTTTTAACCAGGGTGCAAAACGAGTTGTAAGTGGATGTAATAAGGCAGTAGTCTGGATGGAATCTGCTTTAGGGATTTGGATTGAAGACTGCCAGAAGAAGAACAACGGCAGTGCTACACAATCGCCTGAAGTGGCTCCTTTACAAGGGCTGTAACGCTCTCCTTTGTTGTGCAGTAAAATTAAACTCATTGTTATCGGACAAGTCATCGTGTCATTGTTGGTGAGTAACCATAAATAATTAATACATTTACTGTATACTATTTTTCTTGCAATGTACGTATTTATTGCTGGTGACCTGTCTATCGTAATGGCTGTAACATATGTGATATCGGAGACACTCAATATCTTTAAAATAATATTTAGGTTTTACTGTATATAAACAGTGTGTGTTTATATACATAATTTCAATGAATCTTACCTAATATCTAAGAGAATACAAAGGGATTATGCTGTATAACGCTGCGGGGAATATTTATAAACAGTGCGGGAGAGTTTATAAGGGCTTAAAATATATAAAAATAACCATACAAACATATGGTTTCTACTTCGCGGATTTTCACCTATCGTGGGGGGGTCTGGAACGCAACCCCCGCGATGGAGGAGGGATTACTGTATTGCATTCAGAGAACATATGTATGTTTATTGCAAAAAAAATGTGCAAATCGATTGGTAATATTTTACACAGAAACTGAATTTACATGTATAAGAACTTCAGAACGTTTTAGTGAGAATTGAAATCCAATTTAAGTTTTCAATTCCTGTTCAACTAACAAAAAAATGTTGATTTTGAGATTTGAAGATTTGTTACCAGGTTCCATCTCATTTCCTGTATAACTAACACATTTCAAAGTAACAACACATTATAATTTTAAATACATTCATCATTCATTTTCTGCACCCAGTTATTCCAATACATGGACAGAAATGGTAGAGCCTACAATATATCCTAAATGGCCTGAATTGTTTTGGATTTCATTGTTACTGATATTATTTTGTTTAAGTTATGATTTTCTATTCTTTTCCAGGACAGCAAATTACTACAATGTTGTGATGTCAAGGGGTAGCGTTTGATATTACAGCTCCCATTTCTACCCACTTATTAAAAAAGAGGAAGCATGGTAAAATTATCAGCTGTGATTTGTTTTCGAAACTACCAGATTATGGTGTTCATCTTGCCGAAAATCACTTTTTATGTCTGTGTATTTTGAGATGATTTATTCCTAATTATTGAGAATATTTTTCATTTTTGTTCTCTTGCTTCTTTGTTTTTGTTCAGGTAAGTTCTGCCTTTCCCCGTTTTAGCTTCCATAGTCTTTACTTGCACTTTAGGAACTACTTCATTTTAGGGTGGTATGTACTGTACACTAACCACATAGGATGAGGAATACCATGCAAGCCCGACTTCTAATATTGGGTCTGGTTAAGAATTTTAACACCATATTCTTTCCTCTTCGTTCAGTCTTTCTGTTTTTGTAACAGGTCATGTGTTTCCTAAAAATATTGGGGCAATTTGAGTAACTCTTCCTTTTACATGTTGCTTGCATCATGATCTAGCAGACTAAAAACAAAACAGTTTCTTTTTGGTCACTAGGTGGTTCTGAAAAGCAGAGTGCAAAAACAAACAGAGTTATACAACAGACAGTGAAAAAGACTAAATCAACCTGAAAAATACAAAGACAAATCAGAAGCAATGCATGCAAGAAAAGCAGTATGGAAATCAAAAAGTAGTGAGCAAACCAAACTGAAGCATACATGTTTGTTTTATATTTTTTTTAATTTAAGTTCATAGAATAAAACTTTTTTTTTAACTCTGAACATGATCTCCTGGAGCAGAGTAGGAAGCTGTATTTTTTTTTTAATCACACCATTGTCAATCCCAAATCATAACATTTTCCACTATGGTAACTGCCAGTGGTCAGCCACGATCCTGGGACAAAGATCCTCAGAAGCAGATTTCTGCAATGCAAAGCAGAGTGCTTCTCACTTACTCTGACCCCATCGTAATGCACAACACTGCCTCTACCGAATCTATAATTAAATGGTGAATTGCATCATCAAAATCAACTATCAGTGCGATAGCAGGATTATTGTAGGACACTCAGAAAGGTGACCAAAAGCAATAGGCGGTAAGCAATAGGCATTAGACCCAAGACATAGGCAGGTACTGTACAATACATTGTACTGTACCTGGAAATGTTTAGAGTTGTGTTTTAAATATCTTTTCTCCTAGTCCCAAATCCATTTTGCAGCTCTGATATCTGGGGGCTGAGTTTGTTCTATTGTGTTTTTGGTAATTTTTTTTGTTGTTTCTACTTGAAACGCCTAGAGGGACTAGCAATTTTGTAGATTGTCAAAGAAAAAAACAGCAGCAGCCCTAGGGGGGAAAGGTAATATTCAGGATTGTTTAGAGACTTAAGTTAACATAAATTACATGCCTTATTTTATTTCATGGTTTGAATGATAAAGATTTTTTATTTTTCCCTCATTGGAAGTATTTTTCATTAATTTTTTTTTAAAGTTGGGAGCAAATGAGGCAAATATGCCAAAACTGGAAACATTCCTGAAATTCAAAAATGAAATCTTAGAAGTAAGTTTTTCTCAGATAAATAAACTTCAAAAGAATAAGTCAGTGCAGGTGATTTATCAGGGTATACTTAGTGCAAATTTCCTTAACACTAGAATTACCAGAGCCTACGAAAAAACTCATAAATCCGTCCCACCTTAAATTGCTTCTTAAATCCCTTCACACCTCTCCGCCAGCGTCCTTTATCCTCTAAATGTGCTGATAAAGAGAAGCTAGAAGCAGCCAGCTATTCCATCCCCCCACCAATTTAGAACGTGCACGAACTTCTCTCAGCTCATGCCTTGATTGAGTATCTGGGAGTGAAGTGTAGTTTTAGAGTGGAAATAATAGATCATTATTTGGAACACAGCATTTCATGTCTGTTCCGTTTCTGCAGTAATCTGTGTAAACACATTGTTAAAACAGAAACGTTTTTTATATTCTAGTAGTAGATGACAAAATGTAGGCATAAACTATATAATGTATGAAGCCTGAAGTCCAAATATCAAAGAAACATTTTCACAAAAGGTACAAATATAACACAACACAAGGCTGAATAGCAAGCTAAAAGGCTTCTTTTTTGTTTATTTCCCAGATATAAATGAAAGTTAAAAGTCAAAACTGTGAAAAATTAAGTCCAAACAGGAAAGTCCCTGCCTATTATTGCTGATCCTGAAAATTATGTGCTTATCTATTAGTGACAGCTCAGAAAAAGTGAGGAGATTCAATAAGGATACGTCAGATGGCTCCGTTATCCAGATGGAAGTTAACACCCCACTGTTCAAAAATACAAAGAAGCAGTGTAAGCCCTATATGTGAATTACATCATGTATTTGCAGTGCTGAAGAGTTCTTTTGAAACAATAAGCTGTGATAAATAAATTAAAATATTTTTAGAAAATTTGATTTATCAGTGATGTGTACGGTTATTATCATTGATGGATTAACACCATAATTAATTTTGTAAATGTAACTTGTCTAAGAAATCTTAAGTTTCTAAATTGTATGATGTACTGTACAAATAATAACTTAAAAGCACATGTTGGTAAAGTAATGTATACCCAGTAGAATCCCTCAGAATAACAGTAAAACCCATTGCAGTATGTAAGTCAATGCATCACATTTATTGTTTTACAGCAGACACAGAAGACAGTTCTGATGATAGTGTAGTCAACATAAATAAATGAATCTGACAACCTTACAACTTCAGATACTGTGGTAAGCAATTAGTTTAAATAATTGCCAAAACATTGTCTCTTGAAATTAATTATTATTTATATCCATATAGAGTACTACAACTGTAAGTATTTCACAGTACAATACAAAACAAGGTTTTTGGTGAATTTATTAGATTCACAATAGGACTGTTAACACTGGATTGTCTTTAAAATCTACAGTAGTACCCACTGACATTTAGAATGTTTATGTGCTACAGTAAGGAAAACTAACAACCAAGTCCTATTAGCAGGAACAACTGATAACATGAGACATGAATTAGTTGGCAGTGGCACGACTACTTCCTAGATTCTGATTAACAATTTTTCTTAGTACTTAGGATTTTGCAAGATAAGCAAATAGCAAAAAAATGAACCACTGTAATTAACTTAGATTTACGGTGAAATATTCAAGAATCACTTATGCTTCTCCCAATAATGTGCCAGCTATTCTAACTTGGGTTTTTTTCCTCATCTGGCCTCAGATCTTTTATGTAAGCAAGAAAAATTGTTACAAATGACCAGTTGTAGTTTAGTCAGTATGCAAAGATAAAGTCAGAGTTATAAAATGACTGACTCCTGCACTTGAATATCAAGTGCTTTAATAAGCAGGAGTATAACTAGAGCAGCAAGTTCTATCAGTTCTTTAATGGCTAGCACACTAATAAAAATATATAAATAAGCTAAGTGCAAATGTAACTTGATGTAAACTTAATCCTTTACAAGAATATTGACACCTACACCAAGCTTGGTGGATGCCACCTGAGTTAAGCAATGCACCACAAGCATTAGTTTTAGAAGGTAGCACAGATTTCTCCTCCCTGAAACACAATTTGTTCTGGCCAGAGAGCATTTAACACAACTCAACTCAGTTTTTTTCCCATCAGTTTCAAAAATAAATGTTCAACTTCCCAAATGTTCAACTTCCCCTTCTTTTTAGCATTTTTAGTTGCCTGGTTCATTGTTCCATTCTCCCAATTTTCTTAGAATATCTTGTGCCCTCAAATATCATAAAAATAAAAAGATTATGATTGAATTTTTATTATCTAAAACAAGACATTTAATAATGTAAGGGTTTTTATTTAAATTCCAAAAAATAGCCTTTTACTGTAGATTGATAGCACATTATAGCCAACTTGTTATCTCACTTTCTCAATGCTGACTACCAGTCCTTGTTAGCCTGAGACTGAAAAGGCCCTGCATCCCCCCACCTTATGTTAATTCCTACGAGACCCCAGCCCAGATGCACATCTCACACACAACTTCATTCCCTACCACCCTCATTCAATATGTGGTGTGGAAGATTTCTTCAATGACTTCAAAACTCTAGTCATAAGTAATGACTTCTGGGTGATTATTGGTTGAGCTACACACTAGCCACACTTTTTTTGTGAAAAACCATCAATGCAGCCATTTATAACCAATTCCAAAGGTTTTAGTTTATCATATATGTATAAGCCATAAACAATTGACCATTGAAGAAAGATAAATTTGTCTTACAAATCATCAGTTTCAATAAACATGGTGACCCTGGAAATTACTCCCACTGTAAGATGATTATGTAAATTGTCTGCTATAAACTACTTTGTAAATCACATTGTTCCTTATTTTTTGGCTGTTAACTTGAAAATACCTTCCTGATTCTTAGGTACTGTATATATTTCAGTTTACAATGATGGCACATGCAGTAAAAATCTTCTAGAAAATGTATCATTGATGTTTATGTGGATGTGCAGAGTTGTTTAAGATCTCTGCAGCTGCACTGAACATGGGGAAGTTCCCATACATGGTGCAGAGTTGGCAAAATAAAAGGCATTTAACTGAAGTAACACTTTGAATTATTACTTTGACAAAATTAAGGAACTCCTTGGAGATCCTACAGACATAGCTGTCCTTTTTAATATTTGAATGTTTTCTAAACAATGTAATGATTTAAGTATTCAAAGGACATGTTTAGATGTACACATTAAGATACTCATTAAATACTGTAAACAATGCATCATTTAAATGCCTTGGTTTCTTTAAAGAAAATCAAGAGTTTGTTTTGAAATGGTGAGCAATTCTAAATAAGAGTTTATTAGATTTAATCCTTTTAATTATTTAAACTAGTAGACAACTGAAAATGTACATCAACAAATTACATTTATTAGAGAAAGAAATTAAGCAAACTGCCGATAATGTAGTGATAGATATCATCATTAAAAAAGCAAGAAATAGATGTTGGAGCTTGAATAGGAATTAAACATGTTTAAACAATAAAAGCTTTTGAAAAGCCTAAAGGGTCCTAGTTATTCTGGGTATCGAATCCCTGTACACCAGCAAACCATAGGTTGTAGCCCTAAATTGTATTGATACATTATTGATAGAACTTTGTCACTGGGGAAATCTGAGTTTTTACAGAATATTAATTAGAAAATTAAAAAGAAAGGAAAGTTCTGACTTTGCTGTCACAGTCACAGTGAAGGATTATGCAGATGTTTTGCTGTTAGTATAAAGGAGCCCCAGTAGCATTTCTTGACACACTTCTGCTGAATAATTCTTTAGCTTAAATTTCTCAGTGTTAGTGTGTCAGAGAGAGGATGTGCAGCATTGTTTGTAATAGTACTCAGTTTTGTTTTAATTTTCTCCGTTGCTACAAACTTCGGGGGTCCAAAGTGTCCTATAACTGAGCTTGCCCTTTTAATTATCTTGTTGATTCGGTGGGCATCGTTTGTAACAACACTCAGTTTTGTTTTAATTTTC
This sequence comes from Polypterus bichir lapradei, assembly GCA_026402145.1. Classification (NCBI taxonomy): domain Eukaryota; kingdom Metazoa; phylum Chordata; class Cladistia; order Polypteriformes; family Polypteridae; genus Polypterus; species Polypterus bichir. Next base: position 111,358,938 of record JANRMT010027041.1, read on the forward strand.
TCCTTTGCTACAACCTCCAGGGGGTCTAGATTGTCCTATAACTGAGTTTGCCCTTTTAATTAGCTTGTTGATTTGGTGAGCTTCTCTTGAAGTGATGTTACCAGCCCAGCACACTACAACGTAGAAAATCACACTGGCCATCACAGAATTATAGAAGATGTGAAGGATGTCACTTCCCACATTAAAGAAATGCAGTCACCTAAGAAAAAAGAGCCTGCTCTGCCCTTTCTTATATAGTTGTTTTCGAGGACCAGTTAAACCTGTCATTAATGTCTACATCCACTTCTTGAATAGTGACCGGACATGGAGGCTGTTTGGTTCAGTGAAAGTCAATAACCAGTTACTTGGTTTTGCTGATGTTAATTAAGATGCAGACAATTCTCTTTGCATCAAGTAACAAAGTTCTCAAGCTGACTCTTAAACTCTGTCTAATCCCCCTTATCAATATACCCCATAAATGCAAAATCATCTGAGAATTTCTGCAAGTGACATTACAAGGAATTATATTTGTAGTTGGAGGTATACAGAGTGCAGAGAAAAGGAGACAGGACTGCACCTTGTTCTGCTCCAGAAACACAGTCCTTGAGTCTCACAAACTGTAGTCTGCCTGAGAGAGAGTCCATTATCCAGGACACCATAAGGTCATTCATCTGTACATCTCTGGGTTTAATCCTTAAAGATAATGGCTGGGTGGTATTCAAGGCTTTGGAGATATCAAAAAACATAATCCTCACAGTGCTGTCAACTTTGTCCAGGCTAGAATAAGCCTGGTGGAGCATACAGATAATTGCATCCTTCACTCCAGTCTTTGTCCAGCAGGCAAACTGCAGTGGGTCCAAGTGGTTAACCACAAGAGGACTCATATAATCCAGGACCAGTGTCTCAAAGGTCTTCTTGATGTGAGAAGTCAGTGCCACTTGTCTGTAGTCATTAGGTGAAGAGGTGGAACAAAAACAATGCAGAATGTTTTCCACAGCAGCAGTATTTTCTGAAACCTTAAGGACAGACTGAACAGTTGACAAGGGACACCACAAAGTTGATCAGAACAGGTCTTAAGAATCCCCTAATTTTTCCTGTGTGCAGCTTCCTCAGTTATCTCCTTGCTTGGTCTTCGGTTATAGACAGTCCACACAGATGATCAGAGGTGGACTTGTCACTGGCCATTCCAGCTGACGTGGTAGACATTGTTGATGTAGTAGGGATGATGTAGGGAGACTGGTCATTGGAAGAAGGTAGCAGGGAGAGAGAAAATCTACTTAAAAATTCAGGGCATTAGCTTTTGTTCTGAGACCAGTATACAGAAGATTTGATTTGACATGATATCCATGAATCTTTACCCTTACTTCACATATTTAATTTTTGTGATGAAAATATTTTCTTCACTCTGAGCATGTGATAAATTTTAGATATTTCAGTTCAAGTAGGTAACAGTTCATTAGTTTTTCTTTAAAAAAGAATCCTAATAATAATAATGCATTTTATTTATAGAGCACCTTTTCCATGGTGAAAGTGCTTCATAGAAATTCAAAATGAAGAGGGCATATACAATATTGGGAACAACAACATTTGCATAAAACACTAAATAAAGATAAATACAGGAAGCACAATAAACCTGAATAAAAAAACAATAGAACGTACATCAGGAAGACCCTGAATAAATAACATCTGCTTAGATTGATCTGAATTTGTAAAACAGGCTAATGTTTCACAGGTAGATTCACTGCCTGTGGTTATAATAAAAGAATTGGCAGAAGGGCATTTTTAAAGATATGGAATTTATAATACTTATCCATATGAATATTTATCTCTTTGTGAATTTTGCTTTATTACCTTTGAATTCTCTCCATACAATATATGTTTCACACAGTGTTTTTATCTGTACAGAGGTGATACTTGCCTGTTCTGCAATGTGATATTTTCAAGAGGAAATGTCACACACTGGATGAATGTATGTCCTTAGGAGGGAAGCAATGCGATGTTTTAATTCTGGGATATAAAAGCTATTAACTGTGGGTCATTGTGTGGTCACAAGGATAGGTTGGTTAAAAACAAGGCATTATATTATATAGGTAAGACCGGATTTCTGTAACTAAGCAGTTCTCTAATTAAGAAACCAAAAATTTCTTATTGTTTCTACAGAACTAATTAGTCAGCAAAATCATGTATGATGTAATGAGAATAGGAAATGATACTTCAAAGCACAGAAGGTTATTCAAATGTTATCTTTGATAGGAGTTGAATCCATCAATGTACAGTAATTGTCATGATATGATTGAGTTTGGAAAGCACAACCACAAAAAACATGTCCAAAGTTGCCCACTACAGGAGAACACACCTTCAAAATATCCCAACTAGAAACCCAAAGGGGCAAGAAAAATCTTGATAAAAATAAAGGTTTATTTACACAAAAAATAGCTGTCCTCACACAAAGCTGCAAACAGCCCAAGAAGATACCTGAAAAGGCAAGGCAAACAAGTCCCAATACAGAATCCCAAAAATCGTGGTCAAAACAGAACAGAGGTTAAAAAAAAAATCACTAAACGCAGTTCCAAAACAGAATCCAAGAGGTGTAGTCAAAAACAAAGCACAGGGTTGAAAATTCAGTAAACACAAAGCAAAGTAATAGCACAGTATCTCACCAAAACACTCTCCACTCACAGCGGGTTCAATGAGGGCCATTTATGGTAGTGATGGGCAGGTGGCCCCATCCCTTGTGGGACCACCCACAAAGCACAAGGGACATAACTAAGGCCCTTCCCCTTTTCTAACATACATACGCACAGAAAAATATACATAATAAATAAAATAAACATTAATACAGTCTAATGGTACAAACTTAAACAAGACAGACATGAAACACAACTGAGAACATCAGCCAAGGGGAAAATTGTGGCTGAAAGGTGACAGTAAAAAAAGACCTCCTATTTGATACTTGATTAACCCTTTGAACCAGCAGCCCTGTTTCTGGGCTAGCCACATAGTGGTATATACTAGAAAGGCTGGTATAAATGTACGTCTATCTAATGTCATAACCCTGTCAGCCTGAATAAGAGCCTATGCATATCTGTTACACTACACTATTCTCTAAATCCTGCAGTCCGCTGCCATAAAGGCATATTCTCGAAAGGCCACTACATCTCTCTGCTATCATATCCCAGCTAGCTGGAATACCGGCCTTCACTGTATTAGACTGTACATATGATAAACCGCTATCTTGTTATGCTGGTACGCTAAATACACAACTTGCACTGCAGTATAATCAGCTGCAGGTCAGTTTTTTTTTTTTTTTAGGTTTCAAGAAGAAAATAGAAAGGACTTCAGTTGTACCTTAGCATGGGAGCAACTCAAAACAATACATGCTTAATGTGCACAGAGAATTACAAGCAGGCAAAGACAACTTCTTCCCCAAGGTCATCTTAGGACATCTGTCTTACAGTGGGACAAGTATATTGCCCCAGTCAAACTCCCCACCTGCCACTGTGCCCAGAACAGGTTGCACTATGTCCGAAGGAGTTTGGGCGCTTGATGTCAGAAGTGAGAACTGGTCAGGGAAAGGGAGTCACAGGGCAATTGATCAGAAGATGGTGAAAATCATGTGGTGTCCTTGTGCATTGCTTTTGGCTCTAAAAACTGTTCTGATGCCCTATAACTCACGGGTGTGGCTTTAGTGTTAGGTCTTTATAATGGACAGTACAAAATTATGAAAACTGTGAGACTGAAAGTGATACAATTTGTTCTGTGGTATTAGTCTGCTGTTATAACATTGTGGCTTATCATTGTATAATGAAGTTTTACTTTTATAAATCAAAATTTTTATCTTTCAGTATTATTGAAAATTACTGGGGAGGCTAAGGTCATAGTGTGAAAATGCTGGGGAGGGCAAGGTTTACAGAGTTAGTCTGGTTCCTTTTTCTTTCACAGTTTATGGTGGTTGGAGTTGGATCAGACTACTCTGACAATTCTTTCCAGCAGCATGGGACCTGGGATTGCACTGTTAGGAGGAGCCAGCACTCCATAAGTTAGGAAAATTTGCTCTTTCTCACAAGGCCTGGCCCAATTCTGTCTATAGAACATTATCAGAGAGTTCTGCAATCACACTGGCAGAAGGTTTTGGTAGTTTTTTTCTGTTTTTATGCATATACAGTATCTCCCAAAAGTGAGTACACCCCTCACATTTTTGTAAATATTTTATTATAAATTTTCATGGGACAACACGAAGATATGACACTTTGATACAATGTAAAGTAGTCAATGTACAGTTTGTATAACAGTGTAAATTTGCTGTTCTCTCAAAATAACTCAACACAAAGCCATTAATGTCTAAACCGCTGGCAACAAAATTGAGTACACCCCTAAGTGAAAAATGTCCTAATTGTGCCCAAAGTGTCAATATTTTGTGTGGCTGCCCATTAATATTTTCCAGCACTGCCTTAACTCTCTTGGGCATGGAGTTCACTAGAGCTTCACAGGTTGCCACTGGAATCCTCTTCCACTCCTCCATGATGACATCACAGAGCTGGTGGATGTTAGAGACCTTGTGCTCCTCCACCTTCCATTTGAGGATGCCCCACAGATGCTCAATAGGGTTTAGGTCTGGAGACATGCTTGGCTAGTCCAGCACCGTTACCCTTACTTTCTTTAGCAAGGCAGTGGTTGTCTTGGAGGTGTGTTTGGGGTCATTATCATGTTGGAATACTGCCCTGCGGCCCAGTTTCCGAAGGGAGGGGATCATGCTGTGCTTCAGTATGTCACAGTACATGTTGGCATTCATGGTTCCCTCAATGAACTGTAGCTCCCCAGTGCTGGCAGCACTCATGCAGCCCCAAACCATGACACTCCTACCACCATGCTTGACTGTAGGCAAGACACACTTGTCTTTGTAGTCCTCACCTGGTTGCAGCCACACATGCTTGACACCATCTGAACCAAATAAGTTTATCTTGGTCTCATCAGACCACAGGGCATGGTTCCAGTAATCCATGTACTTAGTCTGCTTGCCTTCAGCAAACTGTTTGTGTGCATTCTTGTGCATCATCTTTAGAAGAGGCTTCCTTCTGGGACAACAGCCATGCAGAGCAATTTGATGCAGTGTGCCGCAGGCTGACACACACCACCCCCACCCCAACCTCTGCAGCAATGCTGGCAGCATTCATACATCTATTTTCAAAAGAAAACCTCTGGATATGATGCTAAGCACGTGCTCTCAACTTCTTTGGTCGACCATGGCGAGGCCTGTTCTCAGTGGAACCTGTCCTGTTAAACCGCTGTATGGTCTTGGCCACCGTGCTGCACCTCAGTTTCAGGATGCTGCCAATCTTCTTATAGCCTAGGCCATCTTTATGTAGTACAACAATTCTTTTTTTCAGATCCTCAGAGAGTTCTTTGCCATGAGGTGCCATGTTGAACTTCCAGTGACCAGTATGAGAGAGTGTGAGAGCGATAACACCAAATTTAACACACCTGCTCCCCATTCACACCTGAGACCTTGTAACACTAATGAGTCACATAACACCGGAGAGGGAAAATGGCTAATTGGGCACAATTTGGACATTTTTCACTTAGGGGTGTACTCACTTTTGTTACCAGCGGTTTAGACATTAATGGCTGTGTGTTGAGTTATTTTGAGGGGACAGCAAATTTACACTGTTATACAAACTATATATTGACTACTTTACATTGTATCATATCTTCAGTGTTGTCCCATGAAAAGACATAATAAAATATTTACAAAAATGTGAGGGGTGTACTCACTTTTGTGAGATACTGTATATTTGGCTCATAGTTGGCCTTTGAGAGTGTAAGGAGTGGTTCCCCTACACATATACCAATATTTATTAATAAAACAAAATCAAAGAGGGGCCTTGATAAATTGAGGATAAAGGACAATGGATCAAAAACAAAGTACATGTCAATACAGTGTTTTAGGCACTGGGTTGTGTGTAGTCATGCTACACAGATAGCTAATAAATATTGGCCAGATGTTGATAAATTTAATAAGAAAGACTGACAAAAGGGCCAGAAGACAATAGTTTTAACTGGACAGATGAACTCATTTACAAGATATATTGTCCAAAGATGCAAAAAATTGGACAAAAGACAAAACATATAATGCTTAGAAAGGTGAATTGGATGACAGACAGAATTGAAAAAAACAATTATGACTAGTAAACTTGAAAATTAAAGGAAAGGAATACAATAGCAAGTAAGAAAATATATTGGAACAGAAGCATAAGCAGTCGTCAGTTACCCTCAAATCCCTAATACACATGCAATCCCAATATTAAATTGCAATTCAGTTTGCAACCAGGAGGATAATGAATGGACACCTTGTTTACCACCTTCTCCTTATAATCAAACCCAGCAGGCTGCTGTTGTTATCCCTGTCCTAGCACAACCTTCCATTGCCCAGCTAGCAGTTGCAGACAGTCAAGTTATCTCCACAATGAAAGATCAAGATTTAGAACAGGAAGGAGAAATAGCACTTAGGCTTTCAGGTTAAGATGTGCAGGCCCTTGCAAAGGTGGTTAGTAATTTTCCACTGATAGGATTTCCTGTTGAAAGTGTGGATAATGCTAGTGGGGATTGTCACACGTGTGCTTAGGAAGCAGCCAACAAGCCCTAAGGTGAGTGATTTATCGCAAGATAAAGAAGGGTTGGTTCTGAGTATTAACGCCTCTCTCTCTCTCTTTCACCAGACCTAAACAAGAAAAGCGACGATCCCATTCACTTACCTCCACCATTTCCGGGTTCTCAAAATGGCCGTCCAACATCATTTCCGCTTCCTACTCCCGAAGATTATGTCACTTCCAGCTCCCCTCTGATAACGCCACTTCTGGCTCTTTTTGATGAAATCACTTCTGGTCTCTCCATGATGACATCACTTCCGTCCTACAGTTTTGACGTCTTTTCCTGCCATATTTCCTTCCATTTGCTATTTTGTATATATATCTCCAATTCACTACCGATGTTTGTCAAATGCTTTGGTTTTTGATCCATTTTTCAACCGTTTTTTATCAAGTCCACTGGACATTATACAGGGCAATTCCCCAACTCTTTTTCACTTGTATGCGTTAATTTTTTTCTTATTACAGAATGTAGTTGTGGACATACAGAGGCCCTGGTGTCCTTCAAACCTCTGGATGATAACAGAGAAACTGGGGAATGCAAAGAATAATGTAACTGCATTTTTAGAGGGTTTGGAAGTTATGGTGTTACATAGGCCAGTATAAGAAGATACGACAGAACTGGCAATATTCCTTTACCCTCAAATCACTAATGATTCCTGCAATCCCAATATTAAATTGCAATTCAAAATGTAACCAGAAGGATGATACAAGGGCACCTTGTCCACCACCTCCTCCTTATAATAAAATCCAGCAGGCTGCTGCTGTTGCAGCTACCCATATCACAGCACAACCTTCTACTACAGCTAGTAGACACAGACATCAAGTTACCTCCACTACAGAAAGACTTAGGACTGGAAGGAGAAGCAGCACTTATGTGTTCAGAGAGATGAAATGCCCAGGCACATCCAGATGAGGCTAGGAATTTTCCAATGAGAGGATTTCCTGCTGGGAGAATAGATAATGCCATTTAGAACGTGGTGATTGAAGTGCACAGACCCTGGAGTCCATTGGACCTCTAGGAGAGAATAAACTTTGGAATCTAGAGGGCAATATAACTACATTTTGAGAGGGATTAGAAGTAGTTAGGTTGTCACAAAGGCCGACATAAGGAGATATGGCAGTATTATTAATGGCTATTCTAAAATGAGGTGTGCAGAATCAATTAAAGGCAAAATTAGATGGATGGCCAACAGATGCAGAATTGCGGGAATAGTTTACTAATGAAGGGTTTACTGAATTATCAGACAAGTTGAAGGAAATTTATCCAATTAATATAGACTGGAGTAACATAAATGTTTGCATGCAAAAGTCAGAGAAAGAACCTGATAAATACCGGGAAAGGTTAAGGGAGGTTTTTGAGGAGATATACTAACAAGGATGTGGGACTAGATAATATGTCATTGCTTATTAATATATTCATTAATGTGTTGCAAAGTAAAGTGCAAGAGGTAGTTAAACAGCACTGCATTGACTGGTGTGGATTTAGTGAGGGAAAGGCAATAGCCATGCATTTTTTAAATCTGAATTAAAAAATAAATAAAAGCAGACAAAAAAGGTGTAAATTGCTCAAACCCAGTATTATATGGGCCAAAATAATAGAGGTGGAGGGTCTTTTAGAGATCAAAGCAATGCCTAGCCATAAGTCGAGGTAATATTTATATAGCAAGAGATATCTGTTTTATCTGTGGAAAGAGTGGTCACTGGAGAGGTGAATGTCCTAGAAATATACAAAATAATCCAAGCTAGAAAGGATCCAAATGCACATGCAATAATACTGTGGAATCCAATAGGTCAGGCATAGAAATTTGTGGATCCAAGTTCTGCTGAGGAACCTAATACTCATTCAATGATACTGTATATCAGTCAGAATGCTTCAGATCGCATGTAATTATTTTAACAGTAGAGGTAAACACTGTACCATTTTCCATTGGACGCAGGTACAACAAAATCTACCATTAATGCAGCTGATTCTGAAAATGTTTCATTATCAGATAACCATTTCACAATAATAGGAGCTGAAGTGACTCCAGCCTCCTTTTTTCACTATTCAGAAAATACAGACAACTGCATGAAGGTTTATACAAGATTTATGAGCAATTAATGCATGTGTTAATGCATGGTCTTCAGTAGTACTGGATTTATCCACTATTTTAGCATGTATACCACCAGAGACAGTGTTTTATACATTTGAAGATTTATGTAGTGCATTTGTTTCTCTCCCAATACGCCAAGTTATTACTTATGTACTTTTACATATAAGAGAACTCGGTACACTTGGACACTGCTTCCGTAAGGTTTTTGTGTAAGTCCTACATTGTTTTCACAATGTTTAAAACAAGACCTTGATGGAGTGAAATTCACAAATTCAACACTAATCTATACTAATAAACGGCAAAGCCCTCACTCACTCACTCACTCACTCACTCACTCACTCACTCACTCACTC
>JANRMT010027041.1:111368409-111429381 GCA_026402145.1 Polypterus bichir lapradei
TTTTTTTTTTTTTTTTTTTTTTTTTTTAACCGTGTCCTGTTCGGCTGTGAAGCAATCAGAATTGATGTCTGAATGCTGGCGACTAGCCTTACAGTTTTTCTCTCAGGTGGAGCGTTACAGCTTCTGCTGACGCCACGCCTGATACCAAAACTTTATTAGAAATATTTTCAGATGTTTTTAAGATTCAAAGCGGACACGGAGACAAAAATGAAAGAAAAAGAAGAAAGAAAAGGAGGAGATGGAGGTAAAGGGGGAAGGGGGGGTTTTCTTACAGAATAAACAATAAATGAACCAGAATCCGCTTCTAGACCTGCAGAAAAAGAGGGAGACCCCAGGGAGACCGTCACCAGAGAAGCCCCAAGCCCCAATCCCCCCTCGAGAGGCGCAGAAGATCACCCCGGGGGGCCACAACCAGCAGCCTGCAGAGTCCCGGGAGACATCAACGGCTAGCCCCCAGGCCCGCCCGTAGCCGCTCACCCCGGAGCCGGCCGGGCCCGGAACCCAGCAGCCCGGGACACAAGGGCAACCCACCCCGCCGAGGACCCAACAGAGCCCAGGGACCCAGATCCCACCAGGCAGCCACCGGGAGCGACCAGACAGATGTTTAAAAAAAAAAGTGGCAGGGGGAGGGTAGGCGAAGATGTTGTAGCATTGCCAGATGTCCCAGGAGAGGGGAGGAGTCCAAAACCCCACCTGACATATACAGTCACACACAAACACAGTCATACACTCCCTCCCTCATGCTCTCACATACACATACAACCCAAGACTTACAAAGATGTACGCCAGACACCCATTCACACTCCCCATACACACCCTACTAACTCTGGTCCTGGTGCTGCCATACCGAGGGCACAACCATTCCCGGACGCCAGAGTTAGCCCCATTCCGCTGGGGTAATAATGAGCAGGCACTCCCGTCCAACGCAGAGCAAAGCAACCCACCACTCCAGACCACAGGCAGACGGCCAGCTCCCACTCCTAGCCTCCAGCCCCGGGCAGCTAACCGAGAACAGAGGTGTAATAAGACCTCTAGTCTCCCTCCGCCGGCTCCAATGTAATGTTAACGTGTGTTGATAAGGTGCATTTTGTGGTTGGGGGGGCGCGGGCAGTGCTGGCATCATGTGGCCTACACCAGCTGATGCCAACACACAGCCCCACTTCCCCCCCAAAACCCTCCGTGACTAGGTGCAGTTTAAAATTGGAAGTGGGCACTGGCACTCGGAGTGAGGCTGGAATTTCCCCCCACCGGATGCCGTTGAGTGTGCTCACTCCCAAGACCCTGAGTGTGCATTTGTGTGAAATGTTGTTTGTGGAAGTGTTTAATGTGCAAATAAAATTGGGGGGTAGGCTGCCACAGGACTGCGGAAATGGGATCCATACCCGCACCCCCTGACTTACCCACACCCCAAGGCCCTATGTGCATATTTGTGTGATGATGTGAGGGAGCAGGAGGAGGGAAATGTCTGAGGATGGGGAGGAATGGCTGAGGGGCCTGAGCCCTCCAGGGAGCCAGCTCCCCTACTGGCCCCAATAGGCACCTCCGTTCCCAAAATCCACCCGGGGCGTGGAGGCCCCAGCCCATCTAGCCATGGCCCAAAGCAGCAGCATTACAGAGCCCCACGGAGTCTGAGGCCACCAACCCACACCACCCCAGCAGAGTATTTACTCCCATCCCCACATTTACTCAACTTTCAGACTAAGTAAAACATAAGACACCCAGGTAAAGTTGGACCCCTCCCCTCCCGGACATCCCCCTCCCCCATGGCAGAGCCAGGACCCGGCACCGCCGCATGTTCTGGCCCTCTTCCCGGCAGCGTACATGCCAGGACCCAATCCCCAAGGCCCCACCCAGACCCCCATCCAGGGACGGCCGCCCCCAAACCCCAAGCCACCAGGCCCCCACCCAGACCCACCCAGGGGCGATGCAGCCACCAGGCAGTGACCCGCAGCCACCGTCAAGACCCCCCAAGGCCCCACACACAACTACCAGAAGTCCACCCCCCGAGGCAACCCAAGCACCACCAGAGTGGGGCAGCAGCCCCCAGGCCAAGACCCCCCCTAGTGAACCCACCCCCAGGGATCCTCCAGACACTGTAAGCTCAGACTCTCCACCACATCAACCACAGCATCCCGCAGGACAATATCAATGACCCTCCATCGTCGCTATGTGATGGAACCGATCAAAGGAGCCCAGAGAGATTGATTTGAAGTGGAGGCAGAGGCTGTCTCAAGTGTAATATGATCCAATAAAAGATTTCTATACTGGTTAATGCAAAGATTATCTTTGTTTTTCCAGTTTATGAGGATAGTTTTCTTAGCAATGCATATGGCAGTGAGAACTACGTGAACCAAATTTGTTTCAATCGGGACATCCTCTAGGTTCCCCAGCAGGCAAAATGAGGGGGAAGTTGGGATATCAAATTTCAAACACTTTGACAGGTCTTCACATACTGTGAAAAAACTGTGAAAAGGACAGTTTAAAATTACTTCAGTCCTTTTGTGACCTTCTGAAAACAACATTTATTTATATAGCATATTTTCCTACAAATGATGTAGCTCAAAGTGCTTTACATAATGAAGAAAAAGAAAAAAGACAAAATAAATAAGAAATCAGAATTAGGGAACACTAATTAACATAGAATAAAAGTAAGGTCTGATGGCCAGGGAGGACACAAAAAACTCCAGATGGCTGGAGAAAAAAATAAAATCTGCAGGGATTCCTAGGCCACGAGACCACCCAAACCCCTCTAGGCATTCTACCTAACATAAATGACCTCACAATCAGTCCTCATTGTATTCTTTGTTCACATGGAAGAACTTGATAATGGTCATGTGGACTTCTGGCCTTTAATCCATCAATGTAGGGACATCACAGTGCTTTGATCAGGTGGTGGTGGCGCAGATCGCCACCACAGAAAACCAGAAAAAGAACAGAAGAGAATAGTTCACAAAGCATCATTATCCAAATTGCAGTTTTGCCAAACCAAAATCTGATACCTGGGACATGACCTGTTTGGTTACTACACAAGCCCTATATAGGGTGGTCCAGATCTAATTATGCAACTTTTAATGCAATGCAGGAAAACAATACAAGACAAAAGAATTGCTGTTCGACTGACAACCATCTCCCCGCCATTTTGGAATGCAGGGCAGGTGCTGCCATCTATCAACAACAAAAATAATTTTTTGTGAATTCTCTATGTAATAAACTTAAGTTATAGCATAATGTAAATTGCATAATTAGATCTGGACCACCTTGTAGTTGCTATTCTAAACATGCCTCAGCCAATACTTCACAAACAAGTGCATACATTTCTAGGGATGTGTGGTTACTGCAGACAGTGGATTTTAGAATATACATTAATAGGGTCACTGTGTTATCATGATTTTTCCCTCTACTTACCCTTTACCTGTTTTCTTTAGGCATAAGTGTACTCATCAAGTTCGTTACTGGGTTGGTCCACTGTTGCAACTTAAGATTAACACACACATATACACAGACCCTAACCGCAACAGTACTGTATGAAAGACGTATACACATGCATGTTATTCCCTAGCACTTTAACCCACACAAGTACTGTATAAATAACACATGCACAGTCCGCTTTCCGTATTGTGATAGACGGCCGGTAGCTCAATCTGGACTTCCCAGAACTGGAAGAGTGGAGGAAGGCAGCCTTTCCAGGACCCTGCCTCCCCCAGGACGCTAGGTGGCAGCTCCCCTGGATGGTAGCTGTGCCCCGGATTCCCTCAGGGCATCCTGGAACATGGAGTCCGTTTTCTCAGCCTTGTTGGGTGCCGTCAGGGGGAGCTCATAAATGACCTGTGGACTGCTACTTTTCCTACAACCCAGAAGTACTTCGGAGACAGGAGGACGGAAACCCACAGTACTTCCGGGCCACTTGAGAACTGATGATGTGTCGTTTGACCTGGAAGAAAAGGAGAAGCACTTCCAGGTCAAGGAATATATAAAGTACTGTTTGAGACCCAGCATGGGGAGCCGGAGTTGTGAAGAAGTGTAACGGAGCTGCTGGGTGTGGAGGATTTGGATTGTTGTGATTATTGATTATTGGATTATTGTTAATGGCGGTGATTGTGGTGCTTTTTGCACTTTATTTAAGAAAATAATTAAAAATTATACTTGATGCTTTTATACGTGTGTCCTGAACATCTGTCTGTTGGGTTTCACGGGGCAACAGCGCCCCCCAGCGTCCACACTATGTATTATCATAGTATTTTCCTTTACTTACCCTTTACCTGTTTTCCCTCAAGGGTAAGTGTACTCGTCAAGTTCGTTATCGGGTTGGTCTACTGTTGCACTTTAAGATGAACACACACATACATAGCTATATGCATACACACAGACCCTAACCACAACAGTGCCCCATGAAGGACACACACACACACACGCTGATTAACCTTTAGCACTTTAAACCACACAAGTGCTTTAGGAATAACACAGCCTGTCACTCAGCACTTCAAGAGACTTACTTATTATCGGCATGAACAACATAAGATGTTTTAATGATATCTCAGACCTAAATATTACTTTTGGTCTACAAGAATACATTTAAACATACAAAGACTCAGCACTCTTGACTGAGTACTGAGTACAAGTACTGACCTATAGACCTGTACTGTTCCTACTATTGTGTGGAGCTGTCAGTCTCAGCCAAAATAAACCTCGCAGCACAGAGGTAATGGCAAATTTCTGGCTGCACTAGGTGCTCAAAGAAATCTAACTTATTACTTCAATCACTCTATAGACATTAAGACAAAGCATAGAAAGTTAAAAACAGCATGGTATTTATTACAAGAATAACAACAACAACAACAACATTTATTTATATAGCACATTTTCATACAAAAAAATGTAGCTCAAAGTGCTTTACATAATGAAGAATAGAAAAATAAGAGACACATTAAGAAAATAAAATAAGTCAACATTAATTAACATAGAATAAGTGTAAGGTCCAGTGGCCAGGGGGGACAGAAAAAACAAAAAAAAAACTCCAGACGGCCGGAGAAAAAAAAATAAAATCTGCAGGGATTCCAGGCCATGAGACCGCCCAGTCCCCTCTGGGCAATCTACCTAACATAAATGAAACAGTCCTCTTTGTATTTATGGTTTTCACGGAAGGACTTGATGATGATGATGATCACGTGGACTTCTGGCTTTTAGTCCATCAATGCTGGGACATCATGGTGCTTTGAGTAAGTTGGTGGTGGCGCAGGCCGCCACCACAGAAAAACCGGAAAAAGAAACAGAAGAGAGAGTAGGGGTCAGTACGGATTTTAGTGCCACCATGAATAGTTATTATAATGAATTGAACATACAGAGTATCAGGATTAAGATAAAGTGAAGTTATGAAAAGGCCATGTTAAAGTAATGTGTTTTCAGCAGAGTTTTAAAGTGCTCCACTGTATTAGCCTGGCGAATTCCTATTGGCAGGCTATTCCAGATTTTAGGTGCATAGCAGCAGAAGGCAGAATAGTAATAATGCCACTGGAACAAAGAATAACAGAAAATAGGTACTGATAGAAAAGTCTGAATATATATAGTCTTTAGAAAAAGCTTACGAAAAAAAGTAGAGATGGCAAGAATGAATGTCCCAGGGTGGTGTTTGATTTAGCAATCGATGTTCATGATGCTTTTCTGACGACCAGTGACGCCTTTGTCCGTCGTCGCGGTTTCTCTTCTTCTTCTGACGTTGCTTTCAAAATGAGGCATATTTACAGTATTATAAAATTTCATACCGTGGTTTCACAACACATGGTAGTTGCATGCACCTGATTGGCTGGCTGTCAATATGATGGATGAATTTTGCTCAAACTTTTTAATCTATCTTTTCCCAGATAATAAAGTTCTTTGATATTGCCTCATTCCTCGTTTCCCAGGCTGTAAACCAAATTGTTGTCCCAGATGTCCATCCATAAAGTAATCAATAGCCTAAGGAATGGCTTAGTCCTCTTTCCCCAGGTTATAAAGTAATTGAGCCACCAGCATTTCTTCCTTTCTATGTTGGAACAGCTTTTATAAAAGTGAGGTGTAATGGAAGAGGATATGCCTTTTTATTATAATTCTTCCTACATCTGAATTCATCTTGTTGGGATTGAGCAAAATATATAGAGAATAATTTGTAGATTTTATACACCATAACACCCTAGTACTCCAAGAGACTTATTTATCGTAGATACAAACAATGCGTGATGTCTTACATATATCTCAGATATAAATGTTACCTTTGGTCTCCAAGAATATATTCAGACATACAAAGGCTCAACATCCCTGGCTATAGGCCATTTATCAACCAGTGAATATTTTACTTTAACACACTTTCATTATTGGACAGAGCTCTTTGTCTGCAGCTCGATAAACCTTGCAGTTTGGATCATATGGCACTTCCATACTGATCCAGGTGCTCATAATAAAAAAATTACCTTATTGCCTCAATTACTCTAGGTATGAAGACAAAGTATAGAAAGTTTAAAGCAACATGGTATTTATTAAAGAGCAATAATACCAGTAGAACAAGAAATAAAAGAAAATGTGGATAGAAAAGTATGAATATATATAGTCTTTACAAAAAGCTTATGAAAAGTTAAAGATGCCCAAGATGAATATCCTGGGTGGATTGTGATCTAGCACTCGAAGTTGTTCATGAGATGCTTTGCTGATATCAGATGGAAATGGTTGGACATTGCTGGCACCCACTTCTGATGTCTCTCTTCTATTGTTGCTGTTTTCCTCATCTTCTCATGTCGCTTTTAGATGAGGCATATTTATTATAAAATTTACATGGCGGTTTCACAACATGTGATTATTACATATACTCTGATTGACAGGATGTCAATATGATGGATGAATTTGCTCAAACTCTTTAATCTATTTGAGTAGTTCGTTTCCCAAACAATATAGTTCTTGATGTTTTAAGAATCTCCTGTCTCAAGCTGTAAACTGGTTTGACCATTTCTAGTCCCACATCTCCTTCTGTTCGCAGGTTGTAAAGTAATCGGGTACAGCTTGAACCTTCGGCATGTCTTCCTTTCCCAAGTTGTAAACCAATTTAGTCCTGGTGCCCATCTCTTCACAGGTGATAAAATCATCAATACAGCCTGAGGCATCTCCTGAATTGCTGGTCAGTTCAAACAGATGTTACTGTGATTGATACTGGTACAGTAAAACAGGAAAACAGAATGCTTTGATGTTAAACTGCCCATGCAAGTGTCCTATATTTAAGTTCATTTTGTTTTGTCTTAAATAAAATATAATAAAAATATAGACAATTTACAAATTTTGCACACCACAACATTAACCGATGCATGACATTTTTAAACTTTCTGCTCCAGACTCCATACAATGGAGAAATAAGGCACAGGAAAGTTTTTGTCAAATACAACTTCCTCTGTCTCAAGCTGTCCAGCCTTAGTTGTTCCTAACTTTAAAAAAACAATTGTTTTTATTTGTGCATGAGACACAAGGATTTTCATAAGCTCTACTTACTCGGCAACATTATTCTAGGAATCATCCAATTACTTATTATTCAAAAGCTTTAGACTCAATGGCAGCAGCCCTTCCAATATGTCTTACAGCCTTAGAAGGAGCATGCCTGGTCTAAGGACTTCAAAGCCTTTACTAATAGGGCATAACGTCAGACTTTTAGTTCCCCATGTTGTACGTACTATTCTTAGTAAAACAGCTACTCAGTTCTTGACATTGTCCAGATTGAGTAAATATGAATTGTCTATTTTAGGTACTTCTAATATTAAGGTCCAGCATTACTCTCATTTAAATCCTGCTACACTTATATCTTAATTACTTGATGGAGTAGTGGACATGGAATCTCATAATTATAAGCAAGTGATTTTTCACATTGCTGCTCATGTAACTCTCTGATACACACCATTACCAGATGCTGACTTAGAGTTTTTTTTGGATGACTCATGCAGCCATTTTGTGGATGGCAATATTCATACAAGTTATGCTATATGTACAGAAACAGAGTAATTAGCAAAGGCAAAACTTCCAAACACTTGTGCACTGCAGGAGGCAAACAGTGTTTGCTTTGACTAGGGCTTGTATACCAGCTAGAGATCAAACTGCTAACCTTTATACTGATTCCCGATATTCTTTTGGGGTAGTCCATGATGTTTGGGGTCCTCGGAAGCATTGTCAATTTCTGACGTGATCTGGTCTCCTCCCTATTAGACCCAGCATGCTAATTTCAAAATTGTTTGATGCTCTGCAGTTACCATCAGCACTAGCTGTAATACACATACTAAAGGTAATGATACGGTGATTAGAGGAAGTGCTTAAGCAGACTTCCATGCCATGCAGGCTGAAATGTCAGGCCCTTCTATATTCTAATGCCCTCTCTCAGCCCCACAAGTGGACCTCAATCACTTAATATGCATACTCAAGCTAATGAAAAAGAAAGGCAGGCCTGGGTAGCAGCTGAATGTGCACCTGAGGATCTGTGGTAATCCAAAGATGGCCAATTTGTAGCTCCACTATCCCTTCAAATTTCTCATGGTTCATCTCAAGTGTCAAAAGGGGGAATGCTTTAACTTATTAAGTAAACTTGTTTTGCTCCTGGTTTTGCTACACAAGCCTACAAAACTTGCACTCAGTGTATAATCTGCAAACTATAAAACATTGGTAAAGTAAAAGCTTGGCTGGTGCTTTTCATCCACCTTTTAGGCTTTAAATACATTTACAGGGGTTTGAATATGTATTAGTAATAGTAGCTTTGTTTTCTAAATAGGCAGAAGCTTTTTGTTGTAGAAAGGATGGTTCAACGGCAGTTACTAAACAGCTTTTAAAAGACTTCACTTTGGAATGCCATGTACTGTACACTGGTCAGTGACAGAGGGACTAACTTTGTAAACAAACTTAATCAACACATTTGTAAAGCACTAAAAATCTGTCAACTTCTGGATTTTTCACACTGATTCAGCTGGACTAAAAAAAAGAACTAATGGCACATCTGCTATGTGTGCAGAAATAGTCTTGAAATGGGCAGATGATTTACCTTTAGTACTTCTGTTTAATAGGGTGACACTGTGTCATAAAACAGGAGTTTCTCTTTATTAAATTTTAACTAGACAACATTTGCAACAGCCTGCAGCTGCTCCTTTGACTTTCATACAAATGGAAATACATTTTCTGAATGAAAGCATGCATATTTACTGTATTGTCTTAATACGTGTCACGGACGTGCCAGTTGGAGGCATTCAGCAGGCTTGTGTGGGTTTCAATACTTTCACCCTGATTCAAGAAGGGTTCTGGTAACTTTTCCTTTTTCATCCACCTACTAGAAGCTTAGAATGTCAAAGACCTGTGAGGTCACTTCCAGTTTGGCACCCATGTCTTCCTGACCTGAAGACATAAAACCCTGCTCCTGCCATCATGTAGGCAGTTCAATAGATGGACTTACATCTGCAAAGCTGCACTATGTTCAGTTTGTTGCTTAAGCTTACCATTGGACCTTCACAATATACAGGGATCAACAACTGGTGTGTCAAATACTTCCCACACATTCTCTCAGTTCTGCTTACACTCCAGCTGAATCTACAGTGCCACCTGAGTTGATTGCACATGCTCATTACTTCAGTCTAGGAGATTTTGACTTCATTAAAGTGGACTAACAAAAGAACATTTTGGCACCCTGTTGGAAAGGCCCTCTACATATTGCTCACCACCTGGACTGCTGTAACGTGTGAAGGACAGCCAGTATGGGTTCATGCATTCCACTGTTGACTTGCGCCTGCATAGAATAAAGACTCCTCATCCTAAGTCCTCCAGGTCTATTGAGGAAATTTCACAAGCTCGTTTAGACTCGAAAGAAGATGGCAGCAGCGCAGGCATCACAATAAAGTTCCTGAATTTCACAAGTTCCTCTAAGTACTTTTCTTACATAGTCACAATAAGAGACGTTTCACATATCCTCACCCCAGACGAACATAAACACACCCATGTTGTATATGGTTTTAATACTTATTTGGTCTTCTTTCACATTGGGCCTCTATAATGCTAAACTCTTTTGTTGGGTTTATACTGGCTTTCCATATTCAGTCAGTACAGGTATTCCGTTTATCAGAGAAAAACTTTACTGTTGCAATAGAATTTGACTATGTCCAGCTGGAAATTTATCTCATCTAGAATGAGTCCTGACATTTATACTGCTAGTACTGCTACAGACAGTTCATGGCAGGGTATGGTTGGTTCTGGCTAGGGGATCAATTTGGCTTTTCCCAGAACAAATCCCACATGACACTGTTCACTCTTGGTGGTAACTTTAAGGAATGCTACTGCACCAATGGCAAAGTCAGAACCATCTCAGTATCAGTATGGTTTGCTTGGGCCAGGTCACAAGGAGTATACGTGCGTAGGATATGAAGTTTTTTTTTTTAAGTCCTGTAGAGAGTTTTGCCAAAACTTCCACTCTTCTAATTTATCCTGTGAAAGTGGGGTATCCCAGTCACCAGAGTCAAGGGAGAGTTCTTGCAGCAAAGCCCTCCCTTGTATGGTTATAAGGGCGTGCAACTTAAGCCGAGGGGGTCAAAAAGGCTGTTGACTGTGGACAAAACTACACAACATATATATGTTTTTTCTCCTTCTGAAACTGTAAAGGTAAATGTGTCCGTTTTTTTCTCCCAACTAAGTCCTAGGCTTCTTCAGAATTAGAATCAGCTTTATTGGCCAAGTATATGTATACATACAAGGAATTGGACTCCGGTTTTACCTTGCTCTCTGTGCATGTGTATATGTGTATACAACTGTCACAAAGTAAAATTTCTACATATACAAGAAAGAAATATATATTTGTATATGCATATCTAAATGTATGTAGGAAATGTGCAAAAGACTATAGTGCAATTGTGCAAAGTGCAAAATCGGAATAAATACAAACTATGGAATATAGAATAATGAAATAAAATAAGCAGTTACATTATATACACATGAGGACCAGTTCAGTACAATGGATGATTGTTATTGACTGGTTTATTGCACAAGTATTATCTCTGATGCTGTGATTTTAACTTAAGTATTCATGAAAGTGATAGCCTGTGGGAAGAAACTGTTCATGTGTCTGGTAGTTTGGGCGTACAGTGCTCTGTAACGCCTACCAGAGGGAAGTAGTTGAAAAAGATTATGACCAGGGTGTGATGGATCTGCAATGATGTTTTTTGCCCATTTCCTGACTCGAGATCTGTATAGGTCCTGAATGGAGGGCAGATCAGCACCAATGATTTTTTCTGCAGTCCTGACTGTCCGTTGTAATCTGTTTCTGTCCTGTTTTGTGGCTGAACCAAACAAGACTATGATGGACGAGCAGAGAAGAGACTGGATTACTGCAGATTAAAATTGGATGAGAAGAGCCTGAGGCAGGTTGAACTTCCTGAGCTGACGCAGGAAGTACAACCACTGCTGGGCCTTTTTGACAATTGTGTCTATATTTGGTGCCCACTTCAGGTCCTGGGAGATTGTAGATCTCAGAAACCTAAAGTTTTCCACGACAGACACAGTACTGTTGAGTAGTATGAGAGGGGGCAACACTGGGGGGTCCTCCTGAAGTCCACTATCATCTCCACAGTTTTAAGCTTGTTCAGCTCCAGGTTGTTTTGACTGCACCAGAGGGCCAGCTGTTCGACCTCTCTTCTGTATACAGACTCGTCACTATCCTTGATGAGGCCAATGACTGTCATGTCATCTGCGAACTTCAGGAGTTTAACAGACGGGTCTCTTGAGGTGCAGTCATTTGTGTAGAGGGAGAAGAGCTGAGGGGAAAGGACACATCCCTGGGGGGCGCCAGTGCTGACTGTTCATGTACTGGATATGATACTGGTTTCTGATCCACTGGCAGATGGGGGCTGGTACAGTGAGCCAAGTGAGTTTGGTGTGAAGAACTTCTGGAATGATAATATTGAACGCCGAACTGAAGTCCACAAACAGGATCCTAGGATATGTCCCTGGAGGGTCGAGATGTTGCAAGATTTAGTGCAGTCCCATGTTGATAACATCATCCGCTGACCTGTTTGCTCGGTAAGCAAACTGTAGGAGGTCAAGCAGGGGACTTGTGATGTCCTTCAGGTAGGGCAACACCAGCCTTTCAAAGGATATCAGGACCACAGACGTCAGGGCGACAGACCTGTAGTCATTTAACCCTGCGATGGAGGTTTTCTTGGGAACCGGGACAATTGTGGAGCGCTTGAGACAGGAGGGAACTTCACATAGCTCCAGGGATCTATTGAAGATCTGTGTAAATATGGGGGCCAGCTGATCAGCACAGACTTTGAGACAGGAGGGTGACACACCATCTGGATCTGGTGCCTTCCTGATCTTCTGTCTCCTGAAGAGCTGACTCACATCCCCTTCACAGATCCTGAATGCAGGTATGGTGTCAGTGAGGAGGGGCAGGGGCATAGTAGTAGATGCTGGAAGTATATTGTGGTTTGTGAAAGTGAAAGGTGTGAAAGAGGGATTATCAAACGTGCAGTAGAACAAATTCAGCTCGTTGGCCAGTTGATGGTTCTCTACAGTATGGGGGGATGGTTTCCTGTAGTTGGTGATATCTTTCTGACCTCTCTACACTGATGCAGGATCATTGGCTGAAAACCTATTTTCCAGCTTTTCAGTGTAGCACCTCTTTGCTGCTCTGATCTCCTTTGTCAATGTGTTTCTGGACTGATTGTACAGGATTCTGCCCCCACTTCTGTAGGCCTCCTCCTTAGCCTGACGAAGCTGCCTGAGTTTTGCTGTAAACCAAGGTTTGTTGTTGTTGTATGTATGAAAAGTTTTTGTGGGCACACACATATCCTCGCAAAAAATGACATAAGATGTCACAGTGTCAGTGAGCTCATCCAGGTCTGTCGCTGCAGACTCAAAAACACTCCAATCAGTACAGTCAAAGCAGGCTTGTACTTTGTAGTTCCAGCTTAGCCTCATTGGTTCATCTCTTCACAGTTTTGAACACAGGCTTTACAGATCTTAAATTCTGCCTGTAAGTCGGGAGAAGATGAACCAAACAATGGTCAGAGAGTCCCAGGGCAGCACGAGGGACAGAGCGACAGGCATCCTTTAATGTGGTGTAACAGTGGTCTAGTATGTTTTGTCCCTGTTAGGACACTTAATGTGCTGTCTGAATTTTGGCAATTCCTGACTGAGGTTTGCTCTGTTAAAATCACCATGAAACAATAGAACATTTGCTCAATGTTTGCAGTTACTACTACAGGTTCCTTTATGAAACAGATCAACACGCCAAGCAGAGAATTATTTAAGTCTCTTTCTTTCAGTGGAACACTGTTTAGTGACATGCCACAGTGATGTGCACTGGAGTCAAAAACTACCCTTTTTTGACCAGGCGTCTGTGGATGATATATTTCAAAAAAGCACAAGGTACCAGTATTCCTCCCCTTCTTTCAGTGGATGGGCTGGTTCTACATGTCCATTCTCAAATATTTTCCCCGTAAAGCTGGTGAACTGCTCTTTCATCTTGGGTCTTCTGTGTAAAGAGAGCTGCAGAGAGACAAGATGAGAAAGAGACTGTTCATGATTACTAGGGAGACAAGGTCTAGGAGATCTGAAAGGTAGTGGAGCAAACCAGCTATTTGCCTCGTCTCTGCCAAGTTCTTTTTCCATAATTTTTAAAAAAGACTTGATCTTCAATAGAGAGGGCACACTTGTCATCTTTAGTTTACTAATCCATCGACTTGCTCAGCACATCATTATGTACAGACTTGACTAAAGAAGCATGTTGTGTTGGCTCCACGCCATAAATCACCCTCTCTCTCTCAAGCGAAGGTGGATGTAGTAAGGCGTTAAAAGTGAAGGTCGCCCATTTTCCAGCACACTTGTCTTGAAAGTACAAACTGTTGGCTTGTGTGCATTTCTAATTCAAACTTCACTTACAAGAACCAAACCTAGTTGAAATGTTTGAGTAAATGGTGCATTGTGAGAGGGCCATTACTTTGCTGCCTCACTTTATGCGCTCTGATGATGTCTCTTCCAAGCAACAGTAGAATGTGGGCATTAGTATCCAATTATAGGAGATGGGCTGCCACAGACTTTAACTGAGGGTGGCAAAATGCTGCCTCTGGTGTTGGTATTTTAGAACAATTGTTCAAAATGTTGTTGCATTCAATAAGTAAAGGCAATGCTATACAGTACTTACTCCTCCATTAACATCCTCTATTTGGAAACCATCTGCTTTCCTTCCAATTGTCTCCATAATTCCATCACAGGTTTGTAGAGAGTACTGTATGTGAATGGGCTGGTGTGGATGTTAAACATGTCAAAGAATTCTGATCTCACTAGCGAGCAGTTGCTTTGGTCGTCTAGAATGGCATACAGTATAACTGCCTTCTCAGGCTGTCTTTATGGATAAACTTTAACAAGACATATCTTTGAGCATGAGCGTGGCTGTAGATCCTGGCCACATACTTCAGTGTAGCGAGAAGAAACTTTAAGTGAGCTGATCAGGTCTTCATCTTCATTAGCCTCGTGTCTGGACTCCTTTGCATCAGGTTTTGATGACCAGGGTGCAGAGCCTGGATGCATGGGTGTGCTGTGTCTGTCACACTCACACTCCTTGCATTTCAGCTCCAATTTATAATTTCATGCTATGTGAGAAGATGAAGCGCACCACCTAAAACATATATGATTCTCTTTTAGGTATGTCTTGTGTTCCTCTATGGTCTTTTCTCTGAAACCTCTACATTTTGCAAAGAGATGATGTTTGTTGTGGATGGGTCATGCTTCATGAGCTCACCCTTTTTTCTGCTTTAAGTATACTTTAGACTATAGGTGAGACAACATCTGTTTTGTAGACAGATATCTGAGCTTTTTGGTTAAAATTCTTATATAAAGACTTGCCATGCCTGACAGGGCCACTGTAACTCCTAGACAGTATGAAGCTTGCGTCATTCCTGGTTCTGGCCTCATTGCATACAAGACTTTGTGAAAAAAGAGAAAGGAGGGTAGCACATTTCATGTTCCTCTTTGAACCTTGATCCTGGGAGGCCATTTTTCCACAATTGGATTAATTCCATAAGCTGTATCTAAATATGCAAGACCATGTAAATATCCATCTTACTTTGCAGACAGCAGCTCCATGAGGAAGTCTCCTAGGTCTCCAAGCCGGATATGATCTTTGCTGGATATGTGTAGGAAGTTCTCTAGTTTCTTAAACAGAACACTTCATATCACTTTTGGGGCTACATAACATTCTGCTAGTCAATCCCAGACCATTTTATGAGCTGCCCTTGGATTATTGATATGAACAGCTCTGATTCTGCGGACATGTTCTGCTGATTCTTTCCCCAGCCATTTTATTAACAGATCCAGCTCCTCACTGGGCAGTCAGGTCTAACCCTTGGGTAGCTTTCATAAAGAATGACTGCCACATCCTGTCATTCTCAGGCTGGTCATCAAACTTTACAAGTCTGGTTGTAACAAGTTTCCTGCGTGCCAAATAATTTGCAAAGTTGACCATGTCAGGAGTCTGCTCCTGCTGCATATAATACTGGTTATGCTGGTGGAAAAGCCCCATGTTTAAGGCTTATTCTATGAAAGGGCTGTTCTTTAGAGCAGGAGTCTTGATATGATGATCAGGCAGTCCTTCTTGGTGTGGCAGTCTTGGGTAAATAGTGTGTGCTTCAGTGATGACATTTGTACTTGTACATTTTCACTTTCTCCTGCCTGTACCTTTGTAGAAAATGGGTGGTCACCTTAGATGAATGAAGGACTCCACTGCGTGACATCCTATTGTGCTGCAGGTGATTTCTCCATTTATGTGAGTGTAGGCGAGTTAGGCTGAGAATGTCAAGTGTGAGCCATACAGTCTGCTCCCATACATATTCTGCCATCCTTCCCTTACAAATTTGAGATGTCTTTTGGGGGCTATGGATCTCATCATTTAGTAGATTTGTCGCAGCTTCTAATATTTCAGCTTCTGTAGCAGCAGCTTCATTGGAAAAGTGCATGTGTCTTGAACTGGTCACAGCAGCAGCATCGGTTGTACATACTTTCTCCATGTCTGCAATATTGGATATGAGGTGTATAAGTTGAACTGAGTACTTCTGTAGTGAGCTACACCCAAAAGACAGCTGCCAATATCAGGCAATTCAGGTGAATAAAGTGAATAAAGCTGCAATGCTTAAGGCAATCAGATCCCAATTAAGCCCTGTGTGAACTGACTTTCTTGTCCTATGGCCATGAGAAATGCCGCAATAAACTCCTGTTGTTTATTGTCACAAGAGCACAGTTCAACAAATAACAGTAATAGTTAACAGGGCAGAACATCAGTGGAACTTGGAATGTAAGATCTATAAATCAGGGCAAACTGAATGTCAAAGATGAGATGGCAAGACTAAACATCAACATCTTGAGAATCAGTGCTGATTCCTCACAGGAAGGTATGTGGGTGGAGTTTGCAGTTATATTATATAAAAAGGTAAACTATTTCAAAGCTTAGGGGCAGCTACTGCAAAATCATGGTTTCCTATAAGTTTGTCTAGAATTCAGCACAACTGATAACTTCTTGTAGGAGATTGTGAAGAAGAATAAGGGTATAAGAGGTCAATAAGATTGAGGGGTGCTAAACCATTCAGGGACTTAAAAACAAACAGTAACATTTTAAACTGAATCCTGTAGTGAAGAGAAGCTAAGACTGGTGTGATGTGATTCTGTTTTCATGTGCCTGTTAGAGGTCTGGCAGCAGTGTTCTGGATGAGCTGAAGATGAGTAAGGAATGACAGATTAATTCCAGTGTATAGTGAGTTGCAATAGTCAAGTCGAGAATAGACAAAATGCATGAATTAGTGTTTCAAAATCATGTACAGAAAGAAAGGGCTTGACCTTATACTAAGCTGATAGAAACAGGTTTTAACAATGGAGATGAATTTATTTGTCATATTTGAGGGCATTATCAAAAATCATACCAAAATTTTTTGCAAAGGGTTTACAATAGGTTGTCAATGGGGCAAGATTAATTGCTGTAGCACAAGTAAAATTAGAAGTTCCAAAACACACAATCTTTTTCTGTTATTTAGACTAAGAAAATTTAGTGACATCCATGTTTTAATATCTTCTAGACATTTCAATAAAGGTTTAAAACAATTTATTTTGATCTGTTTCAGAGGAAAATGTATCTTTGCATCATCTACGTAGCAAAAGAAAGAAATATTGTGTTTTTAAAAATGGATCCTAAAGGCAACATGCACAGTGAAATAAGAGTAGGCCCCAAAATAGGTCCATGATGGACCCCACAGGTGATAGGGGCCAAGGATGAGGAGATATCACCCAGGCTGACTGGAAAAACTTCTGTCTGTGAGGTATGACCTGAGTCATTCCAAAGCAGTTCCTTGCATACTCATATACCGCTCAAACAGGCAAAAGAATGTCATGGCCAACTGTATCAAATGCTTCAGCTAGATTGAACAGCAGAAGGACAGTAGTATCCCCAGAGAAACTTATTAAAAATAGATAATTTAGAACCCTTAAAAGTGCAGACTCTGTGCTGTGGTGTGTCTTAAAACCAGACTGAAATGCTCTTTTCATTTTTTAAAGTTTACAGCTGTAGAAAGACAACCTTCTTTAGAACCTTAGAAAGAAAGGGCAACTTGGAAATGGGTCTGTCTGTAAAGTCTAGATTTGTTTTTTTAATTAAAGACTACATCACAGCTTGTTAAAAACAGGCTGGGACTGGACCAGTCTCGATACATTTATTTATAATGTCCAAAATGCTAGGCTCAACCACCTGAAAAACATCTTTAAGTAGACTAGTGGGAACAATATCTAGTGGACAAGTTGATGGTCTTTTCTCTTCAATAATTTAGTTATGTCCAACTCTTCGTGATCTTATGGACTTTAGCACACCATGTGTCTCTTTCAGCGACTGCTTCTTTAAGTTGTTGTATGGCCATATTCGTAGCCTCACAAATGCTGTCCAACCATCTTAACTTCCGCCACCTCCCTTTCCTTTTACCCTCAATTTTACCCAGCATCAAGGTATTTTCCAGTGAGACTTCTCTTCGCATTATGTGGCTGAAATATCGAAGCTTTAGTTTTAGGATAAGTCCTTCCATGGAACAATATGAGTCTATTTATTTAAGTATTGACCTTTTTTCATTCCAGGGAACTCTCAATAATTTTCTCTAACACCACAGTTCAAAGTCATCAGTTTTTTGTTTTTTTTTATGCATAGCCTTGTTTGTGGTCCAGCTTTTACAGCCATATGTTACTACTGGAAAGACCACAGTCTTAACTATCATAATCTTTGTTAGTAAAGTGATGTCTCTACTCCTTGTTATTTTCTGTAAATTTGTCATTGCTTTTCTTCCAATGTCTTTTAATTTCTTGCTTGCAGTCACCATCTGCAGAAATGTTTGATCCCAGGAAGATAAATTTTAATACTACCTCAACTTCTTCCCCATCTATTTGCAAAGGTTTCATCATAATAGATGACATGGTTTTAAGATTTTTTTTGATGTTTAAGCAACAAGCTAGCTTTTGCACTTTCTTCTTTAACAATAGGCAGCAAGCTCTTCAACTCTTCTTTACCTTCTGCCATCAGAGTAGTATCGTCAGCATATCTAAGGTTGTTAATATTCCTTCCAGCAGCTTTGATTCCTGCCTGTGATTCCTCCAAACCAGCTTTCTGGATTATGTATTCAGCATATAGATTAACTCTTTCAGGGCGAATGTCGACTTTTGTCAAAATTCAGGGATAGAGGATGGTAGTCAGCCATAAACGGCGACAAAACTTGCAATTACATCTTAGTCTGACTCTCTTTGCTAGACGGGAAGTTAGCTTTATTGAATCAACCTCGATTCCCTGCGCGTGTATGAGTAGCAAAGAGCAAAGAACCTCTAAAATGGCATCAACATCTGGCGAGAGACCAAAGTAAATGTGCAAAGCAAAATACACTGTGGGCGACATTTTGTGTATAATTGCTAAATCAAGACTGTGACTTGTCAGACTCCGATTTTGATGCAAGTGATCTGAAAATGAAGATCAAAAACTAAAGTGAGGTGCCAGTATCAGCTGATCGGTCCCCAGCTGATCGTGCTACTGAACACGTTTGTTTAGCTGACGCACCTATGGCAGTGTTCACCTGGGAAGACCGCAACTTACGACAACAAGAGGTGCAAATCAGATTGTGTTGCAGTACAACTGCCATCGCAGCATGAAGACAGCCAGGCAACCGGCCCACCGCGCATTCCAGCTACCAGAAATGGCTAACAGGCACCGACAGCAGTTATAGCATGCAGCAACATACATTTTATATTGATTTATGTATGAAACCATTTCAAAAATCTGAGTTTTTTGGAAAATATATTCAGCCTTCAAAGAGTTAAATAAGTAAGGTGAACATTCTTCAAAAGGCAAATGAGATGACTCTGAATGCTCATTTCTCAAAGAACTTGCCAAAGTTTATGACCCTGTAGCGAACTAAAACGCAGCCAAATTTTTCACAGTCAATATGACAGTGAATTATTTATTTTTTAGGTGGGGATCCCAGAAACGCACCCAGCATTGGCCTGACTCACACACACTCACTCACAGAGACAAAAAAACAACCGGTAATAAAATAGAAATTAAAAAATGTATTAAAAAATAATAAATGAAACATATCCAAACTACAATGACCACACCCCAATTCCCCTTACAGTGATATAGAATAAACACAAATTAAGCAATAACAAACCACTAACAAAAACCACACATGAAGTCCATGAAAAACAGCAAATGATGAAATGAAATGATGGAGGAAGATAGTCCAGAGATCAGCACGCTGTATATGAATGTAAAAGTTAGTCCAACTGGTATTTCCTGATGAGATGATGTGTGAATGGGATCAGGAGTGCTCCTTTCTTTGCAGAATGACAACAAATCTTCAGACAGTCCTCATGCAGCAGGAAGACACCAGACAGTCCATACACTTAAAACAGGAGATGATCCAGGACAAAACAAGAATCCACAGGTAGCAAAACAGGAAGGCAAACAAACTCCAAACACTAAACACAAAATACATTTTTTTTCTTCTGTAGAACTGGCCTCTTTTTAAATGTTTCACCGGCCTCCTTGTCCCAAGCAGCCCCTGCTCCCTCAGCAGATGACCAATCAGAGCCACTGCTGGGAGTTGAAATTACCAAGTAGCACCACTACAACCTACACAATCAAATGCTTTAGAGTAGTCAATAAAGCAAAAGTATACATTTTTCTGGAACTCCCTTGCTTTCTCCATTATCCAGCAGATGTTGGCAATTTGATCTCTGGTGCCTCTACCTCTTCTAAAACCAGCTTGTTCATCTGGCAGTTCTTGTTCTATATACTGCATAATTCTAGCTTGGAGAATTTTAATCATTACCTTGCTAGCATGTGAAATAAGTGCAATTGTACGATAATTTGAACACTCTTTGACATTACCCTTCTTTGGAATAGGAATAAAAACTGAGTTTTTACAATCCTGCAGCCACTCTTGTGTTTTCCATATTAGCCGACAAACTGCTAAAAGTACTTCAAAAGCCTCACCATGCAGAATTTTGAACAATTCAACTGGGATTCCATTATTTTCTGACACTTTACTTACAATGCTTTCTAGGGCTCATTCAACTTCACTCTTCAGGTGGTCTGGTTCTTGTTCAGTGTTCATATCAAAAGTCTCAGTAATGCCTAGGTCTTATATAATTGTTCTGTATATTCTCCCCCATGACCCTGTGTTAGGATATAGCGGGTTGGATAATGACTGACTGATTGACTGCATATTCTCACCACCTTTTCTTAATATCTTCTGCTTCTGTCAGATCTCTTCCTGTCTTTCACGACTCCCATTCTTGCATGGAATATTCCCTTGATAATTCCAATCTTCATAAAATGATCTCTTGTATACCCTTTTCTGTTGTCCTCTTCCACTTCCTTGCACTGTTGGTTCAGGTATGTCTCCTTATCTCTGGAATTCTGCATTCAGCTTGACAAATTTTTTGCTATCTCCTTTTGTTTTCACTAACTTTTTTTTCTTCAGCAATTTTTAAAGTCTCACTGGACAGCCACTTAGCCTTCTTTGGATTCTTTCTTTTTGGAATAGTGTTTGCTGTTGCATTTTGAAAATAATCACGAATATCTGTCCATAGTTCTTCAGGTATCCTATCTCAGGTATATCCTTTTCCATCTCTGCCTGTAAAGTATGTAGTCAATCTGTTTGCGGTATTTACCATTTGGTGATGTCCATGTATACATTTTTTTCTTATGTTGTTGGAAGAAGGTTTTTGTAATGATCATTGAGTTATCTTGACAAAATTCTACCAGTTTTTGACCAGCTTCATTTCTTTTCCCAAGACCAAAATTACCTGTTATTTCATGGATTTTTGGCTGCCTACTTTAGCATTCCAATTCCCTATGATATACGAAGTGAGACACAAAAATAACTGGATTGGTAAAAAATATATATATTTATTGATGAATTACAGCATTCTAAACATTGTCACCTTCTATATACTCCCCCCTCCTGATCTCTACAACGCTCCATACGTATCTTCCATTAATTGAAATAATGCTGGAACTCTTCTTGCTTGAGGCTTTTCAACAGGCTTGAAGTTTCTGTCTTCACTTTATCCACTGAAGAAAAATGTGTTCCCTTCAGGTCACTTTTGACTTTCGGGAACAAGTAAAAATCAAAGGGAACTAAATCGGGTGAATAGGGAGGATGATTGAGGACAGGAATGTTTTTCTCAGTCAAAAAGTGCTTTATGGAAAATGTATTGTGCACAGGAGCGTTGTCATGTCTTGTCTCGCTGTTCACTTTTTTCACCCGACATTTTTTGTACAAATACTGACTGGGCTATTCACAGGATATACTGTACCTAGCCAGTCAGCGGTTTGACTTATTTTTTTCAATTTTATAAATACCAGCCAGATCACTCTTTTATCTCATCATCCTATATCTGTTAATCTATTTTTATTATTTTTTTAATTATAGCAATAGAAAAACTGTCTAGTATTATGAAAAAGAAAAAATGAGCCATAAACAGATTTACACTTAGTGTATCTATGTAATGTTCCTTTCTTCCTTATAGAATCTGCTGAGGTTATGTGCCCATCCTCAAGCACCTTTTAGAGGGGAAAGCAGGAATACGGTCAGGAGTGGAATGGAGCTTTTTGTTGGCATGGGAGAAAGCCGGAGCAATGGGATAAAATTTTGTTGAGAGCAGCTGGGACCAGGGCTGAAAAATCAGTAACGTACAGACCTCCACCCAAGTTTTTTAGTCTGTGTGCGGTTTTATTTGGTTTGCACTCTACTCTTTTTTATTTGCTTATTTCTCAATTAGTTTGTGCAGTGTTTTACACTATGGATTCTGATATGCTTTTACATTTTCAAATTATTTGGTATTTTCTGGCTTATTTTTGCATTTTTTCCATTTGCTTTTGTGTTTCCGGTTTATTTTCAGTTTGTATTTGAGTATCATTTCAACCCAGTTTTGGTTTGTTTTTTCAGGATTTAAATTATTTTTGCTCACAGCACTTTAGGGACAGCACTTTAAATTGTTTTAGCTTTCTATATTTTTTTCTTTCCAAAGCAATACATTTATTTAATTATAAACAGATGAGCTCTGCTTTAACAAACATCTGAAGAAACACCAAGATTTCCAGCTTGTTTATTCAAAATAGAAGCTGTGACTTTACCGTGACTGGTGTGGGCGTGTGTGGCATAGCACAGCGAGGTGCTACTCATAGTGCAATTGATAACATCAGATCAGGATTTTGGGAGTTCCAGAAGACAAAACAGGGTGAAGAAAACATTTGCCAATGTGCAGTAATACTTTGTGTTCATCAGGCTCATTGTGGTGAGCCTGATGAACATCACCAAAAGCTTGACATGAAAACAAAGCACCAAAACAAACATCAAAACAAGTGTTTTAAAAACAAAGATTTGCTTGGAATTCATTAAACAGCTGTTAATCTTGAGAGACACAATATTTGCCTTTCTAATCCTAGTAGCATTTCTCTCCTTATAATCTCCAAAACCATTTATTAATATTTCTGTTGCTACTCGGATAATACTGATCTCTTCACAGGTGAAAACTTGAGATAAAAATGATTTAAGTGGATTTGCAGTTTCTTTATATATTACTTTACAGCCTTTTTCTGTTCTCAGTGCAACTCATCTCCTTTCTGACCATTCTCTTACAGCTAAAATGACATCTTATTGTTATCTTTTGTATTATTAGCAGTATTCTTTACCAGCTGCGTTTTGCCATTTTTTTCTCTCCTGTTTCACTTTTGAATAGATTCTCATAATACAGATAGCACGGTAGCTGTTTTTGTTATAGATATTTAATTTAGTAGTTTATTTCTATTTATGTATTCATTAAGATGATCGATTACATGCCTATTCCTTATAAATTGTTTTCATATTTGAAATACCACGCATTCTATAAAGCACATTTTTACAACCACTGCTTTCCTCAATTAGCCTTACATCCAGAAATTCGGTCTATTTTTTAAAGGCTTTGTCACATTCAATTGACATTCAACATTTTAAAATTAATTTTTGCACTTTCAGTTTTTGATGAATTTTACTGCTAAATCTCTGTGAAATTTTCTATATGATCAATGCCAGTTACATTATATGTAGATTTTCCAATTATCACAAAATTAGACATAAACACGCTACTGTTCTCATTGAGAATTTTGCATTGAGTTAAACAAATGGTGTCTATTAATTACAACCCTTATAATCCACTGTTCATTGGCTTTCACAGTTTATGAGCAATTAAAAATATGCATTATTATATCTCCATCTAATCCTGATTTCTTGTAATTATTATAAAATTGATTATGGGCACCACATTGTATTGGGGGTCTGTTGTGCCCACTCATTGTCATGTATCAATACATAAACTTCTGCATTTTAACCCAGATATATCCACTAATGAATGATGTATCTCCCAAATAAACTACCTTCATATTCATGCTATTTTATGGGCTTGCCTGTCTCCTAAAACTGTCCAGTTTATTGATGAAAAAAGAATGTCCTTAGTGTTTAAGAAACAGAGCTACTGTCTATTGCATGATTTCTTTAACATACAATTCACTCTTGTTCCAAAACAGAGTCTTCTTTGTCTATTATATTGTTTCTCTTAGAAACTTGGGTGTTACCAGTGTGGCATTACTGAATAACATCACCTGGAATTTTGTGAAAAGACTGGCATAGATGGAGGTTTATTAGCTTTTGTTGATTGTGTCTTGCCTTCGCACTGTAATCATTCTTTCAAAGGGACTCACTTATGTCTACTGTTTGAGAGGCTCCATCACCTTTTCTCTCCCTAAGCACAATAAAAACTCACTTTGAATCCCTCAGTTTAGTTGTTTTGTTTCTTTTTTTTTTAAAGATTGGTCTAGTTTTTAGTTATTGGTTGAGCTGTGGGTGCTCAGAAGTTATTTCTTTGTCTGCAATGATATGGCTGTCCTTGCCTGTTTCCAATTATTCTCAGATTTGTTACCCTGTCTGAAACAAACTTTTGTTACTGTTTTCTGTTATGATGCGATTTTAAAAATGCTGCTTTCTACAGTTTGTTTGTGGGTATACAATATAAATAAGAAAATATGAGACAAATGCTTTTTGTTGTTTTGACAAGGAGTTCCCAACAAGTCACAAGAACTCTGAAAAGGGGAATTGCAGTACTTGAGCAGCTAATGAAGGCACATACAGTATGAGAAGAGGTTAGGCTGAACTCTGCCAGTGCTTCAGAGATAACATAATGAAGGTTTTACCACAGCTGGGACGCAGGAGTCAAAGTTCAGGCACCATTGTATCCAGCTCTAAAGCTAGTAGCAAATGGAATGAGTATGTAGCTGATAAATTTGTTTATTGTTTAAATTGTACACAATGCCACATTATTTAACCAATAATTAAATCTGGTAAAGGAACAACTCAGCTTACTAATTAGGCACTGAACAGTGACAAACAACTTATAGTCCCACCATTTGTAATGCATGTTTAATGGTCATAGCATGCTTGTAAAATGAAAATTTCCAGGAAACTTCAATAGCAAAATGGCAAATAAATGAACAAAAGGACCATTTCAAAATAGGGATTCCAAGGAGTTGTGTTACCCACACATAAATATTGAAAAGGAGAATTGGAATACAGAGGCTTGAATTGCTGTCTGTCAACTCTCCAAGTTTCTTTTTGGGTGATTTTAAACACTGTTCATTGAACAAAACACTATGTCATTTTTACCAGTATATCGTTGGCCCGATTTGCCACAATAGAGTGCTTAATCAGTGCTATAGCAATATTAAAGGTGCTTATGAATCTAGAGACAAACCCTAGCTGGGTTCATCTGATCATAACTGTTTCCACCCCTTTCCTACCTATAAAAACATTAAAAGAGAAAAGCTGGAAATTAGAGGCTTAAAAATCTGGGACAAAGACTCAGTTGAGTGCCTGTTTGGCTGTTTTGAGTGGAATAACTGGGCCCATGTTTAAAGAATCCTTTACTGACATTGATGAGGTGACAGACACAATGAACAGTCAAATAAAATTCAGTTAAAACTTAATAATTGCCATTATTCATACAAAATATAGATTAAAAATAAGTCATGGATTATCAAAGATTTAAAAGTACGGCAAAACAGAAGAAAATGACATTTCAACATGGAACATTAACTGAATAGAGCAGGGGTCCTCAATCACAGTCCTGGAGGGCGGCAGTGGCATCAGGTTTTTGTTCTAACCTGGTTGCTTAATTAGAAAGCAATTCTTGCCAATAACTTAATTTCATGGCTTGTTAGTGCTTTAACTCTGCTGTGTCAGGTAATTCTCT
This sequence comes from Polypterus bichir lapradei, assembly GCA_026402145.1. Taxonomy (NCBI): domain Eukaryota; kingdom Metazoa; phylum Chordata; class Cladistia; order Polypteriformes; family Polypteridae; genus Polypterus; species Polypterus bichir. Next base: position 111,394,243 of record JANRMT010027041.1, read on the forward strand.
TATCCTAGATTTTCTTCTCCTTTGTAAGGATATCATCCAAATGATTTGAAGGCTAAAATGGATGAGTAATTCTCAGTCCCTTCATTTTATTCTCTTCATTTTCCTTCCAAGTATTTAATTAAACCCAATAGTGCATAATAAATACACACAGGTGTAAATGGTAACAAGCTAAATGGAGAAATGCTGGTCTATTTTGTCATTTGCATGTTATTGCTGTTTAGGAGCAATTAAAAACCAAGAAAACAGCTGTTTAAGACTAAAATAAGCAATACGGGTTCAAAATCTTAACAAGCGAGACAACTAAAGTGATGCAGAAGTGTTGCTTGAGCAATAAGTGCTTCTTATTAAGCAACTGGATTGGAGCAAAAACCTGCAATCACTGTTCCCTCCAGGACTGTGATTGAGGACCCCTGGAATAGAACAATAACTGAACAGAAAGAACTACAGAAGGAGGTAAATTGTAAAATTAAGCAGACAAAGCTCAATTATAAGGACAGGATTGGGAATGAACAGTAGACTGACAACCTGGATTCAATGTGGAAAATGCATTTAGAAGATGGCTGTTTTTTATATGAAAAGTAATAATCGTGTTGAATTAGCCTAGAATAAAGCTAATAGTTAGTTATTCAAAATTTCAATACATTCTATTTAAGGATTGAGACACAAAATTTTGCTTTAGAAATTATTCATCCCAAGACCAGTCTCAGGCCTGAAGCTAGCAATCAGTCCTTCTTTGACCAGAATAATAGAAAAAAATTTCTTTCAGCAAATAAAATAAAAAAAAAATGGATGCCTGCTTCACTCTTGTGCGGAGCAACTTTCTCTGATATTTGAGTTCTCTGGATTTACAGCAGGTGTCCAGACTTCGGAAACAGGCAGATGTCATTCCAATAGCAAAAAAAACACACTGAAAAGCATTAAATGAGTTCTGATTAGTGGGTTCATATCATGAAATCCTTTGAGAATTTGATTAATAGACAACTGCTAAACAAAACCCAGACGTATCTGGACCCCCCCCACCAATTTGCATACAGAGTAAAGAGGGGTGGTAAAGGATGCAACATTAACACTTAAAAACTGTGTGAGCTCTTGGAAGGACCAAAAAGAAACACACAAGATTGCTATTTGATTTTTCCATCAGCTCTTCATAAAATTCAGCCTTGCATTTTAGTTGACAAACCAATAAATTCTTGGTGGGTTGGATTCTGGACTAAACTAACAGAACACAAAGAGTGAATGTTAATGGGTATTTTTCTGATAGTCTTAACTAATCTTCTGGACCACCCCAAGGCTGCTGTCTGTTCATGGTAGATGCTAAACTAGTCCTCCTCATTTGCCATTGTAGAGTATGCCTTTAGCATACTTTCCCTCATGGTTAACCAACTGTGTCTGTGTATGGATAGCTATGAGTAAAATATTCTAAACTTGGGCTATTTACCTTCTACACCTCACTTATGACATCAGCAGCAGAGATCCAACAAAGCCAACAGATAACCTTTAATGAGCATGGATGCTTCAAGACATGAGACAGGCCGATAAGTCCCAAGGGTTATTGTAAGCACTAAAACAACAGGAGATACCAATGCGATGACATCACAAAAATCAAATCAAAGGAAGAAAAATCAAAAACTTAAAGCGTAACTTAATTTTTGCCACTAACTATAAAACAGAGATATTTTTTTTTACTTGGACGTATCTGAGGGATGCTGAATCTCAGCAGTGCATCCATATTTTTTACTTTTTTACAATTAACCTACAATCTAATGGACTAAGCAACTGTTTTAATTTCAGGCAGATTTATTCGTTGAGTTTTATTTTTCAGTCATTTAAAGCTAGACTGATTTCTAGCTCGACTGGTGATTTGGCTGTGTATGGACTATTTTTCATCCTATACCTGCTTTGAGACTTACCTGGCTCTGTTCTGCAGACATCTGAGTTGTCTGCGTTTTAGCTTAACACGTGGACCGGTAGGATATTTATTTGGTTTGTGTTTGTTTGGTCCCTCCTATCGCTTGCTATTCAACCTGCGACAGGCCTCCTTCAGTACTCAGCTGCCAAGCTCCTCCAACTGCGCTTCCACCTGTCTGAGCCTCCGCTGACAGGGCTGTATCTCCACCTGGACATTGTATTCCTCCCCTGTCGGAGATACATCCACCGTACACTTTGAAAATAATAAACTCCATCTGGTCCAGTTCTCGACATCCTCCACGTAACTTAGGCAGAGTCGCTGACAACAGTGAGTTAGCCAGCCTAGCCCAGTTGGCTAACACCATTGCTAAATGCGATAATGTCATTGTCAACTTTGGTCTGTTGAACATCTGCTCACTTACGAACAAGAGTCATCTCATCCACGATCTCCTCACTGATCATAAGTTTGACTTTTTGTCTATAACTGAGACATGGAGACATGGAGACATTGTATAAAAATACTGGACTCTTTTTTCACAAAGAGATGTACAAAAAACATATACTTTATTACAAGGACTGTATTGCCCAAACTAAATCTAACTATTATACTAACATTATTTTTTCCAATGACAGCAACACCAAGTCATTGTTTTTACTGCTTAATGATATCACACAATCCCTGGATTCTTTACCTTCTCACCTTTACTGAACTGATTTTTGCAATACCCTTATGTCCTTTTTTAATGAAAAAATCCAGAAGATACACCAGTCTCTCGATATGGAATCCTCCAGTACTTCATTTGAATTTCACCCACCAACTCACTCATTTTCCTCTTTTCAGCTTCCTACTTTCTCAGAAATCTCAGATCTTGTCTGTAAGTCTGTTTCCTTTAGAAGCAAAAGCTCCCTAATTGGAATAACTTCTTTTAAAATGCGGCATTTTAAGTAACCGAAAAATATAGAGATATGATATTAAAAGGCGATATCCCTCCCATAGTGATATGCCGGTAACAAATCACATAATAGGAAATCACTTAACTTTCTTTAATGACGATTTACGCGGCATAACAGATGAAAGGAAGCCATAGCAAGACAATATCAAGGTGGGATCTTGATCTATAGAGTCTGCTATTTTTCATCACTGCGCTGAAAGAGTTTTCCGGACAGATGACATCATCCATCCATAGGCTTCAAAGGGTTTGGCTGTTGTCCAAGCTTTTTTATACTGGTCTGTTCCACATGCAGGCTCTCTCTGGTCTCCAAACAAGGAAAGGAAAGGGCTCAATTTCATCTCAAAAATAGTAGAATGCCTTCACAGTTGTCCCCTTCATTCTTCAAACTGCTAACCTAGTTTCTAAATGCAGGCAGACTAGCCCACATGTGCCAAACTTGGCTTGCACATGTAAATGAATCCATACAAGTGTTTTATAGAGACAGTGACATTAACCTTAATATTATAACAAACTTATTATAACAAACCACCCTTTGTCACTGGATCTGTGACAAAACAATCCCTGAGGGTCTTATCTACAAAGCAAAGGGTACTCAATCCCCCTTCACAGTGTAGACATTTCAAAAACTTTTATGGAAATGTGAAGTGTAGTACCACTATGGCTCCTATTTCATTTACCTAATATACCATCATAAATATTAACAATGATAAGTTACAGTACATTTGGACAAACAGTTACATTTAACATGGTGTTACTAAGTAGTGATTATTGTATCTCACCAGTGGTGTAGGTAGAGATTTCCTGTTATGTCTTAACATAGTCAGTGTTGTATCTAAATATTACTGAATCCATGCAGTTGGTATCATAGCATCAGATTATATTATAATTCTATATAGCATCTTGATGGATTTCACTATTCTTTGGCACTCATAACATTTCTAACTTCAGTATGTTGCTATATGTGCCCCACCTTTTGGTGCCTGATCCCTTTTTATGAGTTATAATAGTTGTAACATAACTCAGATGCTATTCTAGATCTATTGCTATGATTATTAATTGTTCTTAACTAGTATTGCATAATTTTTCCGTTCACTATCTTTTATCCTCCCCAACTTCACTATCGGATGTTCTATTCCTTTTCAATTTACAATTTAACATCATTGGTAAATCATGCATATCCTCATACCTTTGAGCCCCTCTTATAACATTTTCAAGTATATTCCTAAACTTTCTATATTCATGCCTTGTCCAACCCAGTGGTTTGTTGACAAAGTCTTTTGCTTGGTGGCTTTGCAGATCCTTCTGAACAAACGTGTGACTGCTTCAGGACACTAAAGTAAAGTCTTTGCCATTACTGGAACAGAAATGTAAACAGTCCTATTACCATTAGAGAGTTCATGAGATGCACACATGGTGACTGTCCATTTTTAGTAGAGGAGCGCTTCACTCTAGGTTTGCACTGGATACAACAGTTAATCAAGGGAGCTCTTCACATTCAGTGGCATTTCACAGCCTGTTTCTGTTGTTAAAAGTCCATAAAACTTGTTTCTGCAGCAAAATGTCTGCACATATCATGGCATCAGATTTACTTATCTGGACTTACAATCTTTCTTTAATTCTGCACCCCTTCCACTCCGGAAAAGCAAGTCGTTTCTTCACCAGTTATTATCAGGTATGTGCAGCAGATCGAGAATCATTAGTGCAGTACAATCTCTTTAAATCTTCATTTGTAGTACACCACCTTTTCTTCATTGATAAAACTCTACCACTGAGTTGGAGAGGCCGTAACCACTAAATTGAGTGGTCAAACTAAAATACTTGCTAGGCCAAATAAAGAAGGGTGAAGGTAGAGCAAATAAATAACATAAAACAATTCTTTATCAATCATATGTATAATACAATGCAGCACTATTAATGACAATCCTAGACTCTTAGTCTCATATCATAAATAATAGTTAGAAATAAATTAATGCATTTAAACCAGGCTGGTGAAAATGTTTCTTCAGTAGGATAATACACTAAACAAATTTAACACATTGCATCAGTTATCTATCACAAGTGTCTTAAATTATAACAAGATGTAACATATTTGAATTTGACTGTTTTAATTTTTTGTCTAAAACAAAAATCTTATAACATCTATACCATATAACAAACTGTAGCTCATTTCATCAAGAGACAAATCTTTTAAATGTCTTTAAGATATTACAACAGCACAGTTTACAAAGACTAATGGTTCTAATGTATAACTGAACAATCCATTTAGCTATGTGCATTATTACTGAGCATTAACCTTAATACATTGATGTAATAACAAATCTTCATAAAATTAATCACTTAACAGATACAAATGCATACATGTATTTCAGTTCTAATACATTTTGTAATCACTGAAGTGATAATAATAATAATTTGACATACATCAATATATATAAACCCTCTATACTGTATTTTATATGAAGACTAGAAAAAAGAAATCAGTCTAGTTTAATATGGCAACATTTAACTTTTTTGCATTTTTCATTTAAACATTTTTATTATACAGGATGTTATACCCTTACACTTGCACTAATCAGCATGCAAGGAAATAATTCCAATAGCTGCTGTTCATTAATTCATGGTTGATAATCAAACATTCTTGCAACTTTGTATAGAAAAATTGTTTGTGTTTTTCATCCTTTGGTCATAGGGTTTTGCTGAATCTGGAGAAAAAGAACATCTATAGATTTAAGTTATACTTTTATGCTTATAATACTTTTCTTGAAATTCAGATTTTTAAATTCTTAACTCTTTAACTGACTATGCTACAGGCTATTTTAAGATTCATCTAGGTCAATAAGCCATGGCTTAATTTAACACTGCATCTGTTTGTAGGCTTCAAAAACATTCCATGCTTACACACCAGGCACAGATTGTATTATCAATCACCATTCATGATCACTTTTGACTTTACTTGCAGATATTCACATGTATTACTAATACAATTAAATTTGGATATGATCCCCTATTACTATGCTATGTTATTATATTATTATATGGGACGTCTCCCATCTTTTAAAGTTTTTGGTTCAGATTTTTGATTAGTCAGCTGACAAACACAGAAGCACATACTGTTAGATTACAAATGACATATAAAAGCATCTGCCACCCCAGACTCTGAATAAGAATAATTAATCTTCTTTTATTTTTATTTTTCCTCTACTAGCTTTTATCCCACTTCATTCCCAAGTAGATTACTTGGCTAAGGCAGACGTTCATTAAACAACATTCAGCACACTGGAGAAAGCAACTGTTCACAAACAAACAGCCTTCACTTTGCAGTCATTTCTATACACTTAGCAATTTCTCCATTCTTTCAAATATCTTCACATATTCTCATTCTCATGTCCTCTATACAATTGCACTTCATTCACAGAATAAAGTTCTCTTAAAATTGTATTTCATTCACAGAGATCTCTATCACACGTGCTATAAACTCACTCTAGGTTGTGCTTTTTTTAATTATTTATACAGTTTCGCCGTTCAACACACTTAAACGCGTCTTTTCCTTCATGCTTATTTACTTATCACGACCATGTCAAACAACTTACTTCTTTACCTTCATGCTTATCATTACAATCAAACAAGTTCTCAGGCCGCAAGCTGGTATCACTTTCATTAAATTAGGAGTACATCTTACCTTAGTTTCATACACGCTAGTCTCCAGATCATGAAACCTCCGTGGCAAACCGGTTTCAGCGACAATCAAGGAAAATTATTTTCCGTGGCGATCCCTGGTTCAGCGACCACAAGGCAAATCCACCCATCGGGAAATCACGCAGCACAATACCACAACAAGAAAGCATTCCCATAAAAAGTTACGCGGTCACAAAGAATATCCTGACTCAACAAGGAAAACATACATACTTGAACCTTTATTTCGTATCACCGTGCAAATGTGCTAACTACTGCACCACCATACTCTTTACCTTTATAGTTCCTAAAATACACAACCTCCATTCACGCACATCAGGCACATGCTGCTTCTCACAAAAACTTGTCTCCCTTCTCATTTAGAATTATAAAAAGAGCATTTTTCCTTTAAACTTGATCAGGGTCTAAAGGGAAAAATGTTTTGCACGTTTATAAGCTTTAAACAAAAGTGGAGACATTTATTTACTTTAACCCAATTACACATATCGATAATTATCTTTCTTTGTCATGTGAGAAACTGTCTCATTTTTAAATCCACACTATTCCAATTAATACCTTCATAAAAGTATGGCCAGTACTTACAGGAAGGTAATCGAGGCATGTTTCTCATTACAAAGTTAAATTAAATGTATTTAGTCTTTTTCCAATTTAAGTTAGAACTCCTTTACATTTTAGTGCTATTTATGTACAACATTTACAGTTTCTTTTTAAATACTAGCTTATATTGTAGGTTCGTAATTTAAGCTATATTTATAAGATGATATTAATAATTTCTGTGTGTTTTAGCACACGGCAAATACTTTAATAGTACAATATAGGTGGGGGGGTTGCCAAAACCTTTAACCTTTAACCTTTTAGGCAACGTGATAGGGACAGCTGCACAGCTCAAACACTGCTTTTTTTATTAGCTGGATGAACCATGTATTTTGGGTTACATTGGGCTGCTATTATGCCATTAAAGATTTCTACAATTTATTTTAGCAAGCGCGATCGAGCCTTTATGGATTTTATCGCCGTTGGCTTTATTTATCTTTAAGTATTTGACTACCAGACCCGCTGGATGCGTGATTCATCAGACAAGGTAAGTGCATGCCTGCATGTCTGTCTGCCTGCCTGCCTGCCTTAAATCTTAATAACGCGCAGTTCTTTGTACCTTTTACAAAATATTGTTTCTAATGGCTAACAATGTAATTTATTTTAATAACAGTGTTCCCCAACACGACATCTACTTTTCTGGCAGGTTTTGGACTTCGTACAGCAGCTGATTAATCTGTGTTGTCTACTTGGGTGCTGTTTCATTTTAAAACTGCTGTTTACAATTTATCGTGTCTGACTTAGTTTCGTCTTTTATTCCCACATTTTGTAATCATGCTTTGGACTATTATGTCCAACTCGCATAATGTAGTTAGCAGACGCTACCATGACTCACCGGCAACTGTCTGTTTTGTTTTTTTATTATTGCCCCATGCCCTATGACCCATATTACAAGACTGCCTCTTGTACTTTCACGGGATTAATTAATATCCCTATTCCAGTTAGGGCCAGGCATTTTACGGCAGTTTTCCTTGATCACGCGAATCCAATGTCTGAGCGTGCGACCATCCTGGTATACTAAACACCTGACCGAGACCTTTCATGTCATCATTAGAAGCATATTTTTTATATATATAGTATATTATAAATATGATACGGTTATTAATTTAGCCACAATCCTGCTGACTACACAATTTTGTTTCCTTTAGAAGTAAAAGCTCCCTAATTGGAATAAGTTCTTTTAAATTGCGTCATTTTAAGTAACCGAAAAATATAGAGATATGATATTAAAAGGTGATATTCCTCCCATAGTGATACGCCAGTAACAAATCACATAATAAGAAATCACTTAACTTTCTTTAATGACGATTTATGCGGTATAACAGATGAAAGGAAGCCATAGCAAGACAATATCAAGATGGGATCTTGATCTATACAGTCTGTCATTTTTCATCACTGCGCTGAAAGGGTTTTCCAGATGGATGACATCATCCATCCATGGGCTTCAAAGGGTTTGGCTTGTTGTCCAAGCCTTTTTTATACTGGTCTGTTCCACGTGCAGGCTCTCTCTGGTCTCCAAACAAGGAAAGGACTCAATTTCATCTCAAAAATAGTACAATGCCTTCACAGTTGTCCCCTTCATTCTTCAAACTGCTGACCTAGTGGTTTCTAAATGCAGGCAAACTAGCCCAAATGTGCCAAACTTGGCTTGCACATGTGAATGAATCCATACAAATGTTTTACAGAGACAGTGACATTAACCTTAATATTATATCAAACCTATTATAACATAGTCTATATAACTGGACCCCCTCCGTACAGTTCTGGTCAAAGCCTGCCTCCCATCTCTGGTCCCTCTTATCTCTGCTATAATCCACTCTTCTCTCACTACTGGTACTGTTCTGTATGAACAGTTTCAGTCTGGTTTTCGTCCCCTCCTTAGTACAGAAATGGCACTTATAAAAATTACTAACAACCTCCTTATGGCAGCTGATTCTGGTTTAATTACTATTCTCATCCTCCTTGATCTGAGTGCAGCCTTTGACACTATTTGTCACACTACTCTTCTCAATAGATTACCCACACTCCACTAGATTGGTTCAGATCCTACCTATCAGGCCGCACTTAAGTTTGTTCAGCTTAAAACTTTCACATCCCAACCCACCACTGTTACTTCAGATGTGCCCCAGGGCTCTGTCACTTTCATTTTTGCATGGTGCTGCATTGACATCATGCACCAAAAGGTGTGAGCTTATTCAGTGCGAGCAGGAACATGCAGGTGGCCGGTTGCTTGTGCTATAACACGCTTGACCTGGTGGCGATGAACGCACATGTGCTATGCAAGGCATTTACGGGGGCCACTGAGAAAAGAAGAGTGTTCTTTGCTCACGTTGCAGGGGAACCTAGTCGTCACTTCTTACTAGAAAAGGCGATGGATAAAGCAAGAGAGGATGCAACAAAGACAACATGTTGTAAATGCACAGTAGAAAGGACAGTCCTTGCGTGTGTGTGAACTGTTAACATTTGAATTTGATGATTGCATATAGCGCTGACCTCTCTGCACTATTCTTTCCTCTGCATGCCATGGAGTACAAAAGAAACAGCACTGTGCAACAACATGTGAAGACTGGCAAGATCGGGGAAAAAAAAACGCGGTCACTGATTACAAGCGCAAGAAGGCATGTGAATGAGTATGAATAATATGAATAATGTTGCATCAGTGCCACAATGTTTTCTGAATTGCACTATACAGGTCATAAAATGCATTATTCCAAATATCATATATACCTACAGTATGTCTCTGTTTTTTTGTCAGTGTGGCTTTAACATCATGGAACATAAGGTGCATACTAATTCAGCGTGAGCAGGAACACTCAATAAAACTGCATAAAAAAAATTCAAGTGTTGGTGAGATATGAAGCAGGCAGATTCACCAACGTTTGTGTGTCAGCTTTTATCCCTCCAGATCAGAGAATTTCCAGTTCCATTGTCTCAAAACACCACTCATATCTACAGTTATTCCCAGTTTCAGATAAAAAAGTAACCACATCAGACCTGGGGTGGGGGGGAAATTGAGGTGTTGTATCATGATCTTGACTGAGAGAATAAAAGTGAAAAAAATTTACATCGGCTGTTACAGACACAAATGAAATATGTGTTTTTATTGTATAATGTTACTAATAAGAGCAGGTCACTACTCAAAACAGTAAATTTGCAGGGGAGCTGGTTTCAAACTCACGACCTTTGGATTATAAGTTGGCAGTTCTAACCGCTGCACCACGGAAGCTGTCGTATAGTACTTGTACCTTTTGTGAAAGTGTTTACTTGATATTTGACCATCAGCCTGCACATATTATACAGTTCATGTCTACAATTTGTTATTTATTATTAAAACATGAAAAACGTTTCTGTTTTATCAATGTGTTTACATAGATTGTTGTAGACACAAAACACAAATCAAATTATTTCCCCTTACAATTCTGGGTAGCCCACTTCCAGATAATCAATTAAGGAAGGAACTGGGAGAACTTTTTGCCTGTTCTGAAGTGGTTAGAGGGATGATAGAGCAGACTGCTTGGGCTTATCGACACATTTAGAAAACAAAAGACACTGACAGAGAGGTGCGATGGGATTTAAGGTGGGCCGGATTTACTATTTTTTTCGTAGGCTCTGGTAATTCTAGTGTTAAGACTGCTTTTTCTCTTTGATTACAATTGCTCTGTCTGCTTTTAATTTTTGTATTTTAGTTTTGTTTATAATGTGTTTTTTATCGATTGTTCAGTGTCCTTGAGTGTTTAGAAAGGTGCTTACAAATAAATAAAATGTATTATTTATTATTATTATTATTATTATTATTATTTAACCTGGAGATAATTGGACTGACCACTGGTTTGGCCCGGGCATCCGAGGAACCTGACCAATCAAAACACGTGGTGCTCTAAAATGCCGCAGAAACTAATAGAAAGAAAATCATCAGTTAATAGCCCAACTGTGGCTGAGAACCTTTTATGGTCATGTGATACATAACATGAAAAAATCACAATTAAAACCCACAAAACACAACATAATTTCTACTCAAAGGAAAGTGAGCTTTAAATAAACACAACAAATGAGGTGTATGGACATTGTAAACAGGAACCAAAAACCATTCCTTAGGACCAAGACCCTTCCAAACTACCAAATACTGAATGGCATTATCCCCCTCTACAAAAATCGACAAGGCTTCAGATAGGATTTTAGGCATTTTGGTTAAGTCTACACAACAAAGAATATAAATGGGGAAAATAGGGTCACCATAGGACTGTACATGACAAAACACTAGTAGTCGGCAGGATTTTACGGTTACCATGTTTATGAATACTATTTTGAGAAGCGTGTGTGTTATGCATATGTTATATACAATACAAGTACTAAGAGTTACAGACATTTGACATCACTCTTATACATAAGTGTACATACTTAAGTGTATGTGGAATATTGTGGGGTGACTAGCAATTGAGCATCACTCAAATCTTTGTCTGAACAGGATGTCAGTCTATGTGTGTAAGTGTAGTACTATGTAGTGATAAGCTGTGCAGGCATCACCCACATGTATCTGTATGTGTAGAATTTAAAGGAGCCCTATGCAAAGTACTAATGAATGACAGGCATTATAGGCATCACTAAGAATTAGTACTTGTGTGAATAGTCACAGTGTGTGTGTGTGTGTTATTTTTACAGGTGCAAAAATAGGCCAACCTATAAGAAATTAGTCAAACAGAATTAGAATAGCATTGCAGACTAAAATTTCGAAAGTCATATTAAAGCTAGCCATCTTCCAGTGGAGTGGCATTGGCAAGCAGGCTAAAGCTAGGAAATAGAAACATGTAGAGCAGGTAGAGAAAGCAGAAACTAAGCCAGGTGTGACACAAAATGAAGAAGAGCTGGAAGGATTTAAAGTAGCAAAAAACTGAAATCAGGTACAAAGAAGTCAGCTGCTGTTATAAGATGTTTACTGACTTGTGTTACTAGTAATAAGGTAGAACAGTATGAGAAAGAAAAAGTGATGGGAAGCAGCAATGTGTGAAATGTTTCAGGTTGGTATCAGATAGATGTAGCAGTTGGCATGAAAAATGTGAAAGTATAGGAAAAGGAAAGGATAGCAAAAGGAGTGTAAGCTACTCAGAGAAAAGGTTATTGCAGTAGTAATAGGATCTGACTTGAAACCTAAAATATGGGGGGTGACTCACCTGAGATTGAGGAGAGCTCAGATAAAAAGTTGGAATATGAGTGTGAGCAAAAGGAAAGATCTAAATGGAAGAAAAAAGGAAAATGGTATGCCTTTCCATTATTCTCCAATGCACTGCATTCTAATTCTAATTCTGAGGTTCATGTGGGATTTGAAGTATATGCTGCATTGTTGTGGGGTACAAAATCTGTACATTTTGGTTTATATTTCCATTATATTTTGTTCAAGACAAAACAAAAGATGAACTACATCCAGGTCAAATCAAAGCATGCGTTCTTCCCAGTTATCTCATTTTTAAAACAGCTGTTCCAACAAAGAAAGGAAGACATGGTGGAGGCTCAATTACTTAATAATCTGAGAAAGGATGGACATCTAATTATTTTTTAGCCTTGGAAATGAAGACATAGCAACACCTCAGAGAACATAAAAAGTTTTGTTTGGGAAAATGGACAGTGAATTCATTCATCATATTGACAGTCAGCCAATCAGAACATCTAACAATCACATCTTGCAAAACCCCCCTGTAGAATTTTAGAAAAAATATGCCTCATCTGAGGAGCGATATAGTGAGTAAGGAAGTAAGGAAGGAGGGAGGAAGAAGAAGTGACGAAGACTTCACAGGAGGACAGAGCGACGTCAACATGAAGCTGTTTCCATCTGGTCGTCAGAAAAGCATCATGAACAACTATGAGTGCTAGATCACAAGTCACCTGTGACATTCATCCTTGTCATCTGTAACTTTTTCGTAAGCTTTTTCTAAAGACTATATATATCCATACTTTTCTATCAGTCCTATTTTCTATTATTCTTTGATCTAGTGGTATTATTATTATTCCTGTAATAAATACCATGCTGCTTTTAACTTTCTATGCTTTGTCTTAATGTCTATAGAGTGACTGAAGTAATATGTTAGATTTCTTTGAGAGCCTGGTGCAGCCTGAGGTTTGCCATTACCTCTGAACTGCAAGGTTTATTAAGGCTGCGAGTTAGAGCTCCACTCAATAATAGGGAACAGCATGTAAAGTGAGGCATTCTTGGCTGATAAAAAGTTTATAGTCAAGGATGCTGAGCCTTTGTATGTTTAAATGTATTCTTGTAGACCAAAAGTAATATTTAGGTCTGAGATATCATTAAAACATTGCATGTTGTTTGTGCCAATAATAAGTAAGTCTCTTGAAGTGCTGAGAGAGTGACAAGCTGTGTTATTCCTAAAGCACTTGTGTGGTTTAAAGTGCTAGAGGTTAATCAGCTATGTGTTTGTCATTCATGGGCACTGTTGTAGTTAGGGTCAGTGTGTATGTAAGTCTCATGAAGTCTTAGGAGAGTGACAAGTTATGTTATTCATAAGGCTTGTGTGTTTTAAAGTGCTAGAGATTAACCAGCTGTGTGTTTGTCATTCATAGGGCATTGTTGAGTTTCTGAGTGAAAGAGTGACTTAGTTAGAAGGAAAATGCATAGGTTTGAATGAAGCAGGACAAGAGGAAAAGTTTCCTGTTTTAGGTCTGAAGTTGTTTGCTGTGGACGATGTTATAGCCAAGGTGAAGGAATGTTTGAAATTGACCTGTTTATGAAACAGAAGCATATCAAACTCACTATAATTAATAGGGAGAGGAGTATGATTAAAGAACAAAGGTCATCTTTAGAAACAACAACAAAAAACACAACTGGATTTGCCACTTTGTTAGAGATTTTAGTCCACATTTTCAGGCCATAGTTAATATTAAAAACGACAACTTCAAAACCCATGACTTTACTGATTTTCAGTTACTTTTATTGGACTATTTTTACCCAGACATTACTGGTTTTAATTTTATTATATTTTCTTCTATTTGGCATTGTTATATATTAATAAACATCACAATGCTTTTATATTTTCTATACTTTGTCTTTTATCTAGTGTGATTAAAATAAAAGGGTACCAAGTTTGAGTTACAATGCTACTTTCTCATTCACAGGGTTTATCAAGGATATTGGGGTTGCTCCGCAAAAATTATAACAACCGTAGTAAAACTAAGACTGAGTTTGCTTAGTAATTAGCATGTTCCCAAAAAAAGTTGTGCTTTTATGTTTGTCATGTGTGGACTATGGCCAGCAGCTTATCCCGGCCAATACCCCCAGGTAGAACCCTCCCTGCAACGTGGAATTCCAGTAAGGCATCATGGACCTTGGAGTTTTCCTTCACAGCCCTGCTGGATAACATGGGGGCCACCAGAGGACGCTGCAGGGACGCTCAAGGATTTGTATTCTCCGTATAGCCCGGAAGTACTTCCCTGTCACGAGGACGGAAGAAATAAAGTACTTCCGGGCTGAAGAAAAAGAGGAGTTTTCACCTGACTTAGAAGTGCTGGGTAATCACATGGACTGAGGTATCAGAAGCACTTCTGGGTCAAGTACTATAAAGGACTGTGGGAAACCCCAGCATTGTAAGCGGAGTTGGGAGGAAGGGTGACAACACATCTGGGAGTGGAGGATTTGATTATTGTTATTGTATATGAGTATTGTGGAGTGGAGGGTGCTTTGTGCACATTATTGGAGGAATAAATTAATATTTTCGACTTTTATTTGGTGTCTGGCATCTGGTCTGAGGGTTCAAGGTGACGACAGCACCCCCTATCTGTCACACATGATAACATTGGCAGGTTTGTTAGAGATGGTGCTAGTGAATCCTTATACAGAGAATCTCACGCAGAATATTGCGGTGTGTCAGGCACTTGGCATCACTGGAGACTTTGCCTGATTCAGATGTCTATATGTATGAATGTACACACCCACACACACCAAGCACACACTAGGGAAAATTTAGAATTGCCAATGCACCCAACCTGCATGTCTTTGGACTGTGGGAGGAAACCGGAGGAAACCCACGCAGACACGGGGAGAACATGCAAACTCCATGCAGGGAGTACCCAGGAAGCGAACCTGGGTCTCCAAACCCACTACAACACCGTGCTGCCCCACAGTCAAGTCAAATTTAATAAATCCATGCAAAATTCAACCCTCACCCAAGAGAAAGAAAAGAGAACCAACAACCAAGGCTACTTTATAAAAGCAACAACAAAGGAAGGGTATCTTTATCCCTCGAAATGGAACCTTATTCTATAATGTCATTGATTCGATCCTGTCATATTTTACAAAAGTTTTGAACAGATCCTGTAAGTGAGAATTTGATTTTTTCCAATTTCAAGTAGTATAGAAAATCGGTTACCCACTGACTTAAGAGTGGTGGGGTGGGGTCTATTTGCTAGTAGTGTAGTTAAGGCAATTACAGTTTGTTTGTCCTTCTCCACTTTAAAGCTGTCTGGGAGTCCAGCAAATATAGCTGTTAATGGATTAGAAGGGATTGTGACACTAAGGCTGTCTGATAGGCATTCACAGATTTTTGTCCAAAATGTTGTTAATTTGGTGCACACCCAGAACATGTGGTCCAGTGAGGCTGTAGCTCGATTGCAACGTTCAGAGGTTGAATCTTGCCCTGGAAACATTTTGGACAATTTTAAACAAAATAAATGTGCTTAATAAAAGATTTTAAGTTGAATGACTGAATACTTTGCACATATAGAGCTTAAGTGTATTTTGTGCTTGCCTACTTTGCACTCCTTTTCTGAAATATTAAGTAACAGATCCTTTCCCCAATGTATTCTGGGGTCTTTGAAAAGAAGAGACTTTAAAATATTTTTATAAATTGTAGAGATGCTGAGTCTTCAAGACTGATCAATATTTCTTTTGGAATAAAACAAGGTAGAAGGGGAGGAAATCTGGGCAGATTCTGTTTAGCAAAGTTTCTAACTTGAAAGTATTGGAGGAATTGTGTTGATGAGAAGTTGTATTTGAAGAGTAAGACATTATCTATGTACAAGTCTCTAAGTGTTTAAATGCTGGACATTTTCCAGACATTGAATAGTGTATATGAGAGGGTGGAAAAAGGTGGTTGTTATGTAGAGGTGCAACAGATAAAAGCTTTCCTGTCTTAAAGTGCTTCCTACATTGCATTCTATATGGATGACGCAGAATGGGAGCAGACACGAAATGCTTCTTAAGGACATCAAAAACCTGTTGAGCATCCACAGTCCAACTAAATTTCTGAGACCGTGTTTTCATAAGAGAAAGTGATGGGAGATACTAAATTGCTAAAGTTCTGAATAAATCTCTGGTAAAAATTTGCTAAATCAATTAGACATTCATCCTGTTTAATGCTATCCAGTGATTTCCAAATTAAAATCACCGAGACTTTCCTAGGTCCATCTGCATCATGGTTTGGCTATTGTAATAAATACCCAAGAAATAGAACAGATGAAATGAAGCTTCATGAAACTGACACTTCTCCAGTTTCAGATGAAAGAACCTTTGATACATGTTACATCAAGGACCTGACCACCTTCCATGATCATATAATTATATAGAACCAGAAATGACACTGGGCTAATAGCCTAAATTTCTAAAGCCTAAAGATTTTCTCAGCGAGTTTGTACATGAACAACTCTCCTGGATGTCTTATTGTGTCTTTTATTATCTTTTTTACATCTTGTTTCACAATTTATAAACTTTCGTTATCATGGTAATATATTAGAGACTGATTTTACATGCTATCTACAGAACCTTTCTTGCCACAGTGATTCTGTTTTAAATGCACTTGATATCAAATCTCTTTACATTTATATTCTTCAATTGCTAGTATTGAATATTGCTAATAGTATTGTTGTTGCTGTGTCACCTAAAGGGACTCCAATTCCCTTCATTCAAATGGATTACCAAATTAACTGATGGCTTTGGCCTACTATGTGGCTAGGGAGATGCCTGGCATGGCACAAGTTTTGAAAAGGACTCCAGTTACATAGGGTTATTTTGTTTGTCAAAAATATAGCATCAAATCTATGTGTTCTTTGCCTTGGATTATACAGTGCTCAACAAAAATAAAACCTACTCTGAAAATAAGCCCTAGAATGATTTTCAGACTGCTCTGCAATATAAGCCCTACCCCAAAAATAAGCCCTAGTCAAGATCCTCAGCTGAATAGTAAGGCGCCTAAGGCCAGGTTTATACTTCACTTGGTGTGATGCATGTGCCCGAAACATCCATTAAATTCTGAGGACACCTTGCCTCTATCTCTGAAAAGGATGTTTAATGATCCATCAATTTGGGGATGCGTCCATTCCAGCAGCATTGGCGCAAGACAGAAACAAAATCCCTGGACGGGGCATCAGCTCATCGCAAGGTGAACACAATCACACACATACACTGGCATCATTGTAGCTTCACCAAATCCCCGAACCTTCATGTCTTTGGATGGAAAACTGAGCACACTGTGGAAACTCACCAGGAAAACATGCAGACTCCAGGCAGGGATCACAAGGGACGTGACTCCCTGTGAGACAGCAGCGCTTCCGCTCTGCCACCGTGCCACCCCATATGTGTAACTATTACAAGTATTCATTATTTAAACAAAGTTAACGATTTATCTGTAAAATGTAACATACATATTTTAATGCATTTCATCATGAAAGTGATATCAAGTATAAATCTAAGAATTCTAAATGTGCAGAGAGCTGGAATATTATAAATGTAATGTGTTCTGTGTGGAGATGCTGTTTGCCGCTGCTGTCAGGTCAGGAGGAAGCCCCTGAAGCATGTAACAATTTAACAACTGAGTCAGTTTTAAGATGACGTTTACAACAGTCTGCTTTAATGATAAAGTAAACTATGAGGTTAAAGTGGACATTTTGAGTTTAAAGCCGAAAGTTCCACTTTAATCACAAAATAGACATTTTCATTATGTCCTTATTTTTATTCTGTGTGGCTCAAATACGCCGCCGTACATTCTGATGGTATTGTAAAGGTGCAAAAAAAAAAAAGATGGCACAGAAGATGGCATGTGAAACTTTTAAAATGTATTGTGTCATTACTTTGGGGGATATGCCATGCTTGAATATCAAAGCAACATGAATACATTTATTTGTATGTCGTCATTTTACTTCACAACATTGAACCATTCATCAAACATCGAAGCACGCACATCGATCCTGGAGGATCCTAAAAGCAGCTGGAGTAGCAAGAAATTCAGAGTTTAAATGTGGAGAGTTATGACGATATTCCGGAAGAAGATGACATGACTATACAGTATTTGAATAAATGTATATTGTTGTACATGAATAAATATAAGATATTCCCTGAAAATAAGCCCTAGTGCATCTTTCAGAGTATAAATTAATATAAGACCCGGTCTTATTTTCGGGGATAAACTTACATCACAGGAATTACACTGCTTTCTGAATTTTGTTTGCTTTGTTGTTTGTGAGGGTGCATGTTTGTTGGTTGGGCTGCACACCCAGTTTTGCAGGTCATATGGCATTCAGCTAAAGTTTTTCCAGAGGACTCCTTACCGGGGTTATTTTATATATTAGGACTGAGGTTGTGCATGTTTAACAGTTTAGTTTGTGTTTAGGGGTTTGTTGTAGGTTTATGTAAATATTAAGTATATATGTTACCTTGGTAAATTATTCAAAGTTGAAGAAAATAGTTGTTCTGTCAAAAGGGGTGATAAAAGTGATTTATGAACTTTAAGCCACCCACCACCAAATGAATAATAATTCATTATTTGGGGGGATGGTGGGGGAGGTTAGACATCTGTCACGATTTCACCAATTTATAAATTGTAATACACAGACAAGCTAATGTTTATCTTTTTAAAATTCATGTCAATTTATTAAACTAAAATATGTGCCTACTGTGTTTTAATACATAAGATGTGTTGTTTAAAGCTCATAAGAAAAGCCTTAACAATAAAAATATACATTCCCAATTGGTTCTGACAATTCAAGCCTTTCTATTACACCAAATTTTCATGACATAGCCACAGGAAGCTGGCACCTTTTATCTTGATAATGAGATCAAGGAAAATTATTCAAATACATGTCCACAACAAATTAAAACTCATAAGATGTGCTATTAGATTAAAATAGGGATCCTTTACTGTTAAAAATATGCACCCGGCTCTTTCCATGTACTAATACTAGGAAACAGGATGCATTTAAAGATCATAACCTTTTAAACTAAAATACACATCTACTTCTTCTCTCCAGATTCATAACTATTAATATTAAGGAAAAATACATTATTCGATTAAAATTAGATAGAGTTTAAAGCTCATAAGAAAAGCCTACACAATTAAAACGTACATTCCCAATATGTTGCAGCAATTTAAGCCATTTTATTACACCCAATTTTCATGATATAGCTACAGGAAGCTGGTGCCTTTTTTTTTTGATAATTACATCAATGAAAATTATTAAAATGTGTCTCCTACAATTTAAAACTCATAAGACTAAAATAATCAGCTCCTACTAATGAATAGGCATCCTTTAGCATCAACTAAGCATGCAGCTATTAAATATTAAAAACTCATAAGAAATGTTAAAACTGTCTAGAAAAACAAACACATACTCATTCTAAGAAAAAGGTTACATTTAAAGATCATAAGATATTAAAAACTTTTGTTGCAAGTGCTCGCTTATCTTTTAAAGATCATAAGAAATAAAATTCAATATCCCAAGGAAGACTGTTTTTCTAATAAAAGCTGGAGCCATTTACATTCAGGAGGTTTTTGTTAAAATTAGCAAAAGCCTTAACACTTAACACTAGAATCCCTGAAGCCTATGAAAAACTCATAATCCCGGTCCACACTATGCCATTTGAACATGTTTTTTTATCTTGCCTGTACTCCATGGCATAGTGTTTTCAAATGGTGACATTTTCATGTATGAATGTGTGTGTGCATGCAGAGAGAGGCAGAGACAGATTTGATGTCATGCAAGTGGTTAATGGAATATAAAATAAACACTTTCACAAAGGTATAACAAAACAAGTGTGCTTTTATTCAAGAATAAAATGGAATAACAAAAAAGTCAAGTGACAACAAGATACCTAGAAGATATCATTCACCAGCTTTTGTGTATCTGCTTATATTCCTTCAACAATGTCTTTTACAGTTGGTAAAACTTTACACCGGCTGTTAAAGACTGAAATCAAAAGCTTCTTCTTTTTGGGTGCATACACCATCAGCATGACACTGCCAGATCTAAACACTAGCATTGTGAATCGCTCACGTACTAAAGTGACTATAGCTGCAGGTGGAAGTCCCATTTTACTTTATAGTGTCAAGCAGAGCTGCATTGCACTACAGTAGTCTATTAGCGAGGAAAAGCGCTGAGAAGAAGCTGTCTGTTGTTATGGTCCTGCCTTTGTCCAGTCTGATAGCGGTCAAGGGACATCATATCTTTGATTGCCGGTACAGCAAATAGTTCTCAGTAGGTATCAGCCACAGCACCAACTGTGGTCATAGCTGCTCTTGTGAAAAGAATAGAGATAAATGCCATCAACTCTGAGAGAGAGAGAGAGGTAAGTTCATTGTACCTGTGAACTTAACTGAGAGAATAAAACTGAATAATAAAAAAACAAGCACTAACTTTTACAAGTAGCCAAAATTTACACCGGGTGTTACAGACTTAAATCAAATGTATGTTTTTATTATAATAATAATAGCAGCTCACTACTCAAAATGCTGAATGCCCGGTCTTGAACCCAGGACCTTTGGGTTATAAGGCAGCGGTTCTTACCTCTGAACCATTCAAAAACACTTATAATCTCCCTGCTGATTGCCATTTGAACTTGGGTTTTTAACTCATTGACATCAACATGTAAATCAAATGCTTTTCTTTTTTTGGTTATAGTCTTGAATAAAGCGCACGTGTTTATTTGATATTTGGAATAAAGACTTCACACATTATACACTTCAAGCCATTAATAGTATAACATGGAAAAAAAATTCTGTTTTAGGTATGTGTTCAGCTTTTTTTTGCCTCACATTTCCTTTCATCCTACACTTACCCAGATCTTTGTAGACACAGAACACACATGAAATGCATGTGTTTCAAATAACGATATACTGTATTATTTACCCTATACAACACCAGGCACCCCACACGCAGATAAGGAGCCTAGGCTTGAGCTGGGAGAGTTGAGCTCCGTCAAGGTGGGGGATGGGACAGCAGGCTGCTTGCTGCTTGTGCTGATTGGCAAATTTACAAAACAAAAGATGCTGACGGAGAGGTGCAAAGGGATTTAATGTGGGTCGGGATTACGAGTTTTTTCGTAGGCTTCAGGGATTCTAGTGTTAAAAAGGCATTGGCGCCATTTAGGTGTTTCTTGACACCTTCTAATTAAAGCAGTGGCACTGTTTGGCCCAACACCATTCAGCATGTTTGAAAACAGATATTGAACAAAAAGAATAACGTTTGAAAATCATAAGACAAGTTATTAAAATAAAATGTGCATCCTTTACTAATTCAAACTAATGGTATTTTTTAAAGATTGAAATGCAGTTCTTCTACAAATCAATCATCTTTAAAGATCATAAGAAAAATTAACAAAATAGGCAACCATCTTCTAAAGATCAAACAACAAATCTATTGAAATAAAATATGCATCACCTACAATTTCTAAGAAATGGGATACTATATAAAATCATAAGTCATGTTATTAGATTAAAATAATCATCTTCTACTAAGGAATATACAGTAGGTGGCATTTAAAGCTCATAAGAAACACTTTCACCTCTGCTCTTTACAGCACATAACTAAGCATGCACCTATTCAATTAGTTTGAACATATTTTATTGTTTTACTGTTTATATCAAGACAGAAAAAAAACTTTTAAAGATCATTAGGATTGTTTATTTTAACATAGTTAAAGCTATTTCTGAACAAATCATTTCAGCCTGGTAAGTGGTTCTATTTTTTTTTTTAATTTAGTCAAAATATTTACATAGTGTGAGGATTCTTAAACCGAGATCAAATGACATTTGAATGAACAAATTTCACCACCACAGAGTGCCTCTGCCTTGGGGAGGTGTGACATCAGCACCTTATTGCCTAAGAGCTTTCTTCCATATGTACAGGGCATGTCTCTCTGCTCTCCCAAGGCAGGCAGAGAAAGACAGACTATATAAAAACTCATCTTTAGCTGACTGGTAACGCTAACCTTTTTCCAAAAAAGTAGGCAATTTCATTTTTTTTTACTTCTGCAATGGAAAACAATGAAAAAAAATACTTTTGAGATTGTTGGTAGGTGCAGATTATCGAAATTTACATTGTTATGATCATGCCTTTTCAAACTGTAGAATAACTGTCTTTTTAAATCCACTTTCAAATTAGAAAGATCCAGCAAATCAGACAATGAAAAGTCTCCAAGGTCATGAGTTTTCCATTTTTTTGAATGAAAGACTTCTTATTTGTGTCATTCTGACTTTATAAATGAAGTATGTTTCTTATTTCAGAGGGCTGCAGTTTCTGGCTTGTTGACTGCACAAAAGGTGAGTTTTATATTGAGTACAAGAACCGGAAGGGCCAAGCCATTTTCTTATTTACACTTGAATTTTACACAGTTACAGGAGGTAATCGCTACCACAGATTGGTGTTTTGAGACTAAAAATCCAGTCTCGGATAAGAAAGATAAATAGTTACCAGAATCCAGTAAGCACTACTTAAACCTATGGGGTGTGTAGGTAAAAATAAGGCTTTGTAGGTTACATTTAAAAAAAAAAAAAAAAAAAAAACCTTAACCCCTGTGAAAAGCAATCACTCTTCTCAAGGATCCAGCCTCTGGAATCTGCACAAAGACCTTTGGACAGAGTCTTATTAAACATTTTTCATCCAGCCCAGTAAGTTGAATTATTCATTTGAGTGGAATATTTGTTTTAAAGAAAACGTAGTCCTGTTTGATTTTAAGAACTGCCATCGCCAGGATTAATGATGTAGATACTTCCAGAGTCACCGCAGCTCACATCATTACCTAGATTGCTTACACAAATACAGGTGCTGGTCATAAAATTAGAATATCATGACAAAGTTAATTTATTTCAGTAATTCCATTCAAAAAGTGAAACTATTAGACTCATTCATTCATTCATTACACACAGACTGATGTATTTCAAATGTTTATTTCTTTTAATTTTGATGATTATATCTGACAACTAATGAAAGGCCCAAATTCAGTATCTCGGAAAATTAGAATATCAATTAAGAGCAATGCAAAAAAAGGATTTTTAGAAATGTTGGCCAACTGAAAGGTATGAACATGAAAAGTATGAGCATGTACAGCACTCAATATTTAGTTGGGGCTCCTTTGGCATGGATAACTGCAGCAATGCGGTGTGGCATGGAGTCGATCAGTCTGTGGCACTGCTCAGGTGTTATGAGAGCCCATATTGCTCTGATAGTGGCCTTCAGCTCTTCTGAATTGTTGGGTCTGGCGTATTGCATCTTCCTCTTCACAATACCCCATAGAAAAGGTCAGGCGAAATAAATCAACTTTGTCATGATATTCTAATTTTATGACCAGCACCTGTATTTGTGTAAGCAATCTAGGTAATGATGCTGAAAGAATTGCTGACCACACTAAGGCTAATGAGCTGAAGGCTGAAATTGATCAAGTTCTACAGCAAATCTAGGCTAAAATGTATTATACCCTTTTCACCATGCTACCCAATCTGATGCCAGCTTTACCATTTCTATTGTGCTCTAAAACTTCAGTCTGTGACATTCACAGTCACATCTTATTCTTCCCATAACTGGACCTATAAATGTGGAAGGAAACAGGTGCACCCATTACCCAAAGTTAATATTACACCATCTCTAAGCTTCCCATTCCTCTGCCAACTTGCCCAGTTCCCCATTCTGCCAAAACCCACGTTGTAATGCCTGCACCCCCACCTACATAATCTTTCAATAACATGGACATCTGTCTGTCCTATAACACATCCATAGTATAAATCCAATCCAAATCTTATTCAACTAATAGAGTGCCCAGTCCTTGGCCATTTCCACTCGATTCAATAGATCCACATCATACAATCATTAGTCCTTTGACTTTTCTCAAGTCTTGCATCCCATTTTATCATTTACCACACCCACATAGTCATTCCCACCCTAAATATATTCTACACATGTGCCAGTCAGACAAGTCCTATGCAAGTTTGCTAGGCTTACTTCACCTGAGCACAAATTCACATTGTAAGATCCACAGACCCCCACATCTTAAAACATAACCCCAACCTGTCTTATACTACACCCACAAGATGAGTCCAACCTAAACCTTATTCTGCCTTTATGATCAGGATACATATATTTCTTTGAACATAAAGTTTGCCTTCATTTTCTTCAGGCCTGAAAATTTTGGTTTCTGATTAAATTGAGTCATTTCACTAAGCCTGCCAAAAAAAGGATGCCTCATAC
The DNA here is from genome assembly GCA_026402145.1 of Polypterus bichir lapradei. Taxonomy (NCBI): domain Eukaryota; kingdom Metazoa; phylum Chordata; class Cladistia; order Polypteriformes; family Polypteridae; genus Polypterus; species Polypterus bichir. The sequence continues at coordinate 111,418,842 of JANRMT010027041.1, forward strand.
TATTGCCTAGAACAGTGTTTCTGAACCTTTTTTTCTATAGTGGCACACTTTGTAATCAAAAATCATCTCAAGGAACAGCACTATCTTACTAACCACAAACACATTATACAGTTAGGTCCATAAATATTTGGACAGAGACAAATTTTTTCTAATTTTGTTTCTGTACATTACCACAATGAATTTTAAATGAAACAACTCAGATGCAGTTGAAGTGCAGACTTTCAGCTTTAATTCAGTGGGTTGAACTAAAAGATGTGAGGCAACTAAAGCATTTTTTTAACATAGTCCCTTCATTTCAGGGGCTCAAAAGTATTTGGACAATTGACTCAAAGGCTATTTCATGGGCAGGTATGGGCAAGTCCATCGTTATATCGTTATCAATTAAGCAGATAAAAGGCCTTGAGTTGATTTGAGGTGTGGTGCTTGCATGTGGAAGATTTTGCTGTGAACAGACAACATGCAGTCAAAGGAGCTCTCCATGCATGTGAAAGAAGCCATCCTTAAGCTGCGAAAACAGAAAAAACTCATCCGAGAAATCGCTATAATATTACGAGTGGCAAAATCTACAGTTTGGTACATCCTGAGAAAGAAAGCAAGCACTGGTGACACAAAAAGACCTGGGGCCTCATGTATAAATGGTGCGTACGCACAGAAATGTTGCGTAAGAACGTTTCCACGTTCAAATCACGATGTATAAAACCTACACTTTGCGTAAAGCCACGCACATTTCCACGGTACCTCATACCATGTCATACGCAAGTTCTCTGCTTGGTTTTGCAGACTGGCGGAACCCAGCGTCAAAGCAGTGCTACTGTTCCTGTGTGGTTATCCTTTCTTTTCCTGAAGCGGCTTTATAAATACACTGAAATTAACCGCATATTGTTTATTAGTGTAATGCATCTGATTGTAATAAACCTGTAACAATATAATGGTCCAGGGAATACCCATAGTATTCCAAATACCATAACTGCTTTTACGTTGTTACTCTCACTGCACCTTCTTCTTCTTTTAGCTGCTCCCATTAGGGGTTGCCACAGCGGATCATCTTTTTCATATTACTCTCACTGCACCACTCGAAGTATTTTATCACTGTATCTGAGTGGGGAATCACAGCAGCAGCTGATTGGAAAAAGAATTATCGGTATACAACATCAAGCACATGCTGCCTTAGCCACGGCAAAACATTTCAAAGCCTTTCCTGTACAGACCTCGTGGTTCAGAAACAGTTTCATCCCAAGAACCATAAATGCACTCAATCAATTTCTCCTTGTAGAACTATTTGTACTTATAAATACACTGTGAACTTGCACTAAAGTTATAATATTGCACAACCTACGCCACTTTATAAAGCACGTATTTACATATGATGACAATATCATTTTTAAGATGAAATGCAGTAAAATATGTTAATTATATTATACAGATAAAACTTTAACTTCATTTAAATAATCTGTATTGTTAATAATTAAACATGTGAGGACACGGTGCCTCAGTGCTAGCAAGTTCACGGATTGTTCCTGCCTCGCGCTGTATATTTACTGAGGCTGGCGCGACACTGGAAGGACAGAAGGATAGAATAATTAAACACGTACTATGAAGATATTTCAATGTTCCTTAAAAGTTTTGAAGAATAGTCTTTGTAAGCTTTAAGATTACTGAGCTGATTGTGTGGCGATTTGGTATTTTTTTTTGGTATGCTCCGATGAGCGTGCTGGCGCTGGAGGCGCCTGCGACGGCGTGTTGCCCTGTGCAGCCATGCCGGGGACGTTTCCCCATGCAGATGGGATCCGGGAGGTAAGTTCCCTGTGTATCGGCAACCGGCCCTGCGGGGCAAAGTGTGTTTTCTGTTCCCAGCGCAGGGGCTGCCCGGATCCGCATCAGTGGTGGGGACATGCCGGTTTGCGGGGCTCCAGCGGCACAGCAGCAGCTATGAGAGCTGCAGAGAGGGAGCCGCTGCCGCTCGTGAAAGCCCAAAAACGCCACCGCACCAGGAAGAGGAGAGCCAAGATGGCCGCGGACTGGAAGTCCCACCCACTGACAGGCACGGGATTGGCCGGTGTGTCTTGTATGCCCGCCAATGACTGCATAGAGGTGGGACCAAGGAATGTCCATCTCATGCCCGGGAGAGACCTGATTGGGCCGGAGGAAGAGGCCCACAGGAAGTCGTCGGCGTGTGTTGCTGACAGACAGGTGAGCTCACCGTCGGCTAACTTCCTGTCTTTGCCGGCTGCTCTGCATGAGCTGGAGGCCTGCCTTCAGCCTGCAGAGCAGCGGTTGTTACAGGTGCTGCGTGCCCTCCGGGCGGAGTTGCTGGTTCTGGAGAGGAAGGCGGTCGCATCAGTTGAAGTGCTGCAAACGGCGACAAGACGGCGCGATACTGAATTCTTCATCTGGAGAGGGACGGCGGGGACGGTGAATACAACCGACCTCGTAAAGCATAAAGGAGAAGTTGCCGAACTTGGCCGTGATACGAATGACTGGCAACGAGTAGGCAGTTCTCCGACAGTGGACGCGGCAGTGAGGGCTGTGCACGAGGTGAGGGGAGGAAGATCACAGGGGCTGGCAGGACCAGGGCTGATGAGTGCCTTGGGTCCTAGCGCCCTACGCTCCGAGCCCGCGGCAGTCTCCTGTCGCTCTGCATGGGCACAGACGGGGCTGGATCTGAGCGTTTGCCATGCGCAGACCCAGACCGTCACCGCGTCCAAGAGGAAAAGGAGGAATCGAGGAAGAATGTCGGTTCCTCTGATACGGGAGGACATGAGGCAGGCAGCTCACGTCCGGTTGCTGGCCGCCCTCTGCAGGGTCAGAGGGAACCCGTGAGGTCAGTTGAGAGGAAAGGACTGCAGGCGGTCCCATCAGTTTCATCGACAGGAGGGACATGGAACCCATGGAGGGGGTGCTGAACAGGCAAGTGCTGAGGTGCGAGTCGGAGGGGGGAGCACTGCCAGTGCGCAGCACAGAGGGACGCCAGGGAAGGGTGTCCAAGCAGCTGCTCTGCCCCCTTGTTTCTGTTTGTTACAGGACCGGACCCTGGACGAGCAGCAGGACCTGCTTCGTTGGGAACCTGCCCTCATTGTACGGGCCGTCTGACAGGAGGACTCTCCGCTGGCGAGGGGGTGCCGCCACAGCTGGCAGAGGCTATGAGGGTGAGAGTGGCTCCAACCAGAGGGGCACGACAACCTCGGAGAGGGTGCCGAAGGAGCAGGCCCCGGGGTGCCGTGCTTGACCCCAGCGTCTCAAGAGTAGGACCCGCTTTGGGGGTAAGCTGCCCTCGTGGGACGTGCCGCTCCTCCCGAGTGCTCTTCGCTGGCAGTGGGGCACTGTCAGAGGTGGCTGGGGTGGCAACCCGGCCGGGATGCCCAGGAGGACCGGAGGAGGGCTTGCTCCTTCCCCAGACCATCTGGGGGCGACCGCCCTGGTTCCTTTGGGGGCCACGGGTACAGAGCTCCACCCTGTAGGGGCCCGTGGTCATCGCCAGGGGATGCCCCATGCCTTTGGAGCCCTGGACCTCAGCACTTCCACCACACCAGGAAGTGCTGGGGGGAAGAGGAGCAGGGACACCCGGAGTGCTTCCGGGGATACAGCCGGCACTTCCGCCACACGGGGGCATGTCGGTGGTACATTGCCGAGAAGCACCTGGAGCACATCCGGGTGTGAATAAAAGGGGCCACCTCCCTTCATTCGATGCAAGGGTCGGGAGCGGAGTGGACTGAGCTTGCTGGAGGAGGCAAGGAGGCAGCCTGAAGAGGAATGTAAGGCATTGTGTGGCCAGGACTTTGGGGACTTGTGGGGTTTGTGGTGCACTTATGGACTTGTATATAATAGTGTAAATAAACGTGTGTTGGGTGAAATGTATGTGTCTGCCTGTCTGAGTCCGGGCCAGCCTCCACAGTGTGCACAAGCGTTACTTTTCACGCTGACCGGGTTTTATGTAGCGGAAGAACGTGGAAGATGGAGTACACACAGATTCCTGCATCTGGATTTTTCTGTGCGTAAACACATTTCGGCTTTTGTGCTTATGTCATGTTATACTGCGAATTCTACGCACGGTGTTATGCATGAGGCCCCTGGACGTCCATGGAAGACAACAGTGGTGGATGATCACAGAATCATTTCCATGGTGAAGAGAAACCCCTTCACAACAGCCAGCCAAGTAAACAACACTCTCCAGGGGGTAGGCTTATCGATATCCAAGTCTACCATAAAGAGAAGACTGCATGAAAGTAAATACAGAGGGTGCACTGCAAGGTGCAAGCCACTCATAAGCCTCAAGAATAGAAAGGCTAGATTGGACTTTGCTAAAGAACATCTAAAAAAGTCAGCACAGTTCTGGAAAAACATTCTTTGGACAGATGAAACCAAGATCAATCTCTACCAGAACGATGGCAAGAAAAAAGTATAGAGAAGGCGTGGAACAGCTCATTATCCAAAGCATACCACATCATTTGTAAAACACGGTGGAGGCAGTGTGATGGCTTGAGCGTGTATGGCTGCCAGTGGCACTGGGACACTAGTGTTTATTGATGACGTGACACAGGACAGAAGCAGCTGAATGAATTCTGTGGTGTTCAGAGACTTACTGTCTGCCCAAATCCAGCTAAATGCAGTCAAATTGATTGGGCGGCGTTTCTTGATACAGATGGACAATGACCCAAAACATACAGCCAAAGCAACCCAGGAGTTGATTAAAGCAAAGAAGTGGAAGATTCTTGAATGGCCAAGTCAGTCACCTGATCTTAACCCAATTGAGCATGCATTTCACTTGTTGAAGACTAAACTTTGGACAGAAAGGCCCACAAACAAACAGCAACTGAAAGCCTCTACAGTAAAAGCCTGACAGAGCATTAAAAAGGAGGAAAACCAGCATCTGGTGATGTCCATGAGTTCAAGACTTCAGGCTGTCATTGCCAGCAAAGGGTTTTCAACCAAGTATTAGAAATGAACATTTTATTTCCAGTTATTTAATTTGTCCAATTACTTTTGAGCCCCTGAAATAAAGGGATTGTGTTAAAAAAAGCTTTAGTTGCCTCACATTTTTATGCAATCTTTTTGTTCAACCCACTAAATTAAAGCTGAAAGTCTGCACTTCAACTGCATCTGAGTTGTTTAATTTAAAATTCATTGTGGTAATGTACAGAACCAAAATTAGAAAAAAGTTGTCTCTGTCCAAATATTTATGGACCTGACTGTATCTCATACATTTGGTTAACTGCCCGAAGAAGCAAGACTACTGGAGAAGCCAATAAAAAGGAGCTCCAAGACCAGTGTGTGCAGCTAAAGCACTTAGTGGGCACTTTGGTGGCATCTCCATGATGCTTTGACATCTTGTCCCACCCTTATTTGCCGCAGAGGAAACTCTTATGCCCACTATTCATCAGCCCTGTGAGTACCACTGACGACCACACACACAGGAGCAGATGGATTTCAGGAGTGATCTGACATGGAGATTGTGGAGCTGCTTTTACGCCACCTTCTCCAGATAGACCTATATCCTCCATAGACTGGTCTCAACCACCTATGGAGCTTGTGTGGGGAAAAGTCCATGTGTAAGCTCATCCTCGAGCACTTGCCTGGTGCTGAATTCATAAATCAGGTTGGTCTGATCCAAGCTCCTTTCATTTTTTTTTTCTTCAAGTCAACTATTTATGAAGGGGTGTTTCATTAAAGAAATAACCAAATTTTCTTTAATTTCTGAAGTTCTACTTAAAGTTGCCATCTTCCTAAAGTCATGCTTTTCTGTAGTTGCATTGATTGAGGTGTGAATTGTGAACCATTGACGTGAACATGAAATAGTGCATTGATGATTGTTCAATCATTTTAGATTAGAAAAATCTATAACAATACTAATTTACTTAAAATAAACATGGGAGTGTCTGGAGCGCAGAGAGCTGCATCCCTGGAAAATTCTCAAAGCAACCAATTAAGGGGCAGCCTCAGGTCACCTGCTTGCCAAAAGATCAAAGACTTGCATACACTTTCATTTGGCCGGCACCCTTCGCTCAAGAATTCTAGATATTCACACAGATATTAAACAAATACAAATCAAGAAAAATTTTAATGGATGCTGACACCAGGCGTGTTGTGCAAATAATAATGTTGTGTGTTTTGCATTACCTAATTAATTTAAGTAGAGTTTTTAAAATATTTGGAAGGGGGGCTGTGCCCCAACACCCCACATTACAAACCACATAGATGGTGAATGAAAAATGTCAGCGTTTTAAAAACCAATAGTACTTTATTCTTAATTTTCAAAAACAATATTAAAATTAAAAAGAGATGCTTTACTGGTCATTTCTAAACAAATATAACTAAGCAACATGTTTAAATATGACAAAAATATGTTATATCACAGTAACATTCAGTTTAGGCACCTCTGCTTTTTCCCAATAAAATCCCAAAGGTAGATTAGACATATCATAAGTTAAGAGAAATGATGTTTTGAAAAGGAAACATCTATATTGTGTATAATTGAATTAGATTTATCATCCATGTTATGAAAAGCTTGTACAATGACCTCATTGATAGAATGTTCATTTTTGAGATCATTGACAGCGTTTTCCACAAACATGAGTCTTTTGAAAAGGCAGAAAGATATTAAAATAACCCAAAGCCTTTTTGACCAGGCTCTTGAAGCCATGGCTTGCAGAAAACATCCAGTACATCTTGAAAGCATCCAAACCGATAAACCGAATCAGGCATGTTGTATTTTGGCTGGGGTGGTCTATTGAACAACTCTGACAGGTACTTTATAGGTGCTGATAAACTATTATGTTTGGCAGAGTTGCAACCAAACTCTTAATCAGTTTCAGAGCCTTTCAAAATGTTTCTCCCATGGCTCCATCAGTTTGATCAAGTTCCATACCTGCATAATCACTCTTCTTGGAGATTTTCAAAGCAGCTAGTACTTCCACTAGTTCATCCATGGCCTGTTCCTGTCACACTGCTTGAATAGCTATCTCCTCAGCACATGTTAGGTTCCCTGGAACATCATCAGGCACGAGAATGTCTACACAGTTCTCCAGGAGGCCAACCAATACATATGGTCAGGAACAGGTAAATGAGGATCAGGCCAATAGATATGGTTGGTTGGTTGAAGGCATAAGAGGTCCGGCCAAGACGGCTGGTCTGGAGGAGAGTAGTCTGTTGATGAGTTATTTGGAGCAGAGTAGCCGGAGCTGGGTTGGATAATGTCAGGCCAAAACATGTACTCGGAGACCACTGCCTGATCTGCAGGCCAACACATCAGGTCAGATAGAAGGCAAAGGAACTATTGAGTTTGAAAGGCCATTGTTGACTGCAGGGCATGAACTAGATAATGAAATATGGGAATTGAGTAAAGAAAGTGTGGAATTAAAACAAGACAGAGTGTAAATTAAAGAAATTCAACTGTGAAAGGTCTGAAAATGCTAGTACAAGAATAACTTAGTTGGAAAGAAAGTGCACCAGTACAGCAGTTGGTTTGAATGAAATAGGACAAGACGGAATAAGGAAAAAGGGTCAGGTTTCATGTCTGAAGGTATGTGCTGTGAGGTATGATATAGCCAAGATGAAAGAATGTGTGAAATGGGCCACTGTCAGAGAAGCAGCAGCTTGTAAAAGTCACTGTAACTAAAAGGGTGAGAGGTAAGATGACTCTGAACAAAGAACACAGATCAGCTTTAGGGTAGATGCTGGGTTTAGCACTTGGATTTTGGTGAGGTTTTAGCCCACATTTTCAGGACACAGTTACCATACAATAAAAAAAGAAAGGGATACACAGGCATTGAAAAAATATTAAAAGATAACACAGGAAGTCAGGAAAGAGAAAACAGATATTTCTATTTCTAACAGTTTCCGTTTCTGACCTTTTGCAACAGTGCTACTTCTATTTTGGGTTTTTATAGACTTTAAACTAGTGCAGGTAATAAATAGTGAAGGCAATAGATGGAATAAAATCCATGCAGGAGACAAGGTTACCACTAGAACATTGGGGCAGAGTGGCACTAGCGGCCAAGCTGTTCCAATGAATGCCTGGGAGCAAACTAAGTGTTGGCACCAGGATAACACCCAAGAAGATGAGATGGACAGAAACTGCTTTGTCTCCTTTCATTTTGCAGACCTGCCCACATAGCGAACAAAGAGTGGAAAAAGACCAAAGGCAAAAACTAAAGACAAAGACGAACTGAAGAGACAGCAAGAAAAAGACACTTACTGGGGTTTAAGTGAGTACCAAGTCCACAAGTCATACAATAATAGGACTAGTCACAATAGCTATAATTTTAAAAAAAATTGTATTCCAGCATTAAATAACTACAGCAAATTTACATTCCAAGAGGTGGAAACTGTGCAAACCAATTAGAAATGCCAAAAATAAAGACATTACATTAATTTTGGGCTCATAAACTGTAGATTCTAGGTATTAATTAATTAAGATAATTAATATAATTAATACTATTATTAAAGAAAAGGTATACTGAACAAATTGGTGAACTTTTCAAATAAGCAAGTGAAACTGGTGCAATTGGGCTCCAATTTTTAGGTGTAGTGTGATTGGGAAAACACGGAAGCCCTGCTGCAGTTGTCAGCTGTGGTACAGGCTTTGGACTAGTGGGCCAATTCTGAATTGAAGTTTTTAGCATAGTGGGTAAGCATATAGTGATCAAACATGTCTAGAGGTGGCATACATGGGGAATGATGAGGGTTGCATAGCTATGATATCTCATTGTGGTGATGCCAGCCTATACTGGTAATGGCTAATGGCAGTCAAGAGTTACACCATGAATTTAAAAGCACAAAAGGCATCTAAGCGAACCCCAAATGTGTGAAGAGTGGCCACAGATGTTGGTTTTTGAACACTTTATGCAGAGGCACATGTGCTCTTACTTGGGCAGAGGTGGTTGGTATTGGCACCTGTGGTATGTTATCTTTCAAATTTGCAAGTTAATAGTATAGCTGCAAATGCTTTTATGAATACTTTGGGACACTGATCTAACTAACATTTTAACACATGATTAATATAGTTCAGGTGAACAATGAATAGATTTAAACAATATACTTAAATGGCAGTGGGCTAGTTTAGTGGAAGGTACTTGTCTCAGTTTGAACAACCAGATCTAAAGACATATGAAGACTACAAAAAAGCTAAGGAAACAGAAGAAGCAAGCCAGAGCAGAACAAAATCATGAGGAGTGCATCCAAGTTCTTCACATTGCCTTTGAAATAAAGAAGATATGTAATGAACAAATGGTCTACACAATTTTAACACAGGAAAAACAATGACTGCAATGCAAAGCACAAGTTGTGCAACAGACTCCTCAAACAATTACAACTATTTAATTTATATCATAAACACATTGTACAAAAGATTTATCATGGATGGAGTGTTGTGGTATGAAATTTTGTATACAAAGTTGATAAATATTTTGTATGTCTTTATTTGTAACTTAGACAAAGCAATGTTAATATTAGTGTTTAATTTGTAAGACGCTTTAATGTTTAAAGACCATCCCAGTCTTTAGGACTGAGTGAGGAATTTTATGACAGGGTTGGGAGAAGTGCCTAAAACCAGTTTGGCAAAGGATTCACTGCAGGACATTCTCTCTCAATCAACCCCCACAGGAAGGCCAAACTACCTGGCTGGCAAGCTTCACCCAACAAATGTTTTTTGGGGCAGGTGTGAAAATAAGCCACGTATCCATGCAAACCGGTGTGCATGCAATCAACGCGACACATTTAAACCTGCCAAAGAAAAAGAAATAAGAGTAAAAACCCAAGTCCAAATATCAATCGACAAAGAACTGACAGAGCAGACATGTCTGCTTTGCTGGTGTAGAGGTAAATACTGCTGCCTCATAATTAAAAGGTTGTGGGTTCGAGCCTGGGTTTCCCCTTGTTTTGAGTAGTGAAGTGCTATTATTACTAATATAAAATAAAAACATACATTTTCTGTCATCCTACATTTACAAAGATCATTGTAGACATGAATACACATGAAATGTATGTATTCCCAATAACAATATGTTATTTACCTTATACAATTCCAAACACCTCACACCAAGATAAATAAACTTCAGCTGGGAGAACTTCAGCTGTGTCGGTGGGGGATTGGATGACAGGCTGCTGCTGCTTGTTCTGATTGACATATTTGCAAAACAAAGGTACTGATGAAGAGGTGCGAAGGAATTTAAGATGGCCCAGCATTATAACTTTTTCCGTATGCTTCAGGGATTCTAGTGTTAAGTCGCGACCACAGTATCAGTAGCCACCCTGTCTGTGTCTCCGTGTCTCACAAGTTAAAGTAACTCATCCAAACTCCACCCACCAACCACATCATTTCTTTAAACTGCTCATTTCTGGAAAACAACATAAGACTATTAATGCACAAACCACAAGACTGAAAAACAGGTTCTTTCTCAGAGCTGTTAAACAATTGAATACTGTATCATTCTAACTAACCTCTCTTATGTGCACTATGGTAATGTAATATATGTGCTATATATGTTTAAGTTGAATTGATTATATATATATATATATATATATATATATATATATATATATATAT
>JANRMT010027041.1:111429481-111450803 GCA_026402145.1 Polypterus bichir lapradei
TATATATATATATATATATATATATATATATATATATATATACACAGTGGGATGCAAAAGTTTGGGCAACCTTGTTAATAGTCATTATTTTCCTGTATAAATCGTTGGTTGTTACGATAAAAAATGTCAGATAAATATATCATATAGGAGACACACACAGTGATATTTGAGAAGTGAAATGAAGTTTATTGGATTTACAGAAAGTGTGCAATAATTGTTCAAACAAAATCAGGCAGGTGCATAAATTTGGGCACCACAAAAAAGAAATGAAATCAATATTTAGTAGATCCGCCGTTTGAAGAAATTACAGCCTCTAAACGCTTCCTGTTGGTTCCAATGAGAGTCTGGATTGTGGTTGAAGGTATTTTGGACCATTCCTCTTTACAAAACATCTCTAGTTCATTCAGGTTTGATGGCTTCCGAGCATGGACAGCTCTCTTTAACTCACACCACAGATTTTCAATTATATTCAGGTCTGGGGACTGAGATGGCCATTCCAGAACGTTGTACTTGTTCCTCTGCATGAATGCCTTAGTGGATTTTGAGCAGTGTTTCGGGTCGTTGTCTTGTTGAAAGATCCAGCCCCGGCGCAGCTTCAGCTTTGTCACTGATTCCTAGACATTGGTCTCCAGAATCTGCTGATACTGAGTGGAATCCATGCGTCCCTCAACTTTGACAAGATTCCCAGTCCCTGCACTGGCCACACAGCCCCACAGCATGATGGAGCCACCACCATATTTTACTGTACGTAGCAGGTGTTTTTCTTGGAATGCTGTGTTCTTTTTCCTCCATGCATAATGCCCCTTGTTATGCCCAAATAACTAAATTTTAGTTTCATCAGTCCACAGCACCTTATTCCAAAATGAAGCTGGCTTGTCCAAATGTGCTTGAGCATACCTCAAGCGGCTCTGTTTGTGCTGTGGGCGGAGAAAAGGCTTCCTCTGCATCACTCTCGTATACAGCATCTCCTTGTGTAAAGTGCGCTGAATGGTTGAACGATGCACAGTGACTCCATCTGCTGCAAGATGATGTTGTAGGTCTTTGGTGCTGGTCTGTGGGTTGACTCTGACTGTTCTCACCATTCGTCGCTTCTGTCTATCCGAAATCTTTCTTGGTCTGCCACTTCGAGCCTTAACTTGAACTGAGCCTGTGGTCTTCCATTTCCTCAATATGTTCCTAACTGTGGAAACAGACAGCTTAAATCTCTGGGGCAGCTTTCTGTATCCTTCCCCTAAACCATGATGGTGAACAATCTTTGTCTTCAGGTCATTTGAGAGTTGTTTTGTGACCCCCATGTTGCTACTCTTCAGAGAAAATTAAAGGAGGAGGGAAACTTACAATTGACCCCCTTAAATACTCTTTCTCATTATAGGATTCACCAGTGTATGTAGGTCAGGGGTCACTGAGCTTACCAAGCCAATTTGAGTTCCAATAATTAGTTCTAAAAGTTTTGGAATCAATAAAATGACAATGGTGCCCAAATTTATGCACCTGCCTGATTTTGTTTGAACAATTATTGCACACTTTCTGTAAATCCAATAAACTTCATTTCACTTCTGAAATATCACTGTGTGTGTCTCCTATATGATATATTTAACTGACTTTTTTTATCGTAACAACCAACGATTTATACAGGAAAATAATGACTATTAACAAGGTTGCCCAAACTTTTGCATCCCACTGTATATATTGGTTGTACTATATTTTCTTCAATAAGGATGTGTGTCATTATAGAAAAATTAATGAAAATGCACAAAATATTTTTAGTTTTGTAAGTTTGTTTTTGTTTTATCCTTTTTTCTGGTTATTCTTCTGTTCAATCAGCTCTTTGTCTTTATAAAGATTGAAAATCACAGAAATAGAGCAGTTGTTAAAGGCCAGTTTAATGCCATGAGGAAAAAAGAACATATCCAATCACTAATAACGGTTAGAATTGAGCCTACTTTAGTACCAAATGCCTTTTTCACATATTCCTAGCAGTTATAGCAGTTGACTTTCAGATAAGTGGTTCTCGTATGTTTTTTGTAAAGTGGTATTCAATACTAATGATAGAAAGGGAAGTTGCCTAAGGCTTTGAGTGCATTGCATGATAATAACTGACATATCTCTTTGTTTACTAGCCATTTACTGCTAATGTCGCTTGCTAGATAATGCTGCTAAATGCATATTTTTAGTGTCACTTCGAATGGGCACAGGAAGAAGCTTGGCAAAGAAGCAGTAGCACTAAGAACCACTTCAGAATATCGAGAGATTTAGCAAAATAGAGGATAGTTTGTAACAGTTCATAATGGTTGCTTAAAAAAAGTTTACCTATTGTGAAAAGTTTAAAATCATTCATTTCATACCTTCTTCCCCTCAAAGGTGCTCAAAAGTATGTATCTTGATTTTTCTGACAGAAGTCTGCCAAATCCACTATCATTCTAATTATTGAGGACAGATTCTCTAAAGGTGCTTATTTGAGTTCCTGACAAGAGAATACCAATAGTTAAAAAACTGGCTGAAGTATTTTGCTGCAAATATTTGTAAAGTTCGTGGCTTTTCATCTTCTGTAGTTTTAAACAGAAAGTACCAATTCTTTTCATTTTGGAAGGCATTCTGTTCTAGACATAATCTCTCCTCTGGCATTATCATCCCCAGATAGAGTAAATTAGGGACTGGAACCTTTCTGCTGCAGTTATACAGATGCAGCCAAGTAAAATGTGTGAGGAATACAGACTGCATGTGAACAGAGGGCTTCAGAGGACTGCAGTACCTCACAAAACCACAAGGGGTAGGAGTGAAACCTTGAAGTGAGAATAATTTTTGCATCTACCGAAAAGCCACACATTACTTAACAGTGAACATTAAGGATATTGAAAAGCACATTGGTTAATCTCCAAGCACAATGTGATCTGTGTAGAGTTTGCAATTTCTCCACATGTTTTCCTCCCACTTGCACAAAGATGCAGTACAAGTGTGTACTAAATGAAATGGTTACTGGCCTTCACATAGTGTTTGCTTAAAAAGTTGAATTCGCATTTGTGACCTATGATGTTTCAATGGAAGTTGTACTGTTTGTGGGTGAATAACAACATTATCTTGTGATGGTGTGCCACCAAGCAACAGAATGGAACTCACTTTCTATTTGATGCTGTAGGGATTAGATTCTGACCCATGCAACATTTTGGTGCTTGTAAATGGATCTAGAAAATGTATTAATGGGTTATAAAATTAAAACAGTCACCGAAATATTGTTGAAATCATGGGGTTTTATTTTACAACGGCAAAAAATAAAGCATACAAAAACATGAGAGGAAAAGCACAGAACATAAAGCTGGACACATTCTTGGACAAGGAGCCAGTTTATTAACAAAATAATAAGACAAGCTTTCTGCCGATGATGGTGTAACCAGTTTTGTGAAAGTTTTTTTTTTTTTTTTAAACTTCAAGTTAGTGTGGTGAGCAGAATTGTAAAACGTATCTAGAAATGATTTTTGAGTAAAAGTCAAAGTATTTTGTCAAATTTTTACTTTCACTGAAGTAGTATTTCAGTTAAGAAATATTTGAGTAAAAATAAAAAAAGTATCTGCTTTCAAAAGTACTTAAGTCCCAAATGTAAAAGTATATTTTGTAATAATGGGAAAGTGCAAAAAATGAAAATTTGTCTAAAGCAGGGGTAGGCAATGTCAGTCCTAGAGGGCTGCAGGATTTTGTTCAAACCCAGTTTCTTAATGAGAATTTAATTACTGCTAATGAAGCACTGTTCAAGTGACTTTTTCTGCTTCATTTTACTGGTCACACTTGTTAAGGTTTCCCACCCTTAATTGCTTATTTTAGTCTTAAACAGATGCAGTCAGTGGTTTTTAATTCCTGCTTATCTATACTAATAAAAGGCAAAGCCCTCACTGACTGACTGACTCACTCACTCACTCACTCACTGACTCATCACTAATTCTCCAACTTCCTGTGTAGGTGGAAGACTGAAATTTGGCAGGCTCACTCCTTACAACTCACTTACAAAAGTTAGGCAGGTTTCATTTCGAAATTCTACACATAATGGTCATAACTGGAACCTACTTTCGTCCATATATACGGCCATAGCCTGCAGCTCGGTCCCCGTGTGAGGCGGAGTTGCGTCCCGCATCATCACGCCTTCCACGTAATTGAGTGCCTGCCCATATAAGGTAAATATTCGCAGGTGAAGGACTGTGCTTATGCAAACGAAGATGAGATGGTCAGGGAGACATGCTGCCGCCAAATATTCACAGGTGAAGGACTGTGCTTATGCAAATGAAGATGAGATGGTCAGGGAGACATGCTGCTGCTAAATATTCGCGGGTGAAGGACTGTGCTTAGCATATTCACAAGTGCAGCTACTGCGGAAACCCTCTGATGCTGAACAAGCCTTTGTACACATATCAATAGGAAAACAAGGTGTAAAGCTTAAGTTTAAATTACGTTCATAGACACGCTGCCGCTAAATATTCAAAGGCAAATCCACAACTTAGTACCAGGAATGCCTGTTAAACATCTTAGATTCACGAGTACCAATTTGGGTGCTGATCACTTCGATGAATGAAACCTGTTCAAAAAACGCATTACACAATTGAGAAGGCAGCAAAAGAATATGAAGCGAGTGACGCATACAAGCATATTCATAAGTGCAGCTACTGCGGAAACAAAGCACGGTGTAAACCTAAAATTTAAATTAAGTTCATAGACAGGCTGCCGCTGGCATTTGTCATGCCTACGATGAATATGATATTCGCGAGATCCAAGTTTAATGAGATGACGCAGGGTATAAACGAGACTTCTGATCACTTTGTAACAGAGTTAAAATTGCTGTAACAGAGTTAAAATTGCTGGTGAAGGACTGTGCTTATGCAAACGAATAGGAAAGCAGGGTGTAAAGCTTAACTTTAAATTAGGTTCATAGACATGCTGCCGCTGGTGTTTGTCATGCCTAAGACAAATACGATATTCGCGAGATACAAGTTTAATGAGAGGACGCAGGGTATAAACGAGACTTTTCATCACTTTGTAGCAGAGTTACAATTGCTAGTAACGGACTGTTTGTAACAGAGTTAAAATTGCTGTAACAGAGTTAAAATTGCTGGTGAAGGACTGTGCTTATACAAAGAAATAGGAAAGCAGGGTGTAAAGCTTAACTTTAAATTAGGTTCATAGACACGCTGCCGCTGGCGTTTGTCATGCCTAAGACGAATACGATATTCGCAAGATGCAAGTTTAATGAGAGGACGCAGGGTATAAACGAGACTTTTTATCACTTTGTAGCACAGTTAAAATTGCTGGTGAAGGACTGTGCTTATGCAAACGAAGATGAGATGGTCAGGGATAGAATAGTGTTTGGCACAAACTCAGCAAAAGTGCGAGAGAAACTTTTAAGTGCCGGGTCTGAGCTAACATTAAATAAAGCTGTGGACATCGCAAGATCGCACGAGATAGCACAATACCGGGAATGCCTGTTAAACATCTTAGATTCACGAGTACCGATTTGGGTAGTGAATACTTCGATGAATGAAACCTGTTATCTTTACAACGGTTGACAAACACAGAATATAACTTGAGCACAACACATCCTCCAAATACGAATCTGATTGAAAGAAATAATGATAATCAAATCCTTGATGACAGCAACAGTCATAACAGTGACAAAACAATTACATTGACAATCATGTTACGTTATTTTTAAAATGTTTCCTTTTCTTTTTCATAACTTCTTTAACACACTACTTCTCCGCTGCGAAGCACGGGTATTTTGCTAGTTAGCAATAAGATGCAAATGACATAGGATCCAGAAGTTCTCCATCTAACTTGTTTCCATTAATACCTGTATGGATTCATCATGCACTTTTTGGTTTAATAAAACACTTCAGAGAAAAATGTGACAGACGTAAAATTGTCAATTTTAGACTTCACATCATTTGGAGGATTTCATTGGAAAGGAAACAAAAACTACAATATAAGAACATTACATTGAAAACAAACAAGCCATTAAATTAAATAAAGTCAGAGTTTGGCAATTATTGGTTTCTTATTAAGCAATTGGCTTGTAATGAACACCTGCAGCCACTGCAGCCCTCCAAGACCAACATTGCATACCCCTAGAGAATACAATACATTTATCTAGAGAATACAATACATTTATCTTTAAGCACTCACACAGTATTTTTGCTACAGACATGCAGTACAGAATAATACATCATGTAAACTACTCACTCCAGCATTCAAACTATAAAATGAATCACAATTAATTTCAAGATATATTATTAAATCTCAGGTATAACCAGATTTATATCAGTTGGTTGCCTTATTTATTCATATTTTTAATGCACTCCTATAGAGAATTTAAACTATACTGCTGTGGTGTGAAATTTTGTATAGAAGTTAAATAAGATAAATATTTTATTTGTCTTTATTTGTAACTTAGTCAGATCAATGTAATATTAGTGTTATATCATTGATAAGAGCAGCATTTGATGTTTAAGAGCCCCCACCACCACCACCACCACTACCAGTCTTTAGGACTGAGTGAGGAATTTTATGACACGGTTGATGGGAAGTGTCCAAAACCAGTTTGGCAAGTGATTCTCTGCAGGACTCTTTCAATCAACCCCCACAGGAAAGCCATATTAACTAGCTGGCAAGCATCAGCTCAAGCAATGGTTTTGAGGGCAGGCGTGAAAGGTATTGTATTCCCCCACTGGTCTGAAGTATGGCTGTTTGGGATTGGTTTGAATCAGAGGCCATTCTGTAGCACAATGCCCTATTGGTGTAAGGATTTGGACAAAGAATATATACATTTGGTTGCTTTACCCCTCCCTATCTCTCTCTCACCATCATGATGAAGGAACATCTCACACACCAAGAACTGAAAAGACCACACTGAGAAGCGCAACTCGGCAGCCATATTGAGACAGGCATGCGGCCTGTCCTGAAGGAAGCCCTAAAATGATGACTTACCTAGAGGCATTTAAAGTAACTGCAAGTCTGCCGCCTGAAACTACCTATCAGCATTTATCAGATTGTGTAGTTGCCAATATTCAAATGAATTTTGCTTATTGATATTTTGTGAATATTATCAATAATACATTATTTAACTCCTGCTAGTCCTTTTACTCTATGTAATTACCTGAGGTTATACATGTAGAAGGGAAGGTTGGGAGAAGTTATAAAGTACAATACCTTATAAACAATGGTAAGTCTATGGGATTTGAGGCATTCTGACAAAGCTTACACAATAAATAATACAAAAGGGGAAAGTAGAGTAATATAGAACTCTACCAAGACAAAATACAGAACAATATTTTCCCACACATATGTGCATTAATGTTACACTACAATAACTCAATACAATATAATAAAATGGCAATTACAAATCAGAGAATCAATGTTCTACTAAAGAATGCTCTGGACATGGGTCAGTCTTGTTAAATTGAAATACCTTCTCGTGAATCACATAAAAGGATTAATGAACTGACAGCTCAGTGAAAATAAAAGTCACATACTTTGCAATTCAGTGGCAGATAGAATAACAGATGTGCAATAACTATTCAGTAATTTACCAAGACAAAATATATCACTACTCAAAGTTCTCCCTTGGAACACAAATCTAGTATATTCACTTAATAAGCCACCCATATTTTCTTGAGTCATTGTGACTCTAGTAGATTCTGGTTGGCAGGGTAGTGTTCTGTAAGAATTCCATAAGATAGCAACAAAAATACTCTGCTTGAAGGAAAGCTGACACCCTTTTATTAACTTTAATAGAACAAGGGATAACACGACTCCATGCAGGCCACGAGATCTCATTAGAATCCAGAGTATGTCTTCTCCAACTAACCAGCAACTTTTAGGGCCATGTTCACTCTAGCATTTCAGTAATTGGGCTTGTAAAAATCTGATGCAATATCTCATGTGTACAACATATAGATATTGTTCAGACAATATACTGTATAAGCTGAGATATTACTTGTGCCCATAAAGTCTTGTTTGCACAAGATTAAAAAATACTGTTATTAGGAACATTAGGGATCTCCATATAAGACCGCTAAGGGAGAGGGGGTTTACTAAACAAAAAACATATGCCTCAAAACATACCTCACCATGCTTCTTCAAATTTAAATGCCAGTTCATGAAAGTATGTAGTGGTGCTACTAGAATTTGAAACTGCAACTCCCAGCAGTTCCTGCAGTGGCTCTGATTGGTCTTCTGCTGAGGGTGCAGGAGCTGTTGGGGTCAAAGGATATCAGCACAACTTTTAAAAAGGAGGCCGGTGACCAAAAGAAAAAAAAAGTTTTTGTAATTTTGTGTTTCAAGTTCCTGCTGTCTGCCTTCTGTTGGGTTACCTGTACTTATTCGTTTTGTCCTGGATCGTTTCGTGGTTGGGGTCTGCATTGTCTGCCGTCTGCCTGTGTACATGAGGACTGTAAGTGGATTCATGGCCATCCTGTGAAGAAAGTTGCGCTCCTGAACCCATCTTCACCATTTCAGGAACTACCGGTAGGATTATCTTTACATTCCTACAAGTAGAGATTTCTTTAGGTGCCATTTTCAAATACGACCAGGGGGAAAGTGCATATTCTGTTTCCCTGTCTCAGCAGGTAGCATGGAAGTGACATACTAAATGAGCAGTGTAAGGCACACTATTATGCTTTCATTATTGAATGGTATATGGCATTGTGTTGGCTGTGTCTGAGCAACCATTAACCATAACCTAAGCTGACAAAACACCTAAATGGTCTCATACAAATTTATAATACCTTGGTCTGTACAACAAGAACTTTCTGGAAAATTAAATAAACAGTATGATGATATTTGACCTAAAAACATATAGTGGAGTAAAAAAGCCATAAATTAAATTTACTCAGATACATTTTCAGCTATTTGTACTTTACTCAGGTAAAAATAGTTTTTTTTTTTACTAACTCACACTCAGTTGTGTAAAATAACAATGTTCTATGCTATTCCTTAATTTGAGAAAGGCTGTGTCTATTTGAGGCTTTTTCAGGCAATTGTAGAATGTCACCGTTGATATTTTTCACATCACTTTCCACAGCAAATACACTACTGTACTTGCCAAAAGAAGGACAAGCCTGAACCTTATTGTACTGTAAATAAAAAGACAGGAGAAGCCAACCCCCAAGTGATGGGATAACTACAGTGTAATGAAAATGTTTTTGGGAACACATTTATGAGCAGGTAATTGCTCATCTCTGTTGCTGTTGGGTGTGATGAAATCAGCATAATTAGTGCAGCTATTGCTGATACAATGTCATTGTCAATATATTTATATACAGTGTAAACAATTAAACTTATATTACACATTATTTGAAGCGGAAAACCGATGGTTTGACATTGAAGTGTAACACCTATTGTGTGTCAGAAGTGTATTCCACAGTTTAAGCACATTTGCAAAGCTTTTAAAAACATCAAGAAACTTAACAGTCTGGATGTGGCTGTCAGTGTTTTAGTCTCGTATTGGGTGAAAGAAACCAGGGTTTCATTGAAAGGCTAGACTAATATAATTGTTATACAAATAAACCATGAAATTGTTTAGTTTGGCGAGAAAAAAAAATGTACATAAAAATGGAGAAGGTATTAATTCTGTATTAAAGTATACATTATTATAATCATTTCCTCATAATGTTTTTCAGGAAAATACCAACAGAATTTGATCTACAAAGCACAGTAAAAAAAGCTGTAATGCAAACATTTGCTCTATAGCTGTTATACACTACTGTGAGAGATTTTTTCTTATGTTTTCTATTAACTTTTTACAGGCCGTGATTCTCTTCTCTTAGACAATGGCCAGTGTGGCTCTTCATAACATGTCCTTGTGTGGAAAACTAAGCAGCTGCAGGAATAGATTAACTCTTTGCTAGAGGGAATGGGAAGATGAAAACTCTTGTAAAGATACAGAAAACCAATACCAAATGTTCCAGCAATCAAATGCCACGGCCAGCTATCACTGAGCACACCATCTCCTGAAAAATGCCATTCCCCCGAGAAAGAAAATCAAACTTGAGGCAGGTAGTCAGCTCACAGTAAGCGAAGCAAGTCTGATTGCATTTTGTGACTCTTTGTAAACTCTTTGATCTAGCTGCTTGGGTAAACCTTGATGTTACCAGGTTTTATTGATCAGGTTATTTAACTGTCATTTTCAAAGACAAACTCTGCAAGCTTGTATACAGACCTACCTTTTACCAATAAAGAACATGTTTTCTAATTCAAATGATCAAAGACTAATACTGCTATTTTGCCTGAAGGATCTACATTCGGGACATATAGAGGACCAATTTGGGCTGTGTTATTAAAAGTATCACATGACATTCACAAAAAAGAATTCATGCATTCATAGTGTGAATCCTCCTGTGGACTGGAATTCTCTTGCCTAAAGTAAGAGTGAAGCTCATTTCTTTCACACTCCTTTGCACAAGTTATTGTACCTGTAAGAAAACATATCTCCAACACTGCTGCAGAAGACTCACCACCTTCCTACACATCAACAGAACACCAGTCTAGACGCAGCATCTCATAGTAATGGAATGGTCTAGTATAGAGTAATCCCCATCCCCCAGGAAGCACTTTAACACTTAGTCACTGCTTAATTCAGGTATTCCAGCACCATGTTCAGTCCTCCCAGATATTAAGCTTTTGCCTTCTAGTCAAAAGACGGAGAACAGTCTGCATATGTAGTGCATCCACACAGTTGGAACAGCCAGGGAAGACCTTTATGCTGCTCCTCAATAACACAAATTTGTAATTTTTAAAACATGCTGAGAGTGGACCACATCTGTCAGTTTTGAAGGATCCAGTTGTAAAAGTGCCCTGCTGTGCAAGCTCAGGAAAAACATTGTAAGCATGATGAGACTTGCAAAACTAACATTTTTTGAGTGGAAATAAATATGTGAATGGATAAATGAAATGCTTGGAACAAAGAGAAATTATTTTCCTATACTGAAGTAGAAAGTCTGCATTTCCAAGTTCCCAAGATGAATTTTCAACTAGAACACTCCACTCCCACAAGTTCAATTTCCTACTTAGAAAGTCAGCAAAGTCCTAACAACCCCCGACCTCAAAATCCAAGATGGCTGCACCATGAATCAACAGTAAGTGACAGCTGTTGTATTATGTAGTAGTGGTAAATAGTAAAAGCATTCACATTGTCTCATTAAATTGGCCGTACTGCACACAGTACTGTCCAACTTCTATCTGTAGACATTATGCTATGATGTTTGGGTGCTCAAAATACCATGTAATGCATTGTTATCAAATGGTATTGCAACAACGACTAGTGAGCAAACCTCGCTTACCCCATCC
This sequence comes from Polypterus bichir lapradei, assembly GCA_026402145.1. Classification (NCBI taxonomy): domain Eukaryota; kingdom Metazoa; phylum Chordata; class Cladistia; order Polypteriformes; family Polypteridae; genus Polypterus; species Polypterus bichir. The sequence continues at coordinate 111,440,804 of JANRMT010027041.1, forward strand.
CATGAAATAATTAAAAAAAAAACAAAAAAAAAAAACTAGAACACAGATAAACTTTTGACAAATCAGTTGTGGTAAACTCCAAATTCTTTAGCTGACTATTTTTTGGAAATGTTTTTAACTACTGTACAATTTCTCTGTGACTGTCTTTTTCACATGGTTGAGGTAGGGTTGCCAAACATCCATCGAAAGGAGGACATTGTCTCACTTTTGTCTTCATGTCCTCTACTTGCTAAAAACCTGGAAAATGTCCAGCTTTTTCAACATTGCATCATAGGGACTTGAGTATTGGCAATAAATGGTTTCACAAAGACCTAAATCAGACTTAGGCAACAATGCATTTGGCAGCCTAACCAGTAGCTCCATCTAAGTTACATTTTTCTTTCTTTACTTATAGCGTATAGTTTATTCTTCACTGTTTGTCTACTACGTGTGAAGTGCTTTTGTTTAAGTTTAATATCGATATAGATCTTTTTACAATGCAAGTCAATGGCAGGAACTTTGTTTACACAAAGGAAGACCTACTCGCATTCCAAACTAAGAGACACCCTGGTGGATCCCAGCACATTGTGTAAGAACTGAGGCGCAGGTATCGGGGATGCAGGGCTGGCACTAATGTAAAGATGAAGTTTATGAACAAACATAGGAAACATAAACCATCTATTCAATTGGTAGTAATGGTGAATGTGAACTCACTGGTCAACAAGATGGACGAGCAAGCAGCACTAGTTAAAAACCATTGGGTTTATCAGGAGTGCAGTTTATTGTGTCTGACAGAGACATGGCTAACCAAAAACATTCCTGATGCTAGCATAATATTTCATGGTTCTCAATCGTAAGGGATGCTAAACGTTGTGGCAAAAGCAAAGGAGAGGGACTTACACTGTTTATTAATTTCAAATGGTGTAACCCGGGGCATGTAACAGTTAAGGAAACAATCTGCTATCGGGACATTGAACTGTTAGTGGTGGGTGCCCGCCCATACTACGTGTTCAGGGAGTTTTCCCACTCTATTGTAGTTGTTGTTTACGTTCCTCCACGGGTGGATGCAGGGACAGTGTATGACATTATAGGCCAGAGGCTTTCATTGCCATTTCTGGCAACATCAATCACATTACGTTGGACTCAATTTTAACTTCCTTCTTTCAGTATGTTGATTGTCCTACCAAAAAGAATAGGACAATTGACTTTCTGTATGCAAATGTGAAGGATGCTTACCAAGTCATTTCCCTCCCCCAACTGGGTAAATCTGAACATAATCTTTTTTACCTACAGCCTCAGTACAAGCTTCTAGTTCAAAGGCAACCCACAACCATGTGCTCCTTTAGGAAATGGTCTCCTGAAGCTGAAAATGGTCTTAGGGACTGTTTTGAGTCAACTGACTGGAGTGTTCTACAGGAACCACATGGAGAGGATATTGAGAGGATTACAAACTGCGTGACAGACTATCTGAACTCCAGTTTGGACACTGTTCTTGTTAAAACTGTACGCTGCTTTACTAATAAGCCCTGGATTACCAGTGATGTTAAGGGCCTTCTTAACAAGAAGTTTTCAAAAACAAGGACCAGGCAGAGCTGAGCAGTGTATTAAAGGAACTTAATGTTCAACCAAGAGAGGCTAGAGTTAGTACAAGTTGCATCAAAATAACATTAGAGATATGTGGGATGATATAAAGACCATCACAGTCTATAAGCAAAGGAACAAAAGGTACAGGAGATGACCAGATGGAAACAGCAAATTAATTCAATCTTTTCTACATCCGGTTTGACTGCCCTGCTCCTGCCTTAATTGCCACTAACTCACTGGCCACCTGCCCCTCTCTCACTGTTGCCAGCATAGATAATGTATCCCTCAAACCCCCACCAACATAGCAGCTTGTCAGAAGGTGCTAACAGCCCCCCTACTTCTCAGATCATCACTGCTGACCAGGTTAGAGAACTGAGGAGGCTGCATCCTAGGAAGGTAGCTGGCCCATATAAGGTGTGCCCAAGACTATAGGCCTGTGCTGCTGAACTGACAAAACCCATTTAGCACATCTTCAACCTTAGCCTGTGACTGGGGTGGGTCCCTGCACTGTAGATGACCTCATGTATCATCCCAGTTCCTAAAAAGTGAGACCCAGTGAACTGAATGACTTCAGAAATGTGGCTTTAACATCCCATGTTATGAAGACCCTAGAGTGACTACTTCATCTCCTCAGACCACAGGTGAATCACACACTAGACCCCCTGCGGTTTGCCTATTGAGAGAAGGCTGGTGTGGATGATGCCATTCTCTATCCACTTGCATCTAGGCAAAAGATGTAGTGCTGTGAGGATAATGTTCTTTGACTTTTCCAGTGGTCAACACCATCCAGCCCATCCTACTGAGGGATAAGTTGTACAGGTTTGGAGTGAAGACTCTCAACTGGTAAACTAAATAATGGGGTAAGCTTGAAAAAGATGGATGCCGAGTGTACTGACAAGCTGATCATGTGAGGAATAGATCTGTGGTTGGTATAGAAGTGGACTCTCTAGTGACAGCTGCAGAAGAGGAGGACAGCATACAAGCTGTTGTCTATTATTGTCTGTGGACAATGAACAGCACCCACTATACACCACCATAATTAAGTAGAAGTGTTTATTTAGTGGTAGGCTGCTATTACCTTGAGCATGTGAAAAAGTGCTATATAAATCAAATTTATTATCAACATAGAAATGTAATGCAGACAGATACAAAAGATGTTTTGTCCCCAAAGGCATTAAACTCTTCAATTCTTCTCTACAGGGGTAAGGGATGGTTAGGTTCTGTGCCTGATACTACTTCTCTGCTCATAAGCAATATTAGCTATGCACTACATCTGATATCTCACTTCTTGGTCACTACTGTATAACCTTTTCAGAATGTGTCACTTTAAACTTGTTATCCCGTCAGTTTAAACCATGTCACTTGTGATGGGTGGCCATGGCCATTACTTGACAGGGACGCGAACGGAAAGGAAAGGACAGAAAAGGAGTGTTGACAGTAGTTTAAACTGTTCTGAATTTGGCCTCGGTGTCTGTTGTGTCCGGGGTTTGGGGAGCTGTATGCCCCCTGGTGTCCACAAGTGGCATCCTAAATGGGACTTCCTAGCCATCGTTAGGCAGGAGAAGACATGTGGCCAACCTGACATGACTGACCTGGGATAATTTTGAACAGAGTTGAGTAGCAGCGGGTCCGACAGTTGATCACACTGTGATGACCGATTGTGCGGTGTGGGAAGAAACAATTGAGGCACGCAAGAGGGCGCCCTGCCCCAAAAACCAGCAACAGTCTCATGGACATCAAAAAGGGTGCAGACAGCATGGGGTCTCTCTGTATGCCATAGAGACACCCAGACTGTCATGGCACCCCAGAGTGGAAGGAAGACTGCGTCTCCAAACAGTGCAGCACATGAGCCTGTGTGCTCACATGTGGTGGAGGGCTGCTCTCTGTGGGGGCAGAGGAGCCAAACTCAGTTGGGTATGAGGTGGAGAAGGACTATCCTCACTGCTTTCATGTCTGCAGGGTGTGGATACATGGACCGGAATGTCAGTGCTATGAGTTTCAACGTGTGGGCCATGGGTGGAGGCGCTGTCCTCCCCATTCCCTTCTTGTTTATTTCAGGATGGAGCCGTGGTCCGGACAATGTTGACTCACCATCCTGGAGAAGAACAGACCTTGCATAACAGGAAGCTTCACCCAACAAGGCTCAGTTGAGGGAGGGGCACTGTGACTGGTGGCCACAGCCATTACCCGGCCGGAACGCCAGATGGATGGAAGGGCTGGGAGAGCTAGCATCTGTAAAGCACTACCTTCCCTGTGACATTAGAGGGCATCCCTATTGGGTGGCTGTGGTACCATGGATTCCCGCAGGGCATGCTGGGATTTGGACTTTGGCACAGCCCTGTTGGGTTCCGTGGGGGACACCAGGGGGAGCTGCAGAGCCCTACTTTGGGCTTTCACCACACCAGGGAGTGATTCCAGGTCTGATTAATGACCCACCTGGAACACTCCCAGGACCAGCTTAAAAGGGGCAGCCTCACTCCATTAGGAGAGCCAGAGTTGGGATGAAACCTAGGCGGAACAAGGAAGAGAGAAGGAAGATAGGACTGGCTGCATGGCTTCTGCAAGAATCAAGACATCGGATTCATCAACAACTGGGACCTCTTCTGGGAAAGGCCGCGTTTCTTCAAGAGAGATGGCCTGCATCCGAACAGCTTCGGCGCCTGGGTCCTCTCCGAAAACATATCTAAGGTAATTTGTTTATCTTGACTATCTATCTCTACTCTTAACCCCTTCCGAAATGCTATTGCTGTGCTAGGACATGATAATTGTTTAATAAAATCTTCAGTAAAAGTACATAACATTAATACTCTAATAACCAATCTCAATGCACGTAGAAAATCTAGGCAATACGGCATAAACACCAATAATTTAATTACAATTACTACTTTAGATAAACAATGTATTAAAACTATAAAAACAGACTATAGATTAAACAAAAAATACACACAGAGTGGTGCTAACAAAAATAACTTAGTTCCTGTTCCAAATATCAATAACGCACATAGCATTCATCTCTGCCCCTCCGAAACATTAAATATGGCACTATTAAATGTTACAGCTTTAACTAACAAGAAGTTTTTTATCAACGATCTTATTAGTGATAGAAAAATTGATTTTATTGCACTAAGTGAAACGTGGCTTGGCTCAGATGGCGCAGCTGTTTTAATCGAATCTGCGCCTCCGGATTACAGTTTTACTCGTGTGGATCGCCAAGGAAAGAAAGGCATGGACTAGCAAACATTTACTTAAGACGGTTAAAATGTAAAGATGTCAATTTTGGTAAATTCAAGTCCTTTGAGTGTCTCACCGTTATTATTCATGGAGATTCTCAAGTTCTAGTATTATCCGTGTATAGACTTCCTAAATATGCGTCTTTCTTCGAGGAATTCTCTGACTTAATGTCAATTTTAATTACGAACTATGCCACACTCTTAATAGTCGGCGACTTTAATTTTCATATCGACAATCAGTGTGACCTAAAAGTAAAGGAATTCATGAACCTCCTGGACTCTTTTGATTTGAGACAGCTAGTTAATCAGCCTATACATAAAGCAGGTCATACGTTAGACTTAGTAATTACTAAAGTACTAAAAGTTGATATAAAGCAGGTTATTGATACGGGTCTATCAGACCATATTCTTTTACTTTTTAGTATAGAAATAATGATAGAAAACATTCATGAGAAGCATATTGTTAAAAAAAACGCTCTTTTACTCATCAGCAGCTTTAAAACTTACAAATATTCTAAGCAATCACTCTGTTTATAGTGCCAACTATAATAGCGAGAATAATGTAAATAATAAGGTGGAAAGATTTAATGCTAAAGTGCTGTTGACATAGTTGCACCTGAAAAGACAGTTAAAAAATCTTCTAGCATTGTTATACCATGGAAGACCAAAAGAGTGTCTGATTTAAAGAGAACATGCCGTAGAGATGAGCGTAAATGGAGGAAGACTAAACTAACTATCCACTATGAAGTATTAAAAGTTAAAAGAACAGAATACAATAACACAGTCCGTCTTGAGAGGCGCTGCTATTTTTCTAAGATTATAAATAAAAACGCTAGTAATCCCAGAGTCTTATTCTCGATGACTGATCGTCTGCTAAACCCAGGCAACTCAAAGAATTGCCTCCTAAGTACTTCCAGTAAAACCTGTGAGGCTATTGCTGTATTTTTCAATCAAAAAATTAATGATATTAGAAATAACATAGTATATCTCCCCAAAACTAAGGATCCTCCTAAACCCCAATACTCCGTTATAAACAAATTAACCTCTTTCTCTAGGATAGATTTACCTGATTTACATAAAATAATTTCTCAACTGAAACCCTCCACCTGTGTCCTTGACCCAATACCTACAAATTTTTTCAAAAAAGTAACGGCCGTGCTAATAGATAATATTCTTGACATAGTAAATTCGTCATTAGATACGGGAGTCTTCCCAGACTGTCGTAAGACAGCTGTAGTTAAACCCCTACTTAAGAAAAATAATCTTGACCCCTCTGCTTTTGAAAATTTTAGACCCATCTCTAACCTGCCTTTCTTAAGTAAAATTCTAGAGAAGGCAGTCATTATGCAGTTAAATGACCACCTCAATAAACATGCTATTCTGGATAAATTTCAGTCAGGTTTTAGAACAAATCACAGCACAGAAACTGCACTCGTTAAAGTAGTAAATGACTTGCGGGTAAATGCAGACAGAGGCCATTTATCTGTTCTCATCCTCTTAGATCTGAGTGCCGCATTTGACACCATTGATCATAATATTCTTAGAAATCGCCTTAGTCAATGGGTGGGCCTCTCTGGCAGTGTCTTAAATTGGTTTGAATCCTACCTGGCAGGGAGAAAATTCTTTGTTAGTTGTGGGAATTACAACTCAAAGACACGATATCCTATATGGTGTTCCACAAGGCTCTATCCTGGGTCCTCTGCTCTTCACAATCTACATGCTTCCGTTAGGTCAGATTATCTCGAGGCATAACGTCAGTTACCACAGCTATGCTGATGACACACAGCTGTATTTATCAATAGCACCTGATAACCCCGATTCTCTTGATTCACTAACACAATGTCTTACTTGTATTTCTGAATGGATGAATAGTAACTTTCTCAAGCTAAATAAAGAGAAAACTGAAATCTTAGTGATTGGCAATAACGGATACAATGAGGCTATTAGAAATAAACTGGATACATTAGGATTAAAAGTCAAGATGGAGGTAAAAAGCTTAGGGGTAACTGTTGACTGTAATCTGAATTTTAAATCGCACATTAATCAGATCACTAGGACAGCATTTTTTCACTTAAGAAACATAGCAAAAGTTAGACCTCTTATATCACTGAAAGATGCTGAGAAATTAGTTCACGCGTTTGTTTACAGTCGACTAGATTACTGTAACGCAATCCTCACAGGAATACCCAAAAAAGACATAAATCGTTTGCAACTAGTGCAGAATGCAGCTGCTAGAATCCTAACCAGGAAAAAAAAATCCGAGCACATTTCTCCAGTTTTGATGTCACTACACTGGTTACCTGTGTCATTCAGGATTGAAATTATGCTTATGGTTTATAAAGCCTTAAATAATCTCGCCCCATCTTATATATGGGAATGTCTGACATCTTATATTCCAAATCGTAACCTCAGATCCTCAAATGAGTGTCTCCTTAGAATTCCAAGATAAAAACTTAAAAGAAATGGTGAAGCGGCCTTCTGCTGTTATACACCTAAAATCTGGAATAGCCTGCCAATAGAAATTCGCCAGGCCAATACAGTGGAGCATTTTTAAAAACTGCTGAAAACACATTATTTGAACATGGCCTTCTCATAACTTCACTGTAATTTAATCCTGATACTCTGTATATCCAATTCATTATAATAACTATTCATGGTGGCTCTAAACTCTGTACTAACCCCTACTCTCTCTTCTGTTTCTTTTTCTGGTGTCCTTTTGGTGGTGGTGCAGCTCAAAGCACCGTGATGTTCCAACAGTGATGGATTAAAAGCCAGAAGTCTGCATGACCATCATCATCAAGTCCGTCCGTAAGAACCCTAAATACATAGAGGACTATTTCATTTATGTTAGGTAGAATGCCCAGAGGGGTCTGGGCGGTCTCGTGGCCTGGAACCCCTGCAGATTTTATTTTTTTCTCCAGCCGTCTGGAGTTTTTTTTTTTTTTTCTGTCCTCCCTCGCCATCGGACCTTACTCTTTTTCTATGTTAACTAATGTTGTCTTATTTTAATTTCTTATTTTGTCTTTTATTTTTCTTCATTATGTAAACCACTTTGAGCTACTTTTTTAAATGAAAATATGCTATATAAATAAATGTTGTTGTTGTTGAAAGAAAGGGTGATTTCTTGTATTGTGCTTGGGAACTGTGACACTGTGGTGAATGAGACAAAAGTGTCCCCCAAGTGAATAAATGTGTCTTGTGTGCTGAACTGGTCTGTCTGTTGTGTCCAGGGTTTGGGGAGCTGTATGCCCCCTGGTGTCCACACACTTTATTTTACTTTAATATTATGTGCCACCTGTCCCTTTGGTAGTATGGTATCATTTGCACAATTCCCATTGCACATTGAAACCTCCAAGGGAGGGCCTTTAGCCCCTGATCTTCAAGGGGAACCCTTCAATTGCTCCTGTTTATCCGTCTGATAATGGCTGCCAAAAGAGTGAAAACTGCTAATGGGAAAACTGGATTATCAACAGCGCAAAAACTCTAAAAGTGAACTCAGGTCATCAGGCCCCTAGTGCTGAAGCTAGTGACATCTCCAGGCAAAACCTACACCTTGTACATCACTCACACTTACAGTGGGAGCCACGTCAAACAGCCGCCTGGAGCATGACAGGTCCATGACAGGACCATGACAGGACCATGACAGGATCATGCACGATCCGTGCACGGAATGTGATCCCCCGCGATGACGCAGTTAACGATGCCCCGCCCCATAAACGCCCCCATGCGCTTTCTAAAAAGATGGTTGCAATGCTGTATAATCCCGCCAGATGGAGCATTGACTGCTTCAGTTAACTGCAGTGTCCAGGAAGCCCTATACCGTATCTTTAATATACTGTACAGGCAGTTCTTGTATTGTCAACATACTGTAGTTTCATAAATAGATGACGTGGTAAAAAAAACAACAACAAACCGATTAATAAAACAGATTTGTTAAATCACTCAATACACAACTCATGATGATACGGAAGCGTATTAGGGCCACGGTGAAAAAAAAAAATACGGACACAGTGAAGAAAAAAAAATCAAAATGTCGAGATTAAAGTCGACATGTTGACTTTATTCTCGACATTTCCACTTTATTCTCGCCATTTATGTCGAGATTAAAGTCGACATTTCCACTTTATTCCAGTAGTTTATTTTGTCAGTAGAATGTCGCAAACTAAACTTCATCTTAAAATGAATGTTTAATTTACTAGATTTTCTCAAACCCCCGTCATAAGTTAATGTAGCACATTAAATGCTTTTTATTAAGTGTTCCCCGACCACTCTTCTTAAACTGACTCCCTCTTGCACTGAGAGGCGCAGACAGCGATCGCCGCACATTGACTTCATGATATTCCTGCTCTATGAACATTCAGAATACTAACATACAGTGCATGATATCTTCTTCACGATGAAATGCATTAAAGCATGTATTAAACACGGGTGGCGGGGGGCACGGTGGCGTGGCTGTAGTGCTGCTCCCTTGCATTACGGGGTCCCCAGGTTTATATTCAGTGTAGCGAACTTTATGACAGGTGTGACGAGGCTCCAAAAAACTGGATATATGAATGGGTATCGCACAGGTTTAACTTAAATATTGTGTAAATATTGGGCTCGTGATGTGGTGGTCGGAGACACGAACGCAGAATTCAATGGATGTTCTTCTGAGCGGGCTTTCTTTATTGCATGCGCGCTGTCTCTATCTGACGTACTAAACCTCCAGTTCCTATCATTGCTTTTTCTTTCTGCACATAACCAATCACCACACGATAAACGTCTTTGTGAAATTAAAACAAGTTATAAACTTAGACCTCAGAGTTTTCAGAACTTAAAATGTATTAAAGCATGTGGGGGCACGGTGGCGTGGTGGTTGCGCTGCTGTTTCGCAGCAAGGGGGTTCCGGGTGTTCCCTGCCTTGAGTTTGCATGTTTTTTTCTGGTGGGTCTACTCGGCGTGCTTCAGTTTCCTTTCAAAGACATGTAGGTTGTGGGGTTTTCTTATGTATTATTGACCCTGCTACTTTATGTGTTCCACGTATTCACTCTGCGATGTGTTGGCACCGCATTCAGGATTTACTCCTGACTCACACAAGATGCTTGCTGGGATGGGCGCAACCCTGAATGGATGGCATAATTAAACATTGTCACAGATGTACGGGGACACTGCCCGGCCGGGACGCCTGGACAGTCCCCAACGGGGACAATACTTCTCCTCGGCCACGA
>JANRMT010027041.1:111458500-111470095 GCA_026402145.1 Polypterus bichir lapradei
GTCTGAGCTAAGCCACGTTTCACTTAGTGCAATAAAATCTATTTTTTTATCACTAATAAGATCATTGATAAAAAATGTTTTTTTTAGTTAAAGCTCTAACATTTAAAAGTGCCATATTTAATGTTTCGGATGGGCAGAGATGAGTAGTATATGCGTTATTGATATTTGGAATAGGAACTAAATTATTTTTATTAGCGCCGCTCTGTTTGTATTTTTTGTTTAATCTGTGATCTGCTTTTATAGTTTTAATACATTGTGCCTCTAAAATAGTAATTTTAATTAGATTATTGGAGTTTATGCTGTATTGCCTAGATTTTCTATGTGCATTGAGATTGCTTATTACAGTATTAATGTTGTGCACTTTAACGGAAGATTCTATTAGACACTTATCATGTCCTAGCACAACAGTATCATTTTGGAAGGGGCTAAGAGCAGAGATAGATAGTCAAGATAACCGAATTACCTTAGATATGTTTTCGGAGAGGACCCGGGCGCCGAAACTGTTCGGATGCAGGCCATCTCGCTTGACGAAACGCGGCCTTTCCAAAAAGAGATTCCAATTGTTGACGAAACCGATGTCTTGCTTCTTACAGAAATCCTGTAGCCAGTTGTTCAATCCTAGCAGATGACTGTAGTACTCGTTGGATCGTCTGACGAGAGGTAGTGGACCCAAAACGAAGATCTTTGCTGATGGGGTCCACTCCTGCGTGTCTTTAATCAAAGCTGCAAAGTCAGCCTTGAGGATTTCTGATTGTCGGTGCCTTATATCGTTTACGCCGGCATGCAAAAACGATTGCTCCTACTGCCCTCTCCTTGTGCTTCTCGTAGATGGCCGGTGCACGTCTCATCACATCTCGGACACGAGCACCGGGAAAACAAGAAACAAACGATTTTCTATTAGGGCATGCGATATTAAGGTTTCTAACAATAGAATCACCTACCACTATTACATCACCAGGGGCTGAAGGCGAACTGGGGACGCGGAGAGGGTCGAACCGGTTCTGGGATAGGACGCTCGCCTGTGCCGATGGATGGTGCTCTGGCCTTGAACCCCTGCCTGCATAGCTGAAATCCACCGAGGAAATCCACATTAGTCCAATTTAGCATGTTTTTGGATTGTGGGAGGAAACTGGAGCATCTGGAAGGAACCCATGCAGAGAGAACAATCTCCATGCAAGGAGCACCAAGGACACAAAACCTGGTTGCCTTCCTTTAAGGTAGCTGCTACACCACACTAACACTATTATATCCCATTTATCAGATTTATCAGTCAGTTTAACTAAACTTAATCAAGTAATAGTTAAGTAAATGTAGTTATTATATTTTGAAAAGCCCTTGCTCTTTGTATACTGGTTACAGAATGGCCGATTAAAACAGACCTTTTCTTCTTTTCTGATATTTTTGAGGCTAACTTCATAATTGTTAAGTAGTTGTCTGCATTAAAGAAAGAACAAGCATGACAAGGGTTTTCCAGGTGTCGTCCATATTGGTTTTCCAAATGTTTTATTGGAACTCCAGCAATTCAGATACATCATTCCCAGTTCCAACATCTGACTTTTGAGGTAAATAGAACACAGCATTAATTATGGATAAGGAACAAATAAATGTTGATAATTTAAACTTTTTTCTTTCCCCTTTTTATGCAAGAATTGCATAGAAACTAAAGAAAAAACATACACACACATTCACTTACTTGTATTGTCATTATTCACTCAATCTTACTTTATTAGACTTCATAAAGATTTCTAATCCAATTCAGACTGGGGATACAACAGAGCCAGAAACCAACCCTGGACTAGAACATGAAATTGCCTTGCAATATTTTTCAAGCATGTACACAACAGCAAGAGGTTTTAGGCACTTTGAAGATGGTGTAGAGCATAGACTCTGCTCACTCCGACATGAACTTTGTATTACAGAGCAACACATCCTCCAATTATGAGCCTAAATCAGAGTGTGCACCAGAGAAGGAGCCAGGGTGTGAGCCAGAGTTCCGGGTAGAGAAATCCCATGCTTCACAGAAAAAGACCCAAGCCAACACCGGCAAGACAGCATTGGTTTCCACAGGAAGGAAGGAGAACATGTGCAATGGCACAAAACACACTGCTGGACGTCAACTGGCTCACAATGTTTCTGCAGACATGCCAGCCAACAATTCATGTAAATGCAAGAATTACCAGTTGCCTTGACAGTTTTTTTTGCTTGTGCGACATGAAATGCTGAGATACACCTGAGACTGCACTATGGCAACATGGGACTTGAACCAACATAAACTGATAGCTGTCACTGCTCTTAACTTTGTGCGTGGAGTATATGGTGTGACAAATATATTGTGTGGTATATTTTTACACATATGTAGCTCATTCTGCAGAGCTCCTATTTTACTTTGTCTCCAATTGCTATGTTTTAGGTGTTTTTTTCCTTTGTAGCTAGCTCATTTAGGGGCTAGTTAGGCGGGTAGTTGTCCATGCTAACTACATCAGTGTCAGAGTGAAAAGCAAACTCTTGAAAGATTGTTAGTAGAATCCCCTCCCCATATATTTTGTCTCTGTTGCCAACTACAACCATGAAATTCTCAGTACCACATTATTACTTTTTTTATGCCAGCTGGTTGTGTCAGATACTGTACTACTTCTTTAACACTGGAAGATCTAGAGTATCCCTGATTGCAAATCTGATGCCTGACTGCAGTCCTAAAAATGTTGTTTTTGAACACTGAAGACTAGTTCATGAACTCCACTGCAAGTTTTACTTACTTTAGTTACTATCAAAAATATAGTAGTAGGCATTTAATAATATTTGTTTGGGTATTAAAAAGAAATTGTTAGGAAAGATGTTGTAGTAATTGAGAAAAATGTTTTCTGTTTCAACTCACTTTGAATGCTCACTCTTTTCACACTTTTTATGTAATGTGATTTGCTATTCATTGCAGCTTTTCAGCCGAGAAAATGATTCATCAAGTTTATTGGAAAGCCTTTAGCAGTTGAAGGGCTTGCGGCATTGATTTTCATGAAATACTATTGTTGCACAGGATCAATGTACAAACCTCATCTGATAACAAGTATTAATATTGGAAAATGCAATATTTCCATGAAGCAATCTTGCTTGGTTTAACACCTCAGTAATTATGGCTGGCGATTTCAGTCCAGTACTTAATGGCATCCCAATGACTGTTTTGAGGTCAGTTTCATTCTCACTAGTTTATACACTGTTACAAATATACATCTAATGTGCTGGGCTTTTAAAAATAAAGTGAAGTGAATTTTCTGATTGAGGAACCGAGAAGTTATTTCATTCTTATTTAGTAATCAGTTTCAAATCTGAGATGTAGCACAAACCTGAGAACATGTATACAGGTTAACAACACCTCCAGAGAAAAACCTTTTTGTACCAAAATAAATACAAATAAAAATATGCATTAAGCATTTGCTTGCAAAGATGCATCATCCAAAACACCTTACATTTACTTACACAAATACAAGGCAAGTAAAATAAATCTCAATTTTTAACCAAAAAGAAAACAATTCCGATAGTAGGACCTATTTACATGAGAATTAAGGTATGTCAGTAGTACAAAGCAGCACCAAAATACATCCATACATTTTGACAGGTGTCCGAGCCATTCATGGAGTATTTGGCAGAAGTCCAACCCTTAGCATTACCTGTATACCCATGATGTACCAGAGTTAACAGAAGTTCTGACCTCTATGCATCTCGGCTATTGTCAGAATGGAATGGCAGCCATCTTCTCTGTAATCAGAGAAGGGGGAGGATGAGGACTGCCTTGGAAGACAAGCCTCTAAGGAAGCAATGCTTCTTCATCATGGAGACTCGGCTCAAGTGGCAGTGCCTCAGTGTTGGCATCTGAACGTGTTTTTTAGGCGCCTGCGTTTTTAATCTGTCTCTGTGTCTGTCAGTCCCTGCTCTGAAGGATTGCAATACTTCTCCATCAAGGAGACAACATATCTGTGATTTTATCATTTTCTCAATACCAGAAGGAAACAAAAATATTGATTCAACCACTAAACAGATTTCTGCAGAAGATATGAAAATTGCTTCTTTAAGTATATCAGTATGTGTTTATTTTATCTTATTGTTTATTTAAATGTATAAACCAAGCAGAGGTGTAATGATAACTTTTTCAGTGAAGGAAATAAGATAGATATTGTGTACACTTCTTGTAATGCCGCAAAGGTGGATGATGACCATTCAGCAAACAAGTGTCAACCTGAACCACAGAAATCTAGAAAAGTAATTAACAGAGAGAAGTACACCGTTAAAGCGCACAACTTTTTTCTTGCTAACTTTCACACTAATATTTCACCTTTTTCTTTAAAGGAAATACCATAAAGAAAAACTTGAGTCTGCAAGAGAAGTTAAAACAGAAACTGAAGGTGGCTTGGCTTTTGACAATGAAAGTGAGTCTGAACTTTAATAACATTAAATTAATTATGTCTATATATGCGTGTATGTACAAGGAACGATGGTCATTTACTTTATCTTAAACTTGACAGATTGCAGGTGGGGAGCTCAGGCGTTAAGAGAAAGAAGTACTTTCAGAAGTTTGGAAAGGTCTTATTGATAGAAAGAAACAGGATCTACAAATGAAGTTAAAGAATTAATGCATAATGTTGAAAGCCTCACCAAAAAGACGCCCGGGTTATTGGAATGTTTTCTGACAGAAAGGCTGATATAAAATGTTACTAGATGTATCTATATTTCATAAGGAAATATCATATCTGTAATGACACGTTTTTGTACATTTTAAGACGTATTGCACCTATTTGCTCCATCAGTATTGCAAGAAGATTTATGCCAATGTTATTTGTCAGGTTTCACAAATCCTTGCAATTCAGCTGAGAGAGCAAGGGAGAGAGAGAGAGAGCGTGAGAGAAAAGCGGCGCTTTCTTCTGGATACAAAATGGTGCTGCAAGCAGGATGCAGATTTATACTGGAGCCGCTTGCTTTAATTGTAACGTCGGTTGGACCAGCTTTATTGCTGACAGAGTCCATGGATGTCCATGGCTGTGTGAGGATTGACATCCTAGCAACACTTGAAGAGGTAGCTGGTTTCCACGCGGGCTTAATTTAGGTATAAAATGTTTGGCAAGCAGTAGAAGAATACTGCTTGGATGCTTTGGACTGAGGGTTCCAATGGATAAGGAAAAGTGGGAAAGTACTAGTCTGGCATGTGATATCCACTGTCTTTGTTCAACAAAGAAAACTGCAGGTGTGGTTAAGTTGAACTGGGATCTTTACTGCAATATGGTGGAGGAAGGCACTTGTGGAAAAAAAAGAATTGGCTGCCTTACAGCTGTCCAATGCCTACTAGAAAATAAGTGCTGTATTGGGAAACACAGTTGTTACACCGGTAACCATTAGAAAACAATGCATTTGAAAAATTATGAGAAACTGTGCATTAAGAGTCAGTGTATGCAGAAAAGTGGAATGTGCAAGCAAGTCACCCATGTAGTAGGGGCAGACAGTCAGTCACTTAAAAATGAACAGTTTCAGTGCTGACGAAGCCAAATAAATGGATTGTGTTCACTAAAAGAATTATAGAAAACTTTATTGGCATTAAGTACCGACGCAACAGAGGCCTGATATAAATCCAAAATATGTGATTCATCTATTAATCAGTGATTAATGCACTTGGGTAAATTGTTAAGCCAGTTGTACATCAGGAAATATATGTGCTATATGGGAATGATTCAGATGGACTATAGAAACTATGCTTGCGTAATAATTTAAGAGATTTGCATGATAAAATACGTCATAGTTTGTTATAAAGTTTTGCTTGATAGATACAAATTAATACACCCATAAGTTAATTAAAATTGACAGCACAAAGAGGAAAGAAATATTTAACATCCAGTTATAGTTTAAAACATATGTGATGGATAAATGATGTGATGTGTGTTTTTGTTTAGTGAATTATAATACTGAAGAAATTTTCAATAATCTGGTTAAAATTTAACAACTTGCAATATTAGTTTATCTCTAGTTGTCATTCATGAGAGACTGGAACTGAGACTCCAGGATTTCAGTTAATGCCGCTCTGTATAGTACAGTATTATACATATGTTTGATAAAGCATTGTTTCATGTTATATGTGTGCTCTACCCTGTCACCCTTCTTAATTAGTATAGCAAGTATTTTAGTTTGGCTGCTTAATTTAGTGGTTGTTCAAACCTCTCCAACTCAGTGGTAGTACTTTATCAAAGAAGAAAAGGTGGTGTTCTACAAAGATTAAAAGTACTGTACCAGTGACTCTTGGTCTGCTGCACATACCTAATAATAGCTGGTGAAGAAATGACGCGCTTACCCAGAGTGGGAGAATTGCAGAATAAAACAAAGATTGTAAGCCAAGTATAACAGATGTCATGATATGGTTGTGCAGATATTCATTGCAGAAGCAAAGTATTTATGGATTTGAACACAAGCAGACTGTGAAATGACACTTGAGAGAGAAAGAGATGGGATGACAGCTGTTGGATGCAAGGACTGTCATGATTGACTGCTTTATCAAGTGCAGGTCGTGAAGTGTTCCTCTACTAAATGGAAAAGTCAACATATGTGCATCTCATTTGCTCTGTAATGGCAATCAGACTATTTAGTTCCTGTTCCAGCCACATGTTTGTTCGGAGGGATCAACAAAGCCACCAAGCAATAGATTACCTACAAACCACTGAGTTTGACAAGGCATGTATAGTAAGTTTAGGAAAAATACAGTATTTGAAAATATTATGAGAAGGGCACAAGGGTATGAGGACATGCATAATTTACAACCAATTATATTGGTTCAATGATATTGAACTGTAAACCAAAGGAGAATAAAGCATCCCATAGTGAAGATGGGAAGGGTTAAAGATTATGGAATGTTTTCTCTCTAAAAACTATGCAATAATACTAGTAAAGACCAATTGTAATAATTATAGCAATAGTTTTGGAATACTACAATAGCTTTTGATTTGTATTATAATGGTTGTAGTACTAGGGTGTTGTACCGTGTTAGCCATTATGAATGTAGAGAAAAGCTTTTATTGGCTTACTAAAAAGATTACAATATGCCTGAGTTGCCTCGAAAGCTTGCATATTGTAATCTTTTTAGTTAGCCAATAAAAGGTGTCATTTTGGTTGGCTTTTCTCTATTATAATGGTTATAACTCATAAAAAAGGGTCAGACATCAAAGGATGTGCACATACATCCACATACTTAACAAAAATAATAAAGAAAATAAATTTGGTTATTATACATAATCTAATGGAATCGGCCAGCGAAAGCCAGGAGATAGAAAAAGCTGTCAATTATTTACTTGGTTCAAAATGTATTCTTTCAGGGGAAGAAAAACAATAACACACCAATTATATTACTCTTTTTAAAAACCCCAGGGACAAATTGCAGATTACTACCTTGACCTGTCAAATGTATCAAGGAGGCTTATCTCTTGGTGTATCTGAAAGCTCAGACTCCTGATGAACAGTGATTAAGAACTGGTACGATTGGCCCGTCCATCATGTACACCATGAAAAGATAAAAGCTGCTCTGATTCAAAGCTACGTATTCTGTCAGTATGCTGGCCAGAATAATCAGTAACCTACAGCCTCTGAAGGCCTTACTCCGCTGCTCTTATCTGATAAACGCGTCTTCTGGCGATTTATTTAAAGCTTTGTCTGAAATAGTATGCAATACTTTAAAAGGCAATATCCCTCTTTTACCCAAGCAGTTTAAACCATTCAAGAAACATAAATCATCTGTTAGAAAAATTAATGACAGAAAACTACGGTAGACCCCCAGCGAAGTCGCGGTTCAGAGTTCGCGGCCTCGGTCATTCGTGGATTTTTCCTTAGAACCTAACACCTATGCACTTTGTACATATTGTTCCAGTGTTTTAAATAGTTTTTACTGTTCATCAGCAGTGTGTAAAATGATCAGTGTTGCCGTAATTGTGATGCTCTTTGCATGAAAAAAAAAAAGTGTTCCATTAAAATTTCACTTTTTCTTTGTTAATTGTGACGTTTACTTAAAGTGCAGCAAAAAAGTATTTGGCGTCCAGGGATGCATTAACCCCCAAGTATGTGGCAGTTTAATGGTTAAAGCCCCAAAATGCCGCAAAAACGAGCTGCACCGTCTAAGGCTTCTGGCAATGAAAACGCACTTGCATGAATTACAGAACTTATAGCAGTAACATCGGTATTTTACCTTCAAGCACTGCAGGAGACATAGTAGTACAGTATACAGGTTTACCTTTACATTCTTTATTTTCAGGTAATGTATTAAGCTGAGTTTGAAATTAAATTAAAGTGTATTGGGGGCATACTTTGGGTTTAAACTATGAAAATGGGAATTTTTTTAACCACATCCAAAATCTGCGGTTTTTCACAATCCGCGGGTGCTCTAGGAAGGTAATCCACACGAATTTTGGGGGTGTACTGTATAAATAAAAAAGAAGAAGCTATTTTGAACTAGAAAGGAGGCTTTTTGGGGGCTCTTTTAAGTGCCGCCATACTCTTCATCACCAGTTTATAGTATAAGTATAAGAGTATAAACATGGAAAACGCTCAGAAAATGTATTTGGTACGGCAGCATCAAATGTCTTTTTCAACAAAAGAAAGCTAATGCGAATCATCTCTTAAGTGCCACTGAAACTGAACTGGACAAAGAAATGAGAAACATCCTGCATCGCTGTAATATAACAGCTGATGAGAAGGTGAAGCTTTACACTTCAATTTTGCAGAGATATCTAATATTAGTTAAAAAAGCCGATAAAGAAACTAACAGCCTGACACTCATGTTACCAAAAGAAGCAAATGCCGAGGGGGAAGTTAGTACAAACATGTCTGAGGACCAGGTTTGCCAAGAGGTTTTGAGAAGCGCTCCTGCAAAAACAAACAAAAATGCTGAATTTGTTTTGCATAAAATGTCTGTCAATCCTAATATCGCATTTTGGAATAATCGTGGAGAGCTCTTAGAAGGTAAACTTTTGGTCGGTTCCAATATGGTGGATTTAGTACGTAATCTGACTGTCTCTCATACAATACCTGAACATCGGAGGCCATGTGGTTGGAAGGAGTTTTTAAACTTCACGGCTGGTTTCAACATTGTATTTTCTGTTGCACCTAATGAATAAATAAGAGTTTTAAGCCGCTTGCTACTACCCCCCCCCACCTCTACTCATCATCCTGAAGACAGTCCCTACCGACAGAAACCGAAGAGAAAAAAAAATGAATTGCATATTAATTTGTAAAAATTGTTTGTTTATTAAAATCAATTGTATGTCATTACAGAGTGTCATCCTTTAACCATCTATTAAAATATTTACATGTCTCTACTCATTGCATGCAAGAGTACAGCTAAAAACAATGTCCCAGTGAAGAAAACCAGGAGCGAACAAATTTAGATACTATAGCATCATTATTGTTTACATCATCAGAAGACTTTAAGAGGCATATGAAAGTCTTTTTCCTCGCTGATGTAGAATGAAGAGACAGTGTTGACCGCATGTGTCTGAGAACCAGCTTTGAAGCTGCCAGTTGTAAATGATTTGCTTACAGTTTGTTTAAGAATTGGTAAAAGTCATTCAGGAAGTAAATAAAATCTGGAGAGTTTCCAAAGGAATTGAGATAGAAGGGAACAAGGAGTGCTGATTAAAAGGAAAATCATGCATCTATGTAATGCTAAGTATAAATTATGCTAACATAGGTACGTTCCTTGGTTGAAACTGCTAAAGATCTGCAGATATTTTGTTAACACTTTACTGTTATAAAAGAGCTGTTTATGTGCAAAATAAGGAAGTAAGTGCATACCTCTGCAAAAGAAAACTGCTGATCCATACATACCCTGTGATATTTCAAAACTAGCTGTAACCAGCTTTGAAAAGCACGCTAACTAATCTAAGTAGATTAGTTAAAGCCGTGGGCGTGTTTTAGGGTTTCTCTTAAATTAAATTAAAACTAACATTGTGTAATGTCAACTGCTTGTGCAAGTTTCCATTCAAAACAGGTAAACAAGCCGGGTATAAAAAAAGGGAAACTCCCTGCTCAGGCAAGAATACAAAAAGATTCTCCAACTTTAAATTCATAAGACTCCTGTCGTTCCTGACTTTCAGCAACCACAGATAAAAAAAAAACTACCCATTTCCATCTTCAGTGAGGTAAACCCCCAACCAGTGTTCTCCAGGTTGGGTTTGACTGCGAGTATTCACTACTTTGACTGCAAGTATTCACTACATGGCTGACAATCCGATATGTTTTTTCCCGGTAGTTGATCACACGCCAGCACCCTGCAGAAATATCATTTGGTGTTAGGGGTCTTGGGACAGCAGTTCTATTAGTTGTTTTGTATTCATGGTGTTTATTAGTAGACATACAGCACATTATGTCTCTGGTTGATTTCAATGATGTTGTCAAACGGTGCATACTATTAGATTGACAGTCCGTAGGAATGGCATGCGGAAGTGTAATTCAAATCTCATGTTTTCAGTTTTAACTAAGGAAAAATGATCACTACATTCTTGATCGGGGTTAGAGCAAAAGCAAAAAAAAGTATATCCTTGCAAGAACTCTGAACGGGTGATAGCCAGAGCTTGATTCTTCAAATGCTATCCAGTAGCCAACACCAGGTTATAGTATTCTCTGGCACTGTTACCATTCACAAAGTCTGGTTGAAAGGGTTTGGTAGGTATCTGTTCACTGTCCAAGTACAGAGCCAGGAACTCTACATCGTTATGTTTGAAATTGAATGGATTCCTTATATAAGAACCTGAAAAAGCTTCATTATCCACCACGCTAATCACAACATACTTTGGTAACTGGCCCAGAAACAGGTTTTCTTGACTGCATACTCGGATACCCGCAGGCATGCTAACAACTTTCATATTCACACTTTACACAGGATATTTAGCATTGGCTGACATAAGGGTATGAGCATGCCCTAATTTCACGGCTGGTGAAACTTTTTACTTTTTTCAAAAACAGGGAGGCTGCTGTTATGTTTACTTTGTAACGCTCAGCATCACCAGACATTAAGCAGAATTCATCTTTGTTATGAACCATTTTAATCTTCACATCTAGTAGAACTCCAAAGAATTCCAGACTGATAAGGGGAGTTTTTCAATCAAGATTTTTAAAAGCTGCTAAAGAACAGAATACAACATTTGATCAATGTATTGGGGAGGCACATGGGTAGGTTAGTGAGGACTGTTTAAATTAGGGAAGGGGGGGGGGCCAGAGAGAGATAGGTGATAGAGTTTAGGACAGGGCCAGGTTTAGAACAATACATGGAGGAACAAACAAAAGTGTGAAAATAAAAATGTATAGTAATGTAAATTCTAACCCAACATTTAGCTTGCCTTAATGCAAGAAGTATCAAAAATAGGGCAAGTGAGTTGGAATTATGTAACAGTCCATAATTATGATATTATACTAGTAACACTGAACCGACTAACACTGACTGCTCTTCAGAGTAGCAGCAAGCGGAAGCACAGAGCAGTGGTGTCTCCCACAGGCACGTAGCCCTTCGCAAACACGCAAGTAAGTTCAACTGAAGTAAAGCCAAAAGCCGACCAGGAGAAATAACCGGCAGTGAGAAATCAA
>JANRMT010027041.1:111485095-111527780 GCA_026402145.1 Polypterus bichir lapradei
TATATATATATATATATATATATATATATACACACTATATATATATACACACAATATATATTTTTTTTTTTTTTTAATGATTTGGATAGGAATACAAGTTACAAGCTGGTTAAGTTTGCAGATACCAAGATGGATGGATTGCCAGATAATTTGGAATCTGTTACACCATTAGAGGGACTTGGACAGCATACATGCTTGGGCAGATTTGTGGCAGATGAAATTTAATGTCAGTAAATGTAAGGCATTACACATAGGAAGTAAAAAAATGTTAGGTTTGAATACACAATGAGAGGTCGGAAAAATCAAAAGTACATCTTATTAGAAGGATTTAGAAGATATGGTGAGCTCTACGCTCTCATCTTCCACAGAGTGTTCAGAAGCCTTTAAGAAGGCAAAAAGAATGTTAGGTTATATAGCACGATGTGTGGAGTAAAAGTCCATGGAGGTTATGCTCAAGCTTTATAATGTAGTGGTGAGTACTGTATACAGTTTTGGTCTCCAGGATACAAAAAGGACATAGCAGCGCTAGAAAAGTTCCAGAGAAGAGCGACTAGGCTTATTCCAGGGAGACAGGGAATGAATTATGAAGAATTAAAAGAGCTGATCCTTTTCAGTTTAAGCAAAAGATTAATAGGTGACATGATTGAAATGTTCAAAATTATGAAGGGAATTAGTACAGTGGGCTGAGACTGTTATTTTAAAAGGAGTTCATCAAGAACATGGGGACACAGTTGGAAACTTGAGGGTAAATTTCACACAAACATTAACATACATTTTTTTCTTTATACAGAGAACCAGACACTTGGAATAAGCTACCAAGTAGCGTGGTAGACAGTAAGACTTTAGAGATTTTCAAAACTAGAAGAATTTTTTAGAAGAATTAACTGGATAGGACCGGCGAGCTATGTTGGGCTGAATGGCCTTTTGTCATCTAGAGTCTAATATTCTGGTAGCCAAAGACAAGCATATGAAGTTAACTTATTTACCAGATTTGAAACAAGTGATTTCAGTACCCAAAATGCAACAGTAAAAGGAGATACTTTATAAAAACACCTGCTATGATATAGGTCAGTTTAGCTGAAGTGTTGAAAGGCTTGTGTCTAGTTAAAACAAATAGAGTAGAAGGGCCAGATGGCATATTAGGTTGGCTTTTAAAGTCATGCTTTAAACTGCACTCTCCAATATTTTAATTGACTTTTAAACAGTCTGACCTGTGAATTTGTACCTAAGCAATTTCATCATTTTATACAATTACAATAAAGTGCTTGAACTTTAACCAATCACTACCCCAGTTTCTAAGTATTCCAGGCCAAGCAAATGTGGATGACATGCTCATAGGTTGCATATCTAGGGAGGATGAAAGCCACTATCTAAATCAAGTGGAATGTATGAAACTGGTGGAATATGAACTGTTGCTCTGAATGTCAAAAAAGCCAAAGAAATATTTGACTTTAAAGGGACAGAAATCTGTATATTCACCAATTGCTGTTCTGGGAGAGGAGGTAGAAATAGTAACTGAATATAAATACTTAGGAACTAACACAGATAGCAAACTTAACTGGAATAGAAATACAAAAAAAAATAATAAAAATTAACGCTTATTTCTCCATAAACTCAAACTATTTACAGTAAAGTAGACAAGGACCTCATGTTATCCTTTTATTGAAGTATGATCCAGTCTGTTGACACTTTCAACTTTATTGTCTGGTTTAGTAGTCTGTAGTTTAGTAGATTACTAAGCATGCAGCTAAAGTTGTGGTTGATGAAGATGATTGGGTAAGTGTGTGTAAGAGGACAACACTAAAGAAAATGGAAATCTTCAAGTGATAATAGACATCCGTTACATTTGGAACTTCACGTCTGTAAATTAGGAAGGATAGTAGTTTTGAAAACCCACACAAATCTCTCTAGAAATTCCTTTCTTCCTAGTGCCATACAACTTTTTAATAAGGAATACTGGAGAAAGACAGGTTTGATATGTATCCTGTAAGCATTTTTGGATAAACATGCACTGCCTTATCTTAATCTGTCTTGTATTTTGTTTTTTTCTCTCAATCATTAGATGGAACTGAGAATACAAACTTCATGTTTTCTTGTGTAAACATGACTAAAAAAACCTTGAACCTGGCCACCCCTTCTTGGACTGCAACTAAGTTCCTTTGAGAGAATGGACATGATGGTTGCCCTTCCTTTCAGAAGACAGGCAAGATAGCTACTGCCTCTCAAACCCACACATCAGGTACAGCAGAGAGGGTGCGAAAGAAAAAAAAAATCAAACTTTGTATAACATTTCTATTATCATTTGGGATTAAGTGACAAGCTCCAAGCTCCGTGAAGGAGTCCAGCTATGTAGGCTATGCTGTGAAAGGAAGAATGAATGCTTAGCTAAGAAGTTGCATGTACACAAGAGGATGAGGTTCATTAGGGGAATGAGGCTTTAATTAGAGTAAGAAATGTGATGCATCCAGGACATGGCTAACGCATGGGTTTTGTGGTTTAACAAATCAGTGTAGCATTACACTGTGCGATCAAGGTGCCTTATTTTTGTAACCAATAAGAGATTCTTTTCTATTACAGCAGAGATATACAAATCTGTTACATGAGCTGAGGAGACATAAATAAGACTATAATTCTGCTCAGGGACCATCCATCCTGCTTTTGTGTTAGCTGCAGGAACGTCCCTTTCCGCAAAAAGAGTTTTTCGGGGTGATTTACATCGATTACATTTCTACCAGAAGGTTGGTACTTCCATTAACTCAGGTACGTCATGGGCGTACAGATAATGCTCAGGGGGTTGGGACTTCCACCAAATACTCTAGGCCAGCGCTTCCCGATTCATTTTACCCTTGTACCCCCTGTGACGGACGAGACCGATTTCGCACACCCTTGGTTTGAGAAGAAGTATGAAAAAATATGAGTTCATATGATAGTTCATAATATCCACGCAGCACTAAGTGCGCGTAAGAGCGGAAGTCATCCGTTTTAACAAGCAGCGTATTGCACTGATACGAAATAGCCTGCCCATTTAATTATTTAGGAATGGATAGATAAATTAAGGTTTTGTACAAATAATGTTTTTCATTTTTCTTCCTTGATGGATTCTGGCACCCCGAATCGGGAAGCGCTGCTCTAGGCTGATTGGCTAGGACCCTTGTAAAACTTACTTATGTATTTTGGTGCTGCTTTATACTACTTATGGCCATCTAACAATGGATGAAAGGAAAACAAAAATTACAATTAACAGCAATTGTGGAGAAAATAAACTCCTTTGATGCTGACATGAGGATGGACTGATTTGCTTTATTATACATAGATTATGATAAAAGTATATGCTTTTTCTCCACTACATTACCTTCTCCCAATAATTATGAGGTCCTTCAGGTATTTCTAGAATACACTACAACTTCAACGTGTCAGTGTAACATATTCGAAGGATTTGGTACTCAGTTTATCTTCCTGTGTTGCTGTGATCAGTTCATATGCTGCATAGTCTTCTATGGAAGCTGTGTATTTTGGCTTAGTGCTTTTCTTCTGTTTTGTTGTCTGCAAGATCTCAGAGAAACTTTTTGGTACAACTGAGAACAGCACTCATGTGTTAAAAAAAATTGAACTGATGGTTCTGGAGAAATGGATACATAAGCTTCACACTTATTAAAGGTACCTTACAGGCTTTAAGCTACAGCATGATGTAAAATGGCATCCTGATTTGGCATCATCCTCCAGCAACTGCCTGATGTCCATATACACCCTAGGCTGGCAAGAATCTGTTGTACTACTGATCCTACTAGGGACAGAGTATGGGAGCACCAATGGTAACAGGGGCCTCCACTTCAAGCACCCAGATGCACTCAGATCTATGTCAGTTACCAACCAAGTGCTGTAGTAATTTTGGGGAACTCCATTATGCAAAACTTGAACTATGCACCTTATGGCCAAAAAACATTTTCCCTTCAAGGCCTGTCTGAAGTCATTCTGAACAGAGTATGGCATTGTTGTCATTAACATTTTTGATCTGTTCTGGAATAGACAGCATTTTTTTTTAGCAGAGATGAACTATACTCCAGATGACTAGTCATGCAGGTCTTCTCAGGCAATATAGTTAAGGTAATTAATCTGTTCTGACTATTTGAAATGCGCAGTGGTAGCGCTGCTGCCTCGCAGTAAGGGGACCTGCATGTTCTCCCCGTGTCTGCGTGGGTTTCCTCTGGTTTCCTCCCACAGTCCAAAGACATGCAGGTTAGGTGCATTGCCGATCCTAAATTGTCCCTAGTGTGTACTTGGTGTGTGGGTATGTGTGTCCTGCCCAGGATTTGTTCCTGCCTTGCGCCCTGTGTTGGCAGGAATTGGCTCCAGCAGACAAATGTGACCCTGTGTTGGGATATAGAGGGTTGAATAATGGATGGACTATTTGAAATTGATCAGAATACTGATATACAATAAATTTGAAGTGTAGCTAAACTGGTAGTGGATTTTTTTTTTTAAATGTATACTAAGTAACTAGTAATCATTGCATTAAAAAGGTTATACAACTAGGGATTAATGTGCACAATGTAATCAATATCCCTGTCATCAACTGATGAAATCACGATAATCCATGACCTATAAAGCAACCTTATCCAGCATCACTTCTCTAACTAGTAATCATGCTACATAAATGACTTTATTAGTAATCTCGATATTGATTTAAATCGTAATAATTTTCCATCAGACTTCAAGAAGCTGCAATTGATTAAGCCAATATTAAGTATACATACATATATTAAAAGAAACAAGTGCTGCAGTGCAAATAACAGTAATCTAGTTAATATATGTATCCATTTGAAGGCCTATAAGCAATCTACACCAGAGATAATTTATGGCTTCTCTGAATGTTTGAGCTGTAATGAATAAGTTCTTCCTGAATGACCTTATTACTAGAAAATGGACTATTTTACTCTTTGCGACTTGATGCAATGATAATTCAGACCAAGTTTTAAATGAAGCAGCCTCAATCTAATGTTTTACAGTCTGTTTAAAGAGAAAATGGTGGAGGTTTAAATGACATTGTAAATAAATCAGTTTGGGTAATTTTACTGGTTTTGAATACCTGGCAGAAATCATTAAAGCTACACTTGCCAGCTTTATTAGTAGCAACTTATCGTCCACCAAAATATAGTGCCTGGTTTTAATGAATACTCTGATCAGTTATCTACTGTATAATAATGACTATATATGACGACAACATTTCAATAGCTGTAGCTTTTATTCATCATTTGGATAAATACAGTGACCCAAAAACAAATTTTTGGAACTTCTGGATTGTCTTAAATTGGTATGTCTCTCAGCAAACACAAAAAGCTACCTGACTATATCTTAGACTTAGTAATGTTAAAAGGAAATAAACAAATTGAAGATATTGCTATATCAGATTATTACTGCATTTTCTTAAGCATCTTACTGTTTCCAATTTAAATATCTAAAATTATCTGATATGTTAAAAAGTCAGTCAGAACCCACTGTTCATTTTCAAACTGATGGCAATGTAAAATACCATGGTCAAGCTGAAGACAATGGTAAACAATATAGCTCCTGTCAAAGTTAAATACGTCAGATTAAGTTAGTGTCTTGGAGAAAAGCAAGCAGTATATAAACAGAAAAGAGAATGCTGAAAAGGTAGAATGAAAGTGGGCAAATACTAAACAAACAGTTGACTATGAAATACTTGAGGTAAATAACTAAATCCAAGGCAGCACTTTGACCTGAGAGATGCTCTTATTTTAGTAGCACAGGGGATCAAAGAGTACTCTTTTCAACTGTAAACCAGCTAGTAAATCCAGCACCAGTCTCTCTGCAAGGCTCAGAAGGAAAGTGTGAGGTGTGCTAATTTTTTTTATTTACAGAAAAAGTAGGTAACATAAGGTCTACTACAGAATGAACAAAAA
Organism: Polypterus bichir lapradei; assembly: GCA_026402145.1. NCBI lineage: Eukaryota > Metazoa > Chordata > Cladistia > Polypteriformes > Polypteridae > Polypterus > Polypterus bichir. Next base: position 111,491,017 of record JANRMT010027041.1, read on the forward strand.
TAAGAGCATATTGATTCACCTCCCACTACTCTTGTAATCAAAAATTGTTTTGCTAACACAAACTTAGCTAAACTTTACAAAAAACTAGACTAGTGTTATATCATCCACCTCTATTGTTCCTATTCCATCAATTGTCTTCAAAGAAATCTGACATGTTAATGATGTATTAGATATTGTAAACTATTCACTGGCCTCTGGTATTTTCTCAGTTCTATTTAAAAATGCTGCATTTAAGTCTCTGCTCAAAAAAATGGTTCTGATCCCTCTGTTCTAATTTTAAACCCATTTCTAATCTTTATTTCATAAGTAAAAAACATTGGAAAAATTGGTCTTTATACAGTTGAAAAACTACTTAAATAAACACACTATAATAGATAAATTCCAGTCAGGCTTTAAGATTAACAGTAACTATAGCACAGAAACTGGCTTAGTAAAAATCATTTAGCATTAAACCATAAACTATGATAAAAATAAAGTATCTATTCTCACTCGCCTGGAAAAGAATCATTTGATACATTAGATTAAACGATTCTCATTAAAAAAAAACTTACAAAAAAGGGTGGGCTAAATCTAATGTAGATTTAAATTGCTATGTGAAACTGCTGTTGGAAAATGCAAATGGTGTTTTCACAAGTCCCACAAAATGTGATTTGGTTTTATAGCTGTTGGCAGAAGCTGTTGAATGACCTCTTCACAAACTTTGATCATATAAAATTTATTGAAGGGCTTTGAGTACTTATGTGATGAACTTTTAAAAAATTATATATATACACATATATACATATATACACAGGGGGTCCTCGGGTTACGAAACAGTGACACAGTTCCATTCCTACAACAGTGATGTAACCTGAATTTTGGTGTAAGTTGAAACACACCCAGCCTAACACATTTGCAAAATCATAATCTAGAACATAAAAACACAACTAAGCCACAGAAAAAGGAAAAGGACATACTGTACATATACTGTACTGTACACTGTACTGTAGCAACAGAAAAAATGACAAAAAATTAATGTAAAAAAATTCCTTACCTTTATTCCTTCTGATCTCTTTACAATGTCTAATTTCACTTCCATCGTGATGGCTTTCCTCTTCTTTGAAGCACTACCAGACTCTGACTTTCGTTTAGGAGCATGATAAGGGCCATAAAGTTGCCAAACAAAGCCACACAAACAGAACACTTCCGCTGCACGAAACCAAACTAGTTCGCCCATGTAGTCTGTAAGTACGACGCTAATGGCGTAAGCCAAAACACTCATGTCTCAATTTTTTTAAGTTTTATGGGAGCGAGCGTTGTAAACTCGAAATGTTGTATGTCGAAACGTTGAAACCCGAGGACTCCCTCTATATATTTGACGACTTAATGGAAACAGCTATTAGTGACTGTCAAGTGAAAAAAAGGTTACAAAATATACACGCCACCATAATTTATCATCTTTGCTTCAAAATGCATTTTCAAAGAACACAATTGAACTATAACCCTGCATACTAGTTACACTATGCTTTTATTTTTTATTTTTTAAAAAAAGCAATCTTCAAGTTCCCACCCTAACTGGTCTAATGCACCCACTACATGCTAAATTCTTTCTGAAAGTGTTTCAAGAAGAACCCCTATGGTAATCTTATAGTGGATCTGAAAGTGAAGACTGCAGACATGTTTCATTTAAAGCCTGTAATCATTCACAACATGCAAGCAGTGTATATCATGAAACAATAAGGCTATGTTATATGTAAAAGCCTTTCATATTCAGATTGTCAACATATTGAGAATAGAAAAAAAATCTTCCATCCCTCAAGATCTTACTGCAATGCTTCTGATGCCATTCTAAAAATCACAATTAATGCAGCTCTCAGATGATCTAATAAAGGCTCTTGGTAAAATCGCTCTGAACTCTACAAGGAAACATTCCTTTAACTTACAGTGTAAGTTATTGAAGCAGCAAAGGAACATTTTGGGGGAAAACACTAATAAAACTTTCTCTGTAAAAAGTAAGACTTTTAAATCAGTGTGGTCATTTCCAGGAACACTTCTAAGCATAACTGTGCTGTTCATCTACAATTTAATAACATCCTAGACTTAATAATAGAGTATACACACATAAAATGTATATGGTATCTCAGAAGCAAAAGATCATGCCAAAATAAAAGACTACTCCTTCATACATTCATACATTTAACATACATTTTGATGACGGCCTTAATATTGTTTTCTCCACTACTGAAGGGAAAAAAGGTAGTGCTGACCACAGGTGATGGAGTCCTAGCTTTGAAGCCACATGCTGTTATAAGTAATCTGTTAGTGGTTTACACAGAAAAGTGAGCATTTCTCTGTTGAAGATCAAGTCAAGGTTGGGATTGCACTAAGAATAAAAAAAAAAAAAAATTCCCACCTTTGGTAAGTAATACGACCAGCCAGTGTGGTACCAATAAATTATGTCTGTTAATTATGAACATAGACAATAGTGTTTGTATTTTTTCAGATAACTGGTCAGCCACGAATACTCTGTAAAAGTACTTTTTTGTGCTCTGTGTTGACACACTAAGGTCAGCAGAGTTGTATCCATGTTAATAGTAAAAGTATGTTATGTCTATGATTTATTTCATGTACAGCACAGGACCATAAGGTTAATTTTCCGAGAGAGAGGGACACAAACATATTTCAAACCTCATATTTTCTGTTTTCATCAGGGAAAAAAATTCCCTCATTCTTTGCCCAGAGTTATCATTTAAAGTTACTGCAGCTTCGGCTGCTAAGGATTACCTTGAAGGGGATGTGAATACTTACAAAACACCAAACAATTCATTGCATATTTGTAATTACTTTAGACCACCAGTTTTCATATAGACATCAAAGAATATTTTCCTGTTGATCTGTATCAAAAAAGGCATATTAAATTCACTTCAATTCAATGTTATAATAAAATATGAAACTTTCAAGGGGTTAATACTTTTACAGAAAGTGCACAGACAGTTCCTTAACCACTGGATGTGCATTCAAATATCTTTTTTTCCTAAACAGTGTTTACCTTTTGCCAGTTACATTTTGTGTTATTTTACATAGCCTACAAAGAGAGACTCCTTCCAAGTGGCTGCATGGTACATAATGGACAAGGGTGCACATAAGATTTCCACTGCACTTTGTACACAACAATAAATTTGAACTGATCACACTGCATTCCTTTTTTCATAGGAAACCTTACAATTTTGAAAAAGCCAAGGCCACCTGCATGTTGATATCATGATCACAGTGACAGTTGACACTTGGCATTTTGTACTTTGTGTGACTGTTGTGTGCTTGTACAAAAAAATACTGAAAACTGAAAGTGTCACAATGATGAAAAAGGTTAAAGTGCCACAAACCAACACATTTTGTACTGTGATAAGTGCTGTTTGACAGCCATGAATCTACATCATCTGAATCACAATGGCCTGCAGAAGCAGCTTCTCAAAAGCATAAGTTAAATGAGAACTCCTCTAGCTGTTTGCATAGGAATTAACAGTAAGCAACGAAAAGTAAAGTGGAGCAATTCCGAGTGATGTCAGCTAAGCTTGACCTCTCATTCAGCCTGCACCAAACTGCGTGGCACAGCCTGCATTGTAATAAAAGAACCAAGCACTGCTTTTCAGTGTGTTAACAGAATGAATAAGTTTCACTAAATCTGAACTGTGATTTAGCGCAATTTTAAATCAAATTTGAGTTCATCACGTAATGAAAAACAGTGTTCGTAAGTGCGACTTTTTCTTGTCTAGTAGTCTACGGAACAGAGACAGCAGCTCACATCTAGGCATTAATATTCAAAAATGTAAATAGCCATACATGGGGATGACTAAATGAAATCATACCCCAGTGGCTGAAAGGCTACCACGGAGGAGAAAGTCTAATGCGGTGAAGTGAAGAGATGGTCTCCTTTTAAAATGACTGAATTGCACAAAAACATTTTGCTTTTGCCTTGCCCCAAAAATGACAAGGACATACTGCTTTGCAATGTGTGTGCAATATGCTATCTCAAGATGCTGATCAATGCTTGATAACTCTTGAGTTTAAAAATGGATATATTCAGCTAGTTTTAAAGTATTTGTTTTTGTGTTTGTACCCCTGCCCCATGAGTCCCAATTTAAAACTCAACAGGCTACTTACTTTTGACTATATACAGTATACACATATATATATATATATATATATATATATATATATACTAGCAGAATACCCGCGCTTCGCAGCGGAGAAGTAGTGTGTTAAAGAAGTTATGAAAAAGAAAAGGAAAAATTTTTAAAATAACGTAACATGATTGTTAATGTAATTGTTTTGTCATTGATATGAGTGTTGTTTTCATATCTATATATATCTATCTACAGTACATACCAGGAGAAGAACTAATGAAGTTCAATTCAAGCTGGAGAAATTGGTAATGTGTCTTGTGGTTATTTATGACTACATAACCACTGGTGGGAATCACTACATAATAAATGGCTTGACATACATGGCCCTGACTAATTGTGGGACTCATACTATTAGTACAACTTTCCATTAATTAACATATAGGATTCCTTTTACACAGCAATTTAGGAAGGTAAAGAGTCTGGGATTTTGGGTGTTATTGTTACTGTTACTGCTGCTTTTGTATTTTTTTTTTTATTAAAGGCAAATAAAAACATCATAAGAAAGAAAAAGATCCTAAAGGGTAAAAGTGGCATACTTACACTAAATTGTTAAGGGACAATGCTGCACTTCAGAAGTATGTCTTTTCCTAATCCTCCTCATGCAATGATAATTTGCTGAGATTAGCCAGAAATTAATAGTGGTGCCAATAAAAGCAAAAGTCCCCAACTGTAAATAGTTTGGTCCCTGTATAGTTTCCAGTGATGCAAAGGCCAAGCCAGCAAAATGAAAAATGTATATGTTTGGGAGGCAAGTGGAAGTCCAAGGAAAATGTGATGCGACCCTTGAGCAAGCTTCAATGCCAATTCTGGAATTCCTTTAGATTGCTAAAAAATAAAGCCCTTGAGAAATACCTACAGAACTAGAGAGTTGGCTAACCACAAACAGAAAATTGGGTAGGTTTCAGTTGGGATTAATAAACAAATTTATGATTAAATTATTAAATGTATTAACTAAAAAGCGGCATTGACAAAAACTTCAAAAAAGAAAACATTAAAATGTAGATAATAAAAAAAATGCACAGAATTACTATAATTAATATGAAAATACAGAAAAAAATAGAAAACTAAAAACAAAAGCTTAATCAAACTTCCTAGTTAATAAATCTAAACTCAAAATGCTTTTATCAGTTTAAATAAAGAAGCTACCAAAAATCCAAAATGCTAACCAGTAAAGAAGATGCAAATAAAAAAAATCCAAAAGCCAGAGAAGCAAACCAAAAAGTCGAGAGCACTAAATTCTTTAGACTTGAGTGGGAGGCTGCTGCTGTAGGGGAAACGTGAAACAAAGTAAATAACTCAACAGTTTTGCAAACCTAAAACCAAATTAAATTATCAAAGAATGTAATAAAATTCTGGTGAGACTGGTTCCTATGGACATTGTTTTAACACTAAACTTTTTTAGCTTGACTGAGATCTTAGAAAAGGTTTGGGATATAGTGGACATACAACCTACATTAATTAGTTCAGTCTCACACAATATTCACACTGACCTCAATGTAGTGAGCAAACAGCAACTATATATCACCCAAGGTAAAAGAGCTACAAGTTGAGTTAAAGGTCCTGAAAATGCTGTGATGAAAGTGATAGAGAAAGATCATAGCCCTTGGACCAGCTCAATCATCCTCATACCGTAAGCCTTGTGGAATCTCGAACTTCTGCAGCAACTACAGGAAACATCAAACAAGTCTCATATTTTGATGGCTACCCTATTCCCAGGTTAGAGGAGCTTAGCAAAACACATGGGGAAACCTGATTCCTAACCACCGCTGATATAACAAAGTGGTATAGGCAAATTCCTTTTACAAAATGTGCAAAGTAAAAGAGTGCATGTAGCATCCTTACTGAACATTGACAGTTCTGTGTGCTTCCTTTTGGGCTACATGAGGCTTCAGTTATTCTGAATCTGGCATGAAATGTACAAAAAGGGGTCAGAAGGTCCTGAATTCTTAAAAAAAAAGCATGACGACTACAAACTCAGATAAGGAATAAAATCTCAGTAAGGAAAGAGGGGAGCTATAAAACCCCTTGCCCAAAAATAATAAAGCACTGAATGAATATAATTTATTCAGTTAAATCCAAAAGGCATGCTGGACCCTTAAAAAGGCCCTAGATAATTGCATAACTAAAACAGCAGTAGGCCCAATCCCTTTGGACTCAATATACAAAATAAACAAATCAAAATAAACATTATTAAAAGACAAAAAAATAGTACATGACTAAAAAAATAAGAAAACAGATAATAGAAAACTACTAAATACCAAATAAAAGAAATTTAAAACATCTTTCATCAATATTATAAAATAATTTTCAAAAAAAGAACAAACAAAAAGGGACCAAGATTGTATACCATGAAGCACGCTTATGAAATCAAGAGTTAGCTCAGTAAACCTCTCTTGAATAAGTCTCGTTTTCCAATCAAGGCTCAGTTGGTTCCATGCACAGAAAATATTTGTCATTAACGCAAGACAGGCTTGTGCAAACCATGATTATGCATGCACTTGTGAGATTATGAGCAGACCCAACAAAAGATTCTTTATAACATATATCATAGTTTGGAAAACACAGAGGAGAGTACACTTTCTGAAAATTAAGCAGCTGTGACTTTAAGCATGAATATGATGGGATGCAAAATATATTATATGGTAGCTTGGAAAGCTTTAGAGTTTATTTACGTATGAGTGAATGTGTATATATATATATATATATATATATATATATATATATATATATATCCCACCCCAAACGACACTGTTTAAAATCACATTCTTGATTTATTGTATTAGGATTATACTATCATACATTATCTGCTTCTTCATTGGTACTGTTTAACTTAATATATTGGGTTTATTTTTTCAGGCCTGTTCAAGATTATATTCTAGGTTTACAGTATTTGAACTGTATTGCAAATAGATGTCTCTACTTTTTTTCTTTCTGCAACGCTGCCTGGGGGCTTGTTTTGTTCTGGACATGCTCTGCCTCTAGGCATGTCAGAGGACTGGGACTTCATGAATTGTGTTCTAGCCTCACTTCGGATGGCAAAAAAGAAAGAAAGCTATTTCTGATCTGTTGTATTTATCCCCACAATTCTAAGTGCCAACACAACAATAGACTTCATAGCCATAACTCCTGGCAATATTGGAAATTAAGGTAAAGCTATCATATGTAATTATGTACTACCTTAATTTAAGAGTATAAAATGACAACAAAAAGTTCAGAAGTAATCTCCCTATGACCAAACAGTGAACTTTGTGAGCTGGAATATCAAAGGTCTCAATCACAAATTAAAGATGATTAAAATATTTTTACAGGAGACTCACTTATTCAGCAAGGATCAGTTTCAGTTGCAAAGAGACTGGACTAGCCAAATATTCCACTCTAGCTATACAAAGAAAACTAGAGGTGTGGGAATCTTAATTCATAGAACAATTTTATTTGCAGTATCTAATGCAGTATGTGATCATGAAGGGTGATATGTGATGGGGATGGATAATTTATTTAACTATAAACTGATTTTGATAAACATCTGCGCACCCAATGTGGATAATGGAGACTTCATCCAAAACATATTTGAATCCATCCCTAACTTGAACACTCATAAAATTATAATGGCTAGAGACTTTGTGTTTTAAATTTAGACATGGATAGGTCTTCAACTACATGGGTGATATCATGTAAAATTGCAAAGATAATCACACAGTTTTTAGCTAATTATAAGTTATCAGACCAATGTAGTTTTCCAACTCGATAGTTAAAAGAATATTCCAGTTTCTCACCAGTAAATCATTGCTACTGAAGAATCGATTATTTCTTTATAGATAAAATTTCTTGCCTACAATCAAATCTTTCAAGTGCGATGCTATTGTTATCTCCGACCATGCCCCTCTGATCTTGGAGCTCAAATCACTATGTCCCACATACTCTTCTTGCAGCTGTCGTCTTAACCCCCTGTTATTAGCTGAGGAGAACTATACAGAATTTATATAAAAGCAAGTTAATTATTTTTTAGAGACAAATGCATCCTCAGAGGTTTCTGCAGGAATACTCTGGGAAACTCTGAAGGCATTTTTAAGAGGACAGATCATCTCATATTTCTCCCACAAAAATAAATCGGAAACCAAGAAGGCCTCAGAGTTAATTAGTGAAATTACCAGAATAGATCAAGAACATGCCAGGGGCCTCATTTAACACGCTGTGTGTAGAACGCACACTATAACATGGCATAAGCGCTAAAGCGGGAATGTGCGTACGCACAAAAAAATCCAGATGCAGGAATCTGTGCGTACACAGACTTCCACATTCTTCCGCTACATAAATCCCGATCAGCTTGAAAATTAACGCATGTGCACGCACCTGTTGTCCCACCCCAACTACTCCCAGAATTACGCCTCTTTGAATATGTAAATCAATATAATTAGCCTTTAAGCTCAGCGTTCTGTGAAAATACAATGGCAAAACCACGAGGCAAAATAGAACAATTTCAGCGAATACCAAGTGGAGGCAAGGAAAAATGTACTATTTGTTGGTTTAAACAGTGGTATAAACAAGAAAAGGAAGCTGATCGAGTGACATAGCATGTCAGAGAAACTCGAAAGCTCAAGTTCACAAAGTCGCATAGTGTCCAAAATAAAAAAGAAGTCGCATATCAAAGTCGCCGTGAAAAGGCGAGTCGTAGCCCACCATCTGAGTGTCATATGAAAGCTTATTAGGGTACAGAGGAAAAAAAAAGGCACACAGTGGGGAAAAAGCACGAAATGTCAACTTTAATCTCGAAATTTCCACTTTAATCACATAGTTTATTTTATCATTAAAGTAGAACATCATAAACTTAATCTTAAAATCGTTTAATTTACTAGTTTAATTTACTACTTTCTCAAATCCCATCGTAAAGTAGTACGTTAAATGCTTTGTTTTCAATTTGATCTTCTGTGAGAATCACTACGTGCTTCTTAAACGGGCTTTCTCTTCCTCTGACAGGACACAGAATCCATTACATTCGTGATATTACAGCTCTCTGAATGACTAAAATACTGGGATGTATATGTAATATCATTTTCATGATGATAGGAGTTAAAGCATGTCATTAAACATGGGAACACGGTGGCGCAGTGATTGTGCGTGACCTTCGATGAAATAATTTATTGCAGCAGTACTGTCTCTTTCAAACGTACTAACCTCCAATTCCTGTCCTTCCTTTTCTTTCTCTAAATACCCAGTCGCCACACAATCAGCTCTGTAATAGACGTTAAGCCATCTGTATAATATGATAAACATATTTTGCTGCATTACATCTTAAAAATAATATCGTCATCATATGTAAATACGCGCTTTATAAAGTGGCTCAGGTTGTGCAATATTATAGCTGTATTGCAAGTTTAGAGTGAGGTAACTGTACTTATAAGTACAAACAGTTCTACAAGGAGCAGTTGATGGAGTGATTGATTGCTTTTAGAGCTCTTGGGATGAAACTTTTTCTGAACTGCGAGGTCTGTACAGGAAAGGTTTTGAAGCGTTTGCCGTGTGAGAAGCAGTTCAAATAGGAAGCATGGCTGAGGCAGCGTGTGCTTGATGCTGCTTAATGATAATTCTCTTTCCGATCAGCTGCTCCGAGTGGTGCAGTGAGAGTAATGTGGAAAAAGATGATCCGCTGTGGCAACCCCTAACGGGAGCAGCTGAAAGAAGAAGAAGGTGCAGTGAGAGTAACAACGCTAAAGCAGCTATGGTATTTAGAATAGTTTGACCGTTCTGTGGACCATTATATTGTTATAGGTTAATTACAATCATATAATGATCATATCCTAGAAGTGGAGGTGTGTTGAGGCGAGAGAACGCTGGCATTGAATGTTCACCGCTTCTCCCTCTGAGTTTAATATGACTAATATTACTTATATATTACTAATATTACTAATTTACTATTTTATTTTTAGTCTTAGAAAGTTTCATACTTTTTCTGAAAGTTTTCTTGTACTGTTTATTTGTCTGCTGTGGATTTTATGGATTTTATTAAGTTTTATCAAGTTTTAGCTGTCTGCTCACTTGTTGCTCAGATATATTGTTTTACTGTCTGCCATAAATTTTACAGATTCTACAGATTTTACGGATTTTATCAAGTTTTATTAAGTTTTTGCTGTGTACTAACCTGTTGCCCGGATATACTGTTTTACCGTCTGCTGTGGATTTTACGGATTTTTATCAAGTTTTTGCTGTTTACTCACCTGTTGCCTGGATATATTGTTATACCGTCTGCTTTGGATTTTACAGCGGTGTCTGGACAGCATCCCTCCCTTTTCCTTCAGTCAGAATGGCGTTTAGCTATTCCAGATCACAACTCCGCCGTCTTAATCCCGCAACCACTCCTGAAATTAACATCCCCATCATTAAAGAACTTGGACTCCTTCGCCGTCCTCGTTACATTCATAGAGGCTTCGGTTGAAAGTTCATCTTCCATAACCAGCCAAAGTGCTCTGCTACCAACATTACATCTTTCTGGTCACCTGTCGCACATTTGACGCATCATCAGAGCACCGTTGCTCCAAGTACTATCAAAACTGGAAGTATCGCCAGATCTCTGAACCCCAGTATGGGAAATATCCGAGCCACTGAGAGAAACATTGCGAGATCTTCACATCCCGGGCTGGATTTATTTTGTGGAGTGGATTCTATGCTGCATGGAGTGGATCTTAATGTTTTGCGACCTGTACAGAGATTTATTCTGCAGTCATTGGTTAGGTTTGAACTATTTAACTCTCAATCCATCAGTAATAAATCCACACTGATTGAAGAACACATCAAGGAGAAAGGACTTGACTTCATGTGTCTGACAGAAACCTGGCACCAGTCAGAGGTTTACTCTGCCCTAAATCAAGCCTGTCCACCTGGCTACAGTTACTTGGAGGCAGCTTGCAGCACTGGGCGTGGTGGTGGCTTAGCTATCATCCACCATCAGAACCTGGGGTTGTCCCCTATCTCGATACCTGCAACATCTTCCTGCAAGTGCCTTGCATTTAAATGTAAGCCCCCTATTCCCATGACTGTTCTCCTTATCTACCGACCTCCAAAACCCATCTCTGCCTTCATCCCGGAAATGACTGATCTTCTTACAAGACTTTGTGCTACCTCTGCTAACATCATAATCCTAGGAGATATAAATATTCATGTTGACAATCTCACAGGTTATCTAACTGCCGATTTCCTTGAGCTGCTACATTCTCTCAACATGTTGATATCCCCACACATTCTAGGGGTCACACACTTGACTTGGTCATTTCAAACTTTGCCCCAATTAGTAACCTACAGGTATATGATCTTGGTATTTCAGACCACAAAGTAGTGTCAATGGAGCTGCCCTTTCTTTCCCCCCGTACCAAACCAAAACGACAGATCTATTTCAGAAATCTGAAGAACATCAATGTGGATGCCCTGGCCCTGGACCTTAAACTTCTCTCCTCTGACCCTACCAGCTCCCTTTCTGTTGCTGATCTCGTTGTTTTTCTACAACCAGTCTCTGAGCAGTCTCCTGGACTTTCACGCCCCCTTAACATCTAGGTCCGTCTCATTCTTGTGCTCAGCACCTTGGTACACCTTTGAACTGCGAAAAATGAAGGCGGCTGGGCGTGTCCTTGAGCGGCGCCTCAAGGCTTCTGGGCTGACTGTCCACAAACAGGCTTACAGGGAACACAAGAGGGTGTATGCACAAGCTCTGAAGATTGCACGGTCCAGGTTCTATTCTACCATCGTCAGAAACAGCTCCAAGAACCCCAAAAAACTTTTTTCAATTATAAATCACTTTCTCACCTGCCCACTCTGAGGCTACCAATGAGAGGTGCAACATGCACATCAATTTTTTTAAACAAAAAGTTTACACCTCTCCACTACGGATATTGTGTCCCCCTCAACTGTTGACCCACTGTCTGATACTGTTCAGCCCTTTTGCTCCTTCTCTGTTGCCACACGGGAAAAGGTGGAGGATGTCATCAGGAAAATGAAACCATCTACCAGTTCCCTGGGTCCTTTCCCCTCAGCCTTGCTGAGGGCCAACATCTCTGCCCTCTCTCCACTTATCACCAGGATCATAAACCATTCCCTCCTGGCTGGCCATATTCCTTCTGCACTAAAAACTGCTGTCATCAGACCTTTACTAAAAAAAACCCACCCTGGATCCTGAAGTTCTCTCTAACTATAGGCCCATCTCCAATCTTCCATTTCTTTCTAAAGTTCTGAAAAAAATAGTTGCAGCACAACTTCATGACCACCTCAAACTGAATAATCTGTTTGAAAAGTTTCAGACTGGTTTCCGCCCTGGCCATAGCACCGAAACAGCCCTGGTCAGGTCACCAATGACCTTCTGATGACAGCAGATATTGGTTCCCCTTCTCTACTCATCCTCCTTGACCTGACAGCTGCTTTCGACACAATAGACCACAACATCCTTCTTCTCCGCCTGCAATTCACCATTGGACTCTCAGGAAATGTTCATAACTGGTTCACATCATACCTGACTGGTAGAACTGAGCATGTCATCTTGGGCAGTGTAAAATCTCACACGCATAACGTCACCTGTGGTGTCCCACAGGGCTCTGTGCTAGGCCCCATCCTTTTCACCATCTACATGCTCCCTCTTGGAAATGTCATTAGCAGACATGGTTTATCTTTCCATTGCTATGTTGATGACACTCAGCTTTACCTCAGGACTATCCCCACCTCCTCTACTGTTCCTCTGCCAACATCCACACTGACTACCTGCCTGGAGGAGATAGAGGCATGGATGAGGCTCAACTCCATTCAGCTGAACAGATCTAAAACAGAAGCCATCTTAATTGGCACACCACACCATCTTCACTCTTCTACCATCACCAGTATCACTTTTTCTGGCCAAAACATTCCTCTTTCCACATCTGTCACCAATTTGGGTGTTAAAATGGACTCTCAACTCACCTTTGACACCCACATCAATCACCTCTGTAAGTCATCTTTCTACCACCTCAAGAACATTGCCAAACTCCGCCCAACACTCACCCTGGCAGATGCAGAGAAGCTCGTCCATGCATTTGTCTCCTCCAGGCTGGATTACTGTAATGCGCTCCTCATCGGGATTCCTGGCAAGAGTATCCAGAGACTCCAGTATATCCAGAACAGTGCTGCCAGGATCCTGATGAGGGTGCACATCATCACTCCCATCCTGAAAACCCTTCACTGGCTCCCTGTCCCACTCAGAATAGAGTACAAGGTCTCCCTCCTCACCCATCAGTTCATTCATGCCCCCCTTTACTTACAGGAACTCCTCACCCCTCATACCTCCTCACGCTCCCTCCGCTCTGTACACGCTAACACTCTCCAAGTCCCTAGAACCAAGCTCAGCAGCATGGGTGATAGGGCTTTTTCATCTGTGGCACCGAGGCTGTAGAACGCCCTCCCTGACTACCTGAGAGCCCCACAGTCGACTGATGCTTTTAAACAAAACTTAAAAACTCATCTTTATAGAAAGACATTTTGTTAAAGTATTTTATAGATTCTCATGTTTATTACTTTGTTTTTACTCTGTAGCACTTTGAGATTGCTAAAATATAAAGTGCAATACAAATAAAATTTATTATTATTATTATTAGATGCATTAAACTAATAAACAATATGCAATTAATTTCAGCGAATCTGGAAAAAGAAAGATAAACCACACAGGAACAGTAGCATTGCTTTTACACTGGGTGCTGCCATTCTGCAAAACCGAGTGGAGAACTTGCATACAACAGGGTATGAGCTACCATTGAAATGTGTGTGGCTTTACGGCAAGTTCTTCTTGTAGAACTGCTTGTACTTATAAGTACAATTACCTCACTGTAAACTTGCGACACAGTTATAATATTGCACAACCTGAGCCACTTTATAAAGCGCATATTTACATATGATGACGATATTTTTAAGATGAAATGCAGCAAAATATGTTTATTATATTATACAGGTAAAACTTTAACTTCATTTAAATAATCTATATTGTTAATAATTAAACATGTGAGGATATGGTATTGCAGTGCTAGCAAGGGGCTGACCCAACACTGGAAGAATAGATGGATAGAATAATTAAACATGTATTCCAAAGATATTTCAATGTTCCATAAAAGTTTTGAAGAATCGGTGTTCTCAGTTTACAGATGGCTTAACGTCTATTACAGAGCGGATTGTGTGGCAATTGGGTATTTAGATAAGGAAAAGGAAGAACAAGAATTGGGGGTTAGTACATTTGAAAGAAACAGTACTGCTGCAATAAATTATTTCATCGAAGGTCGCGCATGGCACAGCAAGCATCTTGCGTGAGGCATGAACAATCACCACCACCATGCTCCCATGTTTAATACATGCTTTAATTCCTATCATCATGAAATTGATATTAAGTATACATCTCAGTATTTAAATTATTCAGAGAGCTGTAATATCATGAATGTAATGGATTCTGTGTCCTGTCGGAGAAAGAGAAAGCCAGTTTAAGAAGCACGTAGTGATTCACACACATAGAGCACATAGAAAAACACATACAAAACAAAGTATTTAACATGCTACTTTAGTTACAATGGGATTTGAGAGACTAGTAAATTGAATGATTTTAAGATGAATTTTATGATGTTCTACTTTAATGACATAATAAACTATGTGATTAAACTGGAAATTTCGAGATTAAAGTTGACATTTCAAGCTTTTTTCCCCACTGTGTGCCTTTTTTTTCTCTGTACCCTAATAGGCTTTCATATGACACTCAGACGGTGGGCTACGACTCGCCTTTTCACAGCATATGTGGCAACTTTTTTATTTCGGACACTATGTGACTTTGTGAACTTCAGCTTTTATAGTTTCTCAGACACTCTATGTCACTCAATCAACTTCCTTTTGTTGTTTATACCACTGTTTAAACCAACAAATAGTACGTTTTTCCTTGCCTCCACTTGGTATTCGCTGAAATTCTTTTATTTCCCCCATGCTTTTTTTTTTTTATTATATTTTTATTAATTTTATTGCAATCCATACAAATCAATCAAGTTTTTACAAAAAGAAAAATCGATCCCCACCCCTGAGAGAGAGAGCAAGGCAAACGGTGTGAAATTTAAGGCTTGTAAACATACCTAAATTAATAAATTCTCTGTGCTTTATGAGCTTATTTTAAAATATTACTGATTTGATCCTGCCATGTTTTGAAAAAAGTCTGTACGGATCCTCTAACTGAGTATTTGATTTTTCCAATTTCAAATAGTATAACACATCGGTTTCCCACTGACTTGAAAGAGGAGAGTTTGGGTTCTTCCAGTTTATCAGAATAAGTCTGCATGCCAAAAGTGTAGTGAATGCAATCACAATTTGTTTTTCTTTCTCCACTTTAAACCCATCTGGAAGAACCCCAAACGCAGCTGTTGGGTTTGGGTTAGGAGGGATTGTGAGACCAAGGCTCTCTGAAAGGTAATTAAAAATTTTGGTCTGGAATAATGTTAATTTGGTGCAGGCCCAGAACATGTGACTCAGTGAGGCTGGGACTTGGTTGCAGCGTTCGCAGGTTGGATCCTATTTCCCCCATGCTTTTGCCATTGCCTTTTCACAGAACACAGAGCTTAAGGGCTATTTATATTGATTTGCATATTCAAACAGGCGTAATTTTGGGAGGAGTTGGGGAGTGGCAGCAGGCAAGTGCTCATATGTTACATTTCACGCTGACTGGAATTTATGGGATGGAAGAATGTGGAAATTGGCAAACACACAGATTTATACATCTGGATTTTTTTGTGCATACAAACATTTCCACTTTTGTCCGTACGCCATGTTTTAGTGTTAATTCTACGCATGCCGTTATGCATGAGGCCACAGGTCCTGATGTCTACCCTGCTGAATTTTGTAAAAATATTCAATTAAGTTAGCTCCCCTTTTATCAGCAACATTTATAAAAGCTAGAGACAATAAAATTCTATTTTTTGTCAAGTATTAATTAGGACGTATTACAATGTGCATCATACTGAACAATTTCACTTCTGAATAATGATTTCAAGATACTCTCCAAAGTTCTAGCTTGCAGGATTGAGAATGTGTTCCCTTCAGTAATATCACAAGATCAAACCGGATTTATTAAAGTTAGACAATTAGTTTCTAGTCTTCAATGCCTATTTAATGTAATATATTCACCCATAAAGTCTAACACTCCGGAGATCTTATTATTTTTGGATGCAGAAAAAGTATTTGATATGGTTAAATGGGCCTACCTATTCACCATATTGCAGAAATTTGGGTTTGGCCCAAAGAAATGTGCATGGATCAAACTAGTATATATTATCATATATAGTTTATTTCAGACAAATTCAAAATAGAATGCAGTACTAGACAAAGATGCCCCTTGTCACCACTGCTGTTTGCAATCGCCATTGAGCCATTGGCTGTTCACTTTCAAAATGCATCAAAGATAAAGGGGATTTTCAGAGATGGACTTGAACAGAAAAAATCACTATATGCAGATGATATGGTACTGTATATATCAGACCCACAAAATTCTGTACCTGCAGCCCTAACTGCACATCAGAATTTCAAAAGATATCTGGACTCAAAATGAAATTGAACAAAAGTGCGCTTTTCCAGTGAATTCTCTAGCAAACTATAAAAACCTGGACATTGACACAATTAGATAAACACACACTAGTTTGGTCCTCAATAGAAATGAAAACCTGCAGTACTTCTTTATATTCCTTGCTTTGTACACCAGCAAATACAAGGTATCATCAATATATTAACAACCATACAGTCCTTCATTCACTCAGATCATGAACTATTGTAGAGAATATTTTATCTGTGGCACCTCTACACCTCCAACTTCTCAAACTTACAGTTAATGTTTGGAAAACTTATGGGATGAAATCATTTAGAGATCTGCCTTTGCATCCTACGAACAATTGCGCTCCAAATTTAGCTTCCCATCAACACAATTTTTCCACTATCTCCAAATTAGAAACTTTGCTAAATGAAATCTGCCCAATTTTCCTTACCTCCCACCTATTTCTATTCCACAAGAAATATATCAATCAGTCTTGAGGATTCAGATAGCATTTCTATAATATATAAAACCATTTTAAAGTCCCTTCCTTTTAAAGATCCCAGAGTATAATGGGAAAAGGATCTCTCACACAACATTTCAGAAAGGGAGTGGAAATTAGCCATGCACAGAATTCACTCTAGTTCCATATGTGCAAAACATTCAATTATTCAACTTAATATCCTTTATTGAGCACATCTTGTTTAGAATTGTCTAAAATGTTTCCGGGGCAAGATACAAACCAGGGATGTTGCCATCAAGCTCCGGCTACATGTTTTGGACATGTACCAAATTACCGTAATTCTGGACAAAATTATTAAAATGACTATGCATATTTAGCAACAAAATAGAAAGCTGCTGCTTCTGCTAGTAGCACAATGCTTGAATATCACTCCTTTTCATTCAACAGAATCTAATTTCAATATACAACTGGTCAGTGTCATTTAAATAGACTGACCTGTGCATTGATGCTACAAATGTTTGTAGTTTACATATTCTGTCTCTAATTAGCTTGGCACTCCCATTATGCACACATATGAGCAGCGATTTCAAGATGCCTTAAAATGCCAATGCCTATGACATTTCAGAAACCTAAATAACATTATTTGGTGTCACCAATAAGACTTTGGATTTGTTTTACACTGGTTCAATTACTATACTTCACATTTTTTGCATTGAGTGTAACCTCAAACCTCGGTATGAAAATCATTGTCACAAGTACCAGACCATACAAATAACAATTTTTATAATGAGTGTTTCTATGTTACTGCCATATTCTCAATTACAAAAATATTTAGCATTTTTAATATCTTACTTGTGAAAAAGAATATGGACCACTGTAAAAATAAAAAAGAGGTCAAGTCCATTTAATTATCAAAACATATATGTTATTCTTTACTGATTTGCAATGTACTGTATATACAAATACTGTCATGACATTAAAAACGACTCTGTTGTGCTGTTGGTTATATGAACCTAGAAGGTCATAGAAGTTCTTAAATTGTGGCATTTTTTGTTGTACATTACTGTAAACACTATAGAAACACTTTGCATTACTTTAATGTTAGATATTTACTGACTTAGAATTTGTATAATTATGATTGACCATTTTCACATTACTGAACACCTCACTTTTAACCTTTGTTTTTATTAGTATACCTTTTCCTTTTGTCTCTTGCTGATGCAAAGGTACACTAGGGACTTAAATGTGATATATTATTAATTCTTACTGTTTTTTTAATAAAATGGTAGCTTTTAATGTTCTCTACTACTTTATAATAAATATCAGATTGATTTAAATGATAGTGTAACTAAGAATGCAGCAACATTTAATGCTACAAAATCCTGTCTCTGAGATAAAAGATGGATAATTTAAAAGTTGTTTATTTCCAATAGAATGTTTAGGATATAGTGCGTTACTGTTTTGCAATGAAGCTGTTAACATTAATTTAAACATGAGTAGCCTACAGCAATAGTAGATGGTAAAAAATCAGCTCAGACTTTCCAAAGTTTTGTTTCTCATCAAATGTGAATTTCTTGAACTCTCAAACCATAACACTCCGCTAAGCTTAACCTTTAGCCTGGTATGGACCAGGCTAAGACGTGATGTTTAGTTGCCTTGGTTACCAACTGCATCTTGCTTAAACCCTTTTTTGTGGAACCAAAACCGGCTCAAATAAGCCTGGCATTTTGATTTAAGTGAAGCTAACTCGCTAAGTGTACTTCAAGAAATAGCCCAGAGGGACAGAGCCCTTGCTAAACCATAACATTCCACTTAACATTATAGACACCATTGTTTCAATTATTTTATCAGTGTGTGTCATACTCCCCTCTTTTGTTTTTTGATTTTTTAATATAGCCGCACTGCAAATTTGTATCTTGTTTTAACTCTAAAATTCCATTCAGAAAAAAGAGATGACATCTTTTTACGCCAAACACCCCTATTTCCACCACAAGCATGCTGTTGAAGGCTGGTGTGAATCGTTGTCTCTCTGTCTTACTCTGTCTCTCCTCTGGCTTGCACTTGACTGTATTTGCATATTGTTTTATTCTGAAAAGTTCTCTGCTACCACTGCAATTGATATTATTGAACAAGAATTGCTATTTCTCTTCCTCGGCACTGACACTAAATATTGATTAGTACTTTTATGTTTATCCACAACAAATAAAAGATATAATTATAATAAGTCATTGTGAATTACAATTATGATGGCTGTTTAAAAAAGAACATGTATAATTTTATTGATATTTATGAAAACTAATAATAATTCTTGTCAATGCTTTTAACATTAAGCCAATATCTTATACAAAATCCTTCAACAGATTGGAATTTCAACTTTTTAAAAATGCTATAGCCTAAATGTATTTCTTAACTGAAACAAATATCTAACATAACTAAGTATCTGCATTTTACAGGAAGGTTCTTTTTAAAAATAATATTTCAGCACTATCACAAATCAATCCAAATCTGCTCTTTTTATCAGCCCACTTCTGTTCTTTTCTATAATTTTAAAGCTGTACTAAAAAGTCCTTCTCTGACCACTCAGGTACACAGTGCTAACCGAAGCCTTTGCATTAAAGTAGATAAGAAAGGGAATCAGACTAGGCTGTTTACCCAGTACAATGTCTGATCTCGGAATATCAGGCTCAGAAGGTATGCCTGCCCTTCAAGTTCAAATTTATTGTCATGTGTACATAGCAGAATGAAATTTGTACTTGCATGTCTCCTCAGGATAGTTACAGTAATATAATACCAAAAGACACACAAAACTTGTTACTCTATGTGCTTTTATTTCAAGTATTATAAATACTTTTATTTTTTGGTTTAGGGCGAGTCTGTTTAGCATGAAATGCTTATGATTAGTGAGACACACATGAAAACAGCAGCTTTAACTAAGTTAACAAGTGAAAATAGCTTTTCACAAAAACAGGAATCTCACAAACAGTTTAATATGTTTGATTTTGTTTTTTGTTGCTTGTTATATATTTTATGCATTGATGATTTTTTTTATGATTTTGTATTGATGTATGGGTTGTGTCTTTGTTGTGTCTTTGTTGTGTCTAGTTCTTTAAGTTATGTTTGCTTGTGTTGTGTGTGCTGAGCCAGGGCACTGATGCTGCACCCTCTCCCCCTTATTATTGGTGACTTTTATACCAGTGCAGGCCGTAAGCATGCCTCTTGAATTTAGACTAAGGATGCCTAAGATGGTGAGGCCTTCTGTGCTGGTGCAGGTGTGGGATGAAGAGTAGGTTTGGATTGTGTTTTTCAAGGCTTGCACAATTTTTGCTCTACTGAGCTATCAGGATCACAACAATACCCTCAAAAACTGTTACATTTATTCTAAAAAAGGATTTTTGTGTTGACAAATATTGACAATTACATGTGCATCAGTGGTGTTGTACATGCACAGGCAATGAGAGTAGGCTGCTTTGCTAAGTAGGCTCTTACATAAATTAAGACCCTTAAATCTATTCACATGCTGCAAATGAATAGAGATTCCATTGTAATTTCTTTAAGCATTTTCTCCTTTTCATTATTTATTACTATTAACAATACAAGCTAACCACTCAAAATACAAACAGAATTAATCTATAAGTGACAAGTTAAATGTATAGTTTTAAGATTCGATTAAATTTTGCTGTGTTGATTGCTTTGTTTTTTATTTTGAAAATGTCCAAACAACAGGTATAATTATGTTTGCATTTGAGTTTATCTGCATATCTGAATTGCAACTGGCAAAGAATTAAATTCTTTGCAAACACATTTTAAACAGGGTTTGGAGGAATCAAGGGTTACTTGCAAAATTAATGTCAGCAGCAAATCAATTAAATAAATTTATCCTTACTTTTATTTTAAGAGTTTTTTTTTGTTATTTTATTATTCTCTTATGTACATAATAATCATTTCTTCATTAGTGTTGTCTCTCAGAAAAGTTTAATGAGTAAAGTGTAATGGTTGTCACATATGTTTTTTGTGTGCTTTTTAGCTGGATCCGCCTCTTGCTTCTTTCAGAGGGGCCTAGAAAATAACTTACTGGGGATATCTCTTTAAGGGGAGTTGGGGGGCCAAACTACGCCTGTGGGTCCTTGCCATACGGTACGTTGGTGTGACGTAAAGGTTAACTGACTTTAAAAAGGCAAGGCGGTGCATATGGGGAAAAAAAAAAAGAAGAAATGAGAAGGAGTAGGTGATGGTGAAGGTGAAGGTGAACTAGAGGAAAGGAGCTGGGAAGGCATATAACAAGGAGCTGCAAGCAGTAAAGCATTCAAGACAGACTCTGGATTAAGGACTGTTGGGTGCACGGATATGTTTTCCTTTAAACCTAAAAGGACTTTCGGAGTTCACATCTTGTCTTGGCTGTAATGAAGTGGTCGTCGGCCATGGACGAACGCTAGCGCGGAGACTCCCGGGTGTGACGGATTTTCATCCCTTCTCAAAAAGAACTGACACTAAGCCGGTGAGATCTCTTCTTGTTATCTATAAGTTCAGTAAAAAGTCTCAGCGGCATCACCTCAGGATTGGTCACTTGTGCTACTGCAGTTTTTCCCTGGCCGAGTGAAGATAAACTTTTGAACAAAGTTAATATAAAAGGGACTGGGGTACATTGGGGGAATTATATGTATGCATCCGTTGGGTATTTAGATATATGTGTAATATAGATCTATGTAATTGAGAAGATATGTGGGGTGTTTAGAAATAGGATATTTCTTCTTCTTTTTCATTTTTTCCTTCTTTCCTTCTGGCTTTTTTTGCTTTCTTTACTGCTGCGCCGAATTCTGGGTAATATATTAGAGTGTTCAAGGGGTTTGTATAGGGTTAGGGTTATAGGAATTGTTTATAGGGGTTTATTGTTGTTTAAAATATAATATACTGTATATTATTTTTGTGATTGATGAAAAGATTGACTGGGTGATTACTTCCATAACATAAATTCACAAAAGTACATTTCATCTGGAAACTCCAAATTGAGGCTTAGGTTCTGTCGGTTGCCGTTCCTGATATAATTTTCTTCCTAAGAGTAGGAGATATTTGGTGTGTGAGGGCTCTTCATCTAACAAAAAGGGGAGTTCGTTACAACAGCCAAAACCTGATTACACATGTCATAGCACAGATTGGTCCTCCAGCAAATGCAACATACTGTAAAGCTGCCTACAGTAACAGATAATTGGAGAGGTGTACAACTTCAAATTTTATTTTCAGATATTAAGAGGTTTGTAAATCAAACTAATACATTCTAATGTCACATTTTGCTTGACCACATTGGTTGAAATAAATTTTACCTAGAATAACTCTGAATGAATAAAAAGATCAAATACATAAAGAAGTCTGACTAGTACACAAGTGCCATGTGTTTAACAGGGATTGTTTTGCAGTACCATTGCCCTGTTTTTTCCAACAAAAAAAATATTCACCTTCATTTTGTCTTATATTATCTACTTTCACCATTATTGTATAAGAAAATTCCAGTTATTTACTTATTTACTTCCATCCATCTTACAGTTTTGCAACACTTTGTATATTACATCTCTGTTTTAAAACTTTCTTCCCCCTGACCCATGAGTCCAGTGCTCGCTTGGTCAAATGCCAATACTAAGTATTACTACCAAAAAGCAGTATTGTTGCATCCTTAGCACAGCATTTTCAGTCAAGGACTACTGAAAGCCTCTGTAGCAGGATGGCATCTGGATACACAAAGTTGATTTAACACTATAACTGACATGCATTTTCAGGACTATAACCATGAAATTCTACATTTAATGACAACTGAGTATTTTTGTTCTCATTAATATTACATAAGCTTGCCATCCTGATAAAGCATCTCTACTGCCCTGCCCCAAAAAAACACTAAAGAGTGTTACAATAAAATATTAACAGCTTGATTGAACGTAAAAAATATGTTTTTAGTGCACAGTTTATCGTTTGCATACAGTTTTAATTAAAATGTTAAATGTTTCAATCAAAACAAATAACTTCAAAATTATTTCCAGGATTGTACTGCTCCTTAACATAAAATCATTTTAGTACTTATTCATCAAAAGCAAAAATACCACATTTCAATCAGCTGCACACATAAATAAATTTAACTAGATGTTATACGCACATGCATTGGGGACAGCTGAAGGGCTACAATGACTGTAATTCTAGGTCTGAGGCAGGGTTTGACACTGTGTCCAAATGCCTTCCTTTCTTCCTCTGTGTGCAGACTGAATGATTGACAGCTATAACACCTCTGATGTCACTTCCAGTATTCGTCCACCTGGACCCACCTCTTCCTGCCGGAAGTACTGAAAATGAAAGCTCTGCCATCTTTGTCAGTTCAATCTGGAGCATGAATCTGAAAAGATAGCTCTACAATTATAGCATGTTTTTCATTTTTGTTTGCAGTCCAAAAATATTTTAGAACAGGTTTCCCAACTCTTTATCTTTGTTATTTTGTTTCTCTTACATAGCATTTTCTTCTGCAAAAAGGGTTTAAAATTTACAACCATACTTCTATTTCTGTGGTTTATTTATGTAAATGTTTGTAGATGGCAAGCAGTGTTCTGGGAGACTTTTGTGAAAAGTGATAAAAGTAAGAGTAAAAGTGATAAAATACAGAAATGTCAGTTTTTATTTTTTTCTTCAAAAGATAGATGGTTTCATAAAAATAAATAGAGCAAGTAGCAGCTACCTGTGTCTGGCATTTCTCTCTCAGACCTGACATTGACAATGATATGCATGGTTCTGAGAAGGCATGCATTATTACTTGAACTGTAGTTCTAGGCAATGAGTATAGCTTTCCTAGAGATCAGCACTGCTATAGAGAAAATTTCTTTTGGCATGTTGCCTTTTGTTGAGTCAATTTGTTGGCCAGGGAAAGCTACATGAAAAAATTGTCAACTGCTCATAAAGTGAGCTACCACAGCTATGCAGATGACACACAGCTGTATCTATCAATAGGGCCTGATGACCCGGACGCTCTTGGTTGTCTGATCTTGTGTGTTAACTGTATTTCCGAATGGATAAGCAGTAACTTTTTCAAACTAAAAGTTTGGATAAAACAGAAATCTTAGTTAGTGGCAAAAATGGATATAGGGAGGATGTTAGAAATAAATGTGATCCCTTAAGCTTAAAAGTCAAGTTGGGAGTAAAGAATGAAGTAGTAACTATTGACTCTGACCTAAATTTTAAATTGCATATTAATCAGATTATTAGGACTGCATTCTTTCACTTAAGGAATATAGCTAAATTTAGACCTCCTATAACTTTGTAAGAGTCTGAAAAATTTGTTCACGCTTTTGTTTTCAGTCAACTCAATTACTGTAATGCGCTCCTTACAGGACTACCTAAGAAAGACATCAATCGGCTACAGTTAGTGCCGAATTCAGCAACAAGAATCCATCCATCCATTATCCAACCCGTTATATCCTAACTACAGGGTCACGGAGGTCTCCTGGAGCCAATCCCAGAGCGCAAGGCAGGAAACAAACTGCGGGCAGGGCGCCAGCCCACCGCAGGGCACACACACTAGGGACAATTTAGAATCGCCAATGCACCTAACCTGCATGTCTTTGGACTGTGGGAGGAAACTGGAGCACCCGGAGGAAACCCATGCAAATACGGGTAGAACATGCAAACTCCACGCAGGGAGGACTCAGGAATCGAACCCGGGTCTCCTAACTGTGAGGCAGCAGCGCTACCCACTGCACTACCATGCCGCCATAGCAAGATTCTTAACTAGAAAAAGAAAATCTGAGCACATTTCACCAGTTTTAGTGTCTTTACATTGGTTACTCATGTCATTTAGAGTTGACTTTAAAATACTACTAATGGTTTTCAAAGCTTTAAAAAATTTTGCCCCGTCCTATATTTTGGAATGTCTGTCCCCTTAACCTCAGATCTTTAGGCGAAGGTCTGCTTATAATTCCAAAAGTCAACCTGAAAAGATGTGGTGAGGTGTGCCTTTTGCTGTTATGCACCTAAAATTTTGAATACTTTCCCAATAGAAATTCACCAGGCTAATACTGTAGAGGAATTTAAAAAACTGGTAAAACCCATTATTTTAAAATGGCCTTTTTGTAGCTACATTTTAGTTGTGTCTCTAACTATATGGCCATTGAATTATCACTTTTCTCTATCTGCCACCACTACCTAATCAAGATGCCATGCTGCCTTGCATTTATGGATTGAATGGCGGGTGCCTCAGATGTCCTCATGACCATCATCATCAAATTCTTCCATGTGAAGCCTGAAAACCATGAGAACTGATTTAGAACATCTATGTTAGGTAGCATGCCCAGTGGGAGATGAGCGGTCTTTTGGCCTTGTAACCCCTGCAGATTGCTTTTTTCTCTAGCCTAACTGGAATGTTTTTTGTTTTTCTGGCCAACTTTTTTTACATACTGTATAATATTATTACCTAATCCTGTTTTTATGATTATATTAACTTCATTTTTATTTCATCTTGTACAGCACTTTGAGCTACATTGTTTGTATGAAAACGTGCCATATAAATACATGTTTTTTTAGTTGTTGATATTTCTGCCTTGGCTTAATAAATCATATCTGTAGCTGCGTTTACACACAATACACACTATATTGCAGTTATAGCTAAGAAACTTCTATCTTGTATTAACTTACAGTGGGAAAAGGTTATACCATAATCTGTAGCTATAAGAGAAAATTATATTCTATTCAAATTAAGCAAACACTAATATGAGTTTAACTTAAAGCTTTAATTTTCTACAATTGGCCCTTACAGTATCACTACAGCCTCTGATAGTCCTTTAATCAGTGGATTTTTCTCCCAATATGCAAAGGTGTGTATTTTTTTGTTTTTTTCGTGATTTTAACTTTATTCACCATAAAGAATTTCTTGTATTAGGAATTTGTCATTTTTCACATGCCCCATCTTATTCTACGAGACACAGACAGAGTTTTGGGGTCAAAGCACAGCGTTGGCTATTTGTACAGCACCCTGGAGCAACTGCAGGTTAAGGGCCCTGCTCAACTGCCCAATTGAGTGGCATTTCTTTTGTTACTGCCAGGATTCGAACTGGCAACCTTCAAGTTACCAGGCCAAATCCTTTACATATAACTTGGCGTTTGCATCGGTGGCTATCCAAAATCAGATGCCAAACTTTTCAGGTGTATTTATCATGTACTGAATGAAACAGTATAGTCATTTTCTTGGGAATAACTGTTAATCACCTGTCATGCTATGCCCTGGCTTATAACTCAAGATGTAGCTCTGATATATTCAAGAATATTTAGGGATTATTATAGTCCAAGATAAAGGCCATCAGTAATTGGCAATGACACAAAATTAACAGCTATGAGTTTTTTTGTTTAACAGGGTACTTTTGGTTTGTGTCCCTTTTGTTTGAAATGAGCAGAACCTCTTAAAGATTATGTAAGGAAGAACACCCCAAATCATGTGGTATGGATATCTCAAGCAGAAACTATATTCCAGGACTTTAAGATCCTATTTCTAGTGTCTATCTGGACTGCTCCTTACATCTCTAAGCCTCTCTGTGATGATGTGCATTAGAAGGGTCCATAGCAATATACAAGTTTTTAGTTAAAAACAGTGGGGTATAGGTGTGCAGCAGAACAGCTAAGCAGCCCCAGAGTATTGATGGGGAAATTGGCTGATCACACATTCATTTGCACATGCAAAGAGTTTAGTCAGTTTTCTCATTTGAACTCTAGTACTCATAATTAAGGCAGAGAGAGATTCAAAAAAAGAGAAAACTAGAATGAGAAATGCCTTGAGGTGACATCGAAGGGGAGATAGCAAGCAAATAAAATCAGTGAGAAGGCAGACTTTGTTCAGTGGAGAGGAGTCTTGACATTAGGGGATGATGCCCTGCACGAAGTAGAGGATATCTGGGAGTAGGGTTGCTCCTGCTGAACACTACATAGGAGCAGGAATAAACAATTGTTCTGAGGTCTCATGAATGTCTAGGAGCAGTGGTAGGAAAAGGTAGTAGGGCTCACCTGCCCTGTGGACATGAGTCAGTTAAAGGTTTGTCTGAGCTTTTCAAAAGGTATCTCCGTATGCTGAGAAGACATGGAGGAGGAGTGGCATGAGAAAGCCACTATATAAATAAAACTTATTTATTATTAATATTATTATCTTTAAGTTTCATGCCCAACTTCTTATGTGGCTGCTGTCTGGAAGTCAAGACAAATAATATCACATGCTCTGCTTTGTTCATAATATTTTGTTGTGTCCTCATAGAATTCCAGCATGTTGGTAAAACATGACCTCCCTCTTCTGAACACATGCTGACTGTTCAGTAAAGCTTCTGTACTTGCCATGTGCTGCTCAATCTTGTCCTTAATAATTTCTTTGATCAATTTACCTATGATGCACATTACGCTTACTGGAATAGTTGCACCTTCCCGACACACATGTGCTTGCCTGGTTCAAAAGTTACCCCCTTTGCAGCAGAACAGGTCCCTTCTGTTCCAAAAGGAGTCCCAATGTCCCATACACCTATACCCCTCTACCCTACACAAAGATTTGAGCCATGTGTTAAGCCTTCTAATCTCCTCAATCTTGCCTGGACTGGTGCGTAGCACAATGCTGCTATGCTACCTTGTCAGTTCAGTTCCACAGCCTGGCATCTAACTCTTTAAATTTGGATCGCAGAACTGACAGACTACCTTTATTTATGTGATTGGTTCCAACATGGACAATGCCAACTGGATCAATTTCCACTCTGGCCAACACTCTATCAACCCTTCCAGGGTGGTCTCCCACCTGTGCACCCAGAAGGCAACACACCGTGTAAGACTGTCTCAGGAGCAGACTTGCGCTTCAATCCCCCTAATGTTTGAGTCCCCAGCTATCACGTACTCTCTGCTTCTGGGAACTGTTTTTGAGGCAGCCCGCTGGGGCCTCCTCATGCCTGTCTACCACCTCAGAATCTTCAGAGACTCTGTCCAGCTCTGCAAAGACATGAAAATGGTTTGACACTTCCAATTCTGGGGTTGATTGCCCAAGACAGTGTGCACTCTTTACTTTGCACTTTGTGACCATGACCCACTTATCTCTAACTGGTCTGTTCTGGAATCTCCTCTTGTGCCACCTTAGGGATGTCTCTAAAGGACACTTGGGTGAGGTCCGCTAATTCTCTATTACAACACCAGCCAGCCAACTCCTTTTCCAGGTCAGCGACTCTGACCTTGAGGTGTTGCCAATGTAGCTCTCATAGTAGATTGGATCCTCCAAGACATCATCTTAAAAATTACAAAATTTGATAGGACCTGCATTGCACGATTCTTATTTTTATAATGTAATAATTGGATTACTAAAAGCGCTATTTTTTTTTAATCAGAATTAAATGTTTTAAGTGTAATGGTAAAACTGAAACAAAGCAAGCCATAAAAAAGAACTGCTAGTTATTTTACACCTTCTGACCTCTTACACAAGAATTACCAGAGCCTACAAAAAAATTTGTAGATCCGTCCCACCTTAAATCGCCTCTCACCTCTTCGTTAGCGTCTTTTGTCCTTTAAATGTGTTGATAAGCAGCAAGCAGTCTGCTATCACATCCCCCACCGGCACACAGTTTTCTCAGCTCAAGTCTGTTTACCTGCGTATCAGATGCTTGGAGTTGTATAGAGGTGAGAAGTCAAGCAAAATCACACCTTTTATAAATACTATATCGTTATTTGGAACACACGTATTTCATGTGTGTTTCATGTCTACAGCAATCTATGTAAACACATCGTTAAAAAATAAACGTTTTTCATGTTTTAGTAATAATTGACAAAATGTAGACATGAAGTTTATAATGTATGAAGTCTGAAGTCCAAATATCAAAGAAACGCTTTCACAAAAGGTACAAATACAACAGAACAAGTGCGCTTTTATTCAAAAATATAACTGCAGAAAAACAACACACATTAGGGTATGACATTGACACTCATTTACTACGACTGCTTCGGTGGCGCAACGTTATCAACAGTTGACTGGTAATCAAAACTTCACGGGTTTGATCCCCGACGAGTCCGTTTTGAGAAGTTAGCTGCTTTTATTCTTACTATTTTAGAATAAAAACATGCATTTGATTGCAGTCTGTAACAGCCTTTGTAAATGTATGATACTTGTAAAGGTTAGCTTTGTTTTTTTTTTTTAATTCAGTTTCATTCTCTCAGTTGTGTTCACGATCCTACTGTACCTCCCCCCCCCCATCTGACACTGGTGTTTTCACATAAAGACACAATATAGCTCTGCACTCTGCAGGAAATAAGTAAATAACATTTGATCTGGCTTTTATGTAACATATAAATGTTGATGTACAACTATAACAAAACAAGTTCACTTTTATTCAAGACTATAACCGAAGAAAAAAGAAACTCACAAGTACACTGCAAAGCTTCCTGTGTTTGAGCAACATGGGCATGCTCAAAAAATACACGTGTAATGCCACGAAAAGTGCATGCAGACACTTCAGTTCGCAAGCATTGGTACGAGAATGCAGTCAGATTCTTTTTAGGGCACATACACCGTCCAGATGTTATTTATTTGGATTTATTTACTTACTTCCTACAGAGTGCAGAGCTATAGCGCATCTTTATTGGAAAACAGTAGTGTCATATGGGGAGGATGTAACTCCCTGCGAGACAGCAGTGCTACCGCTCCGCCACTGTGTCACCCCCATGTGTGCAATTATTAACAGTATTCATTATTTAAACAAAATTAACAATTTATCTGTAAACTGTAACATATATACTTTAATGCATTTCATCATGAAAGTGATATCAAGTATAAATCTAAAGATTCTAAATTTGCAGAGAGTTGGAATATCATACATTTAAAGTGTTCTGTGTGGTGATCAATTGCTGCTTGCCAATGCTTTTAGGTCAGGAGGAAGTCCAAGAAGCTCGTAGCAATTAAAAACTGGGATGACGTTTACAACGGTCTGCTTTAATGATAAAGTAAACTACAAGGTTAAAATGGACATTTCAAGATTAAAGCCAAAATTTCCATTTTAATCACAAAATACACGTTTTCACCATGTCCTTAATTTTTTTTCTCTGTGGCTCAAATACAGCGCTGTACATTATGTTGTTGATGTGACGCTTGAATATAAAAGCACCACGAATGCAGCTGTATGTTGGCATTTTGCTTCACCACATCGAACCATTCATCAAACATCGAAGCGTGCACATCAATCCCATAGGATCAGCACAGAGGCTTTCTGTCACATGTAGATAGTAAACAGAGACTCTGACGTCATATTCCGACTTTTATCACACTGTGCCCCCCCCCCCCTGCCTTTTTGCTGGTACTGCAATTCGCGCACGCATTGCGTTAATTTCTGAGGACCTGCTGAGAGGACGCGTCAAATGAACGCTGGGAACGTGTGGCAGCTATGATGCATGCGAGTACGGGTTCTTAGCGTGAAGTATAAACAAGTCCTTACACTGAGCCCTCTTAACAACTCTACTTTCTTGACCACTAAGAACTCTTCAGTCTAGAAAAACTTGCTTACTGAATATCCAGTGATAGTTAATTTCTTACTGTCTTGTATGTTCCTACAGTAACTTGTGCCTGATTGGAACCTTAATGCTATCTACCTGCCTATGTAACACTGAGCCCTTCTCTTTACCGCTTTGAAGTTAGCCGCTGTCTTTTTTAAATTTTTTTTCCCCCAGTAAGGAATCATTTTTTCTGTTACTTTTAACTATTAGTTGCTACAACGCCAGTTATTTACTTAAAGAGATGCCACTGTCAGCTACTGCTGCTCACTACAGTGCCTTACCAATGCTAGTTGTATTACAAAGCAAAAGAACTTTTCCAAATGCTACCACCAAACACTCAGCTTTTTTTGCTTTATGCAGCTGAAAAATAATGCAAAAAGCCCATCTGCAGGAGAATAAAAGGATTAAGAAATCCTGCATGGCTCCTTAACTGTAACCAAAACACAAAGGTTTTTTTAGGAGCAAAATGTATTTATTTTTATTAACTCTCATACCACAGAAAACACAAACTCTGAGCCGCTTCCGTTTCATTTGCAAGGATGATGTTGGCATGTTATTACATCTCATTCTTCAATCAGTCTGAAAGTGGAAAACAGCAAAAAAAAGTCTAGTAACTGGAGTTTACTTAGGAAAAACAGATGTAAAATAATAATAAATGATGGTATATTTTAAATTATGATAATCTATATAAAATAATAAAAATCCTGAAAAAATAAAATATTTGCTTAATATTTAGTTTTTGAATATGAATATTTTCTCTTCTACTTTTCACAAAGATTTGTCCAGATTTTTCTGACAGTTTATTTTGATTCTAGCTGCTAAGATGTCT
Source organism: Polypterus bichir lapradei (assembly GCA_026402145.1). Lineage (NCBI taxonomy): Eukaryota > Metazoa > Chordata > Cladistia > Polypteriformes > Polypteridae > Polypterus > Polypterus bichir. The sequence continues at coordinate 111,522,534 of JANRMT010027041.1, forward strand.
ATAGTATAGTGTCACAGTATATTGTGGTGGTGATTAATGTTTAAGCAAAATAAGCCAGTGAAAAGCAAAAGCAGCAGTTCAGGATTTATAAAAAAAAAAAAAAAAAGTGTAGGAAACAAATCACCAGTGCACACATGAAATCACATTTCAGAGACCAATTTTCATAAAAAGTTTTATTGTAGTTTCTCCTTGGTAAGTCTAGTACTAATCTTTTGTAAACCTTTCTACAAGTCAGCCTTCCCAGAAATTATTAAGTACATTCAGAAAGTACAGATCTATACAGGGGAAAAGGTGCTCTTTGCGTGTTTAAATTAGCCTCTAATTGCTGCCACTGCCTTCCTACTGACATTTTCAAGCACTAGCGTTTAGAAAAGCAATGTGTCTGCCTGTCAATTAGACCTGACACAACAGAGATTCAAATGGAGAAGAATTAGAGAGTCTTTCTGCTGAGTGTTTGTTCAGGTTTTGCACAACACAAAGGGATATAATTTTTTGTTTGTAAATCTATTTTTTGTGTTGGACAGGAAACTTTATTATCTGTGATCCACCAAAGACTCTTTGATTTTGACAAGTATAATTGAAGTACTGATATCAACGGTTTTCCAGTTCCCAAGAAATTGCTTAAAAAATATATTTCAATGATGTAGAATCAAAAATGTCTGTCAGTCATCTGACAAGAGTGGCCCCTTTACTCCAATTATCAAACAACAGTAATATTTCAAAACTAAAATTCTCTTCTTCTGGAAACAGTGCTATTAAGGAAGTTGTACAGTGTAGGATGTGTTTAATAAGGGGAAATACAATACAGTGTTGTACACTGGAAAGTGATATTTTCAAACCAAAAGAGATTTGTGATAAGAGAAAAGGTAAATCTTTATAGTCAAAGCCTAGCTAGAATTTTGCCCTGGTGACACTTAACGTAAAAAAAAACAGTCTGGATTCTTTCTACTAATAATATGTTACTGTCTATATCATTTGAATAAAACAAATTAATTGGTGTACATGTTTGTATAAACAACAGACACTACCATGGCCAAGCATGGCATTGCCATCCCCACCCTCCCCTTACTCAATTCAAACCATCTTTATGCAAAAAATATAGCCATAAATCCAGCACAATCTCCTACATTGTACTGTTGTGTTGATGGAATTCACTGGTGACTTTACAGCATGCTTTTTTTTTTTTTTTTTCTGCTACAATTTAGTAAAACGTAAGGCAATCATAAGTAACCTAGGTGCTGGATGCTACACAGGAAATCCTTCGTCAACAATTTAAAGAATGCAGTTGATTTATTTCCAACATCACTTTATGTTAAAGCCATATTTCCCTTAACATTTTCTTAACTAAAATAAATGAGGTTGTTACTGGCTGTATACAATACTAATTTTAGAGGTAGCAGAGTAATAAACAGAAACCCTTCATTTGTGTTGTTTTAAACCTCAATCCATCTGACTGTTTTTTGTTTAATTATTCTAAGCTGGCATCGAGTGTCTTGAATGTGTAATCAATATTTTCATTAGCATGGCAGTATTCATAATGATGTGAATGGTCTAGTTTACTGCTGCTACCCATTTGGAAACTGAGTGAAAAAAAAGTGGCACAAAAAAACAAAACAAAACAAAAGATAAAGGTACCCTGCCACCTGTAGTGTTGCTAATTATCTTTTGATGACGATTAAGCCTTTTCTTTGATTTTGTTGCTGATGAATGTAGGATTGGAGGAGCCACAAACGAATGTGTGCATTGAAAATGCAGCTTTTACTGTTACTTGGTGTTTCCTTATGTAAGATTTTTTAGCTTTTTTTTTTTCCTTCAAAGGTTGGTAGTGGGCCGGGTATGGAGTCTCTCCTGGCACTATTGGGTGGAAATCTGAAAACACCTCTGGACAGAGTGTTGGTCTCTCCAGAATAGATAGACAGAAATTTATTTTTTGGCTTTTTGCATAAACTCTTTAAATAAATAAATACATAAATAGACAGATATATAAATAAGTTCAGCAAAAAAAAAAACTGAGAAATATGGAGCTTCTCTAAAGGGATGATCTTTGAGAATTTTAACATCTGCAACTAAAAAACAAAAAAAAAATTAAATGACAGATTATGTGCGATACACTACAGTTAGAATTTTCTGCAAATACAATACAGCATTGTATCTTGTCCCACATGCTAGTCTGTCTCCTCCAATGTAAATGGAAGAAGATGGAGTTTGCACAGTGGCTATCATTTGGTTTGATCTCCTGCCACCAACTTCCATCACGTCCAGTCCTTACACCATAAATAAGCATCATCAACTTGAAAAAGTCATTATTTGTCATCTAGTACAAGTAAAAGACATAATGGTGTTCACACCTCCTAAGCTTTTATGTACTGCTGAGACGTAAAACTTAATATGCCATATTAAATTGGGGTAGCTCATTGCAAACCACCCTTAACATGTCTTGTCAACCCTTGTTACAATATTGCAAAGAATTAAAAAATCAATAGATATCAAAGTCCTCCTACAGTTTTGTTCATCATTTGTTTCTACCAGTGAGTATAATCACAATTAATTATAATTTTACAGAAATATAAAAATGGCACGCCATTAGCAGTGTTTTCAAGAGTTTGTGGCCACTTTGTGGCAATTAATCACAATTAATTCATTATAATTTCACAGGAATAAAAAATTACATGCCATTAGTCAAAGACTGGCAGTGTTTGAAATGGCTTGTTTCCACTTTGTGTGTTTATCTTCATAGAACACGAAAGAAATAAAGGCTGCTTTAGAAATTATTGACTATAATTCTTCCCAGCAATATCCCCGACTATAATCAAGCCATGAATAGAATTTTGCAGTTTTCTATAGGAGACTTTCCCGCACAGGCCCCCTAATTACATTTATGCATTTTTGATACTTAAATTAGGATTCCTGGGAGCAGGAGCATTAGGTTCGAACTTGAAGCCAACTTTGTATGGGATATCAGTCTAAACGCTGACAGCCTTTTCTAAACTGTCCTCTCAGCTTCCCCCTTAGAGTTCAGTGAAATCAACAGTTCATTATACCTCCTGTATACTGTGATACGAGGATGCAGAGAGATTAAATCTATATCTGCAGAATATGCACATGATAGAAAAAGGCAACTCAGTACGAGCACTATGGACTTACCCACACACCCAGAATGCACAATATTATTTACATTTCTGTGTTGTTTGACCATTTCAAAGTGGACTTTTTGATATAGACTGAGCCCTATGAAAAGCTTACTTTTGAGTTAAGCGGGCACTGTTACTGTTGCATTATTACTGAAGTAGTTATAGTGATATTCATATCAGAGATGTTGTAAGAGTGGGAGAGATGAAAATAATTATAATAATTATGGGCCAAGCTGAAGTGAGAACTGCTATGATTTAGAAATGCAATTCATTCAAGGGTGACTGAAAGCTAAACTGGCAGCATCAACCAAAAGACAGAAACCAACTCAAAATGGGGCACCAGTCTATGATGGTGTATAGTTCCACATCCTTGATACATAATTTTTGGGGCTGACTGTTATATTAGTTCCACAAAAGGAAAATCCAATATTCCTTCATGGTTATAATATAGATTAGGGTTGTCAAACCTGGACCTGAGGCACTAAAATGCTTAGATTTTTTTTTCGTTTTAGCTAAAGAAGATAAGCCAAAATATATCAATACATGTACCCTTTGTTTAAATGGATTCTTTGTTTTTGGTCCCTTTAGTTTACACAGACAATATCTTCTTGTAAGATTTGTAACTGATTTATTAAATTATGACAAGCACAGTAAATGCTAAAGCATTGATTAGTGCCTGTCATTCACATCAGGGTCCATTCATCATAAATGACGTGAGCTAATTAAATGCAGTTTGCATCTGCCCTGATAATCTGTAGAAATACAAAATGTCCTATGCTAAGTTTTACAAATGTAGCCTTTGGTAACCAAAAAAAAGAATTTGGCTATAGGTTTAATGATAGGTTCAAAGTAACTTCTGAATGCAGGATAGAAAACCTCTAGCAACAATGTCACTCCATAGCTTCTTTGTTTTCTGAACTTTAACTCAATTTGGGATTGCAGGAAGACTGAACTGGTACCATCCGTTGCAAGGGATGAACTGATGCCAGACTGGATGCTAGTTCTTTGAAGGACACACTCAAAAGCAGCAATACATAAAAAACACCTTTTTTTTTTTATTTTGTTGATTTTATTAAAATCAAATAACATTCCATACAAATAACTCAAGTTTTACAAAAAAGGTTAGAAACAATCAACCCCCACCCCGAAAAAGAGAGCTAGGCCAGCAGAGTAAAACTTTAAGCTAGTTAAAATAAGTAAATAGATAAATTTATAAATGAATAAAGATAAATGGAGTAAAAGAGGGGAGAGAACCTGCTTCCTCAATTTAAGTGCTTATTCTAAAATGTTATTGATTAGATCCTGGCAGGTTTTGAAAAAGTTTTATACAGATCCTCTAAATGAAAATTAGATTTTTTCTAATTTCAAATAGTATATAACACCAGTTACTCACTGACAGAATAGGAGAGTTAGGATTCTTCAAGTTGAGCAAGATAAGTCTACGTGCCAATAGTGAAGCAAAGGCAATTACAGTTTGTTTGTCCTTCTCCACTTTAAGCCCATCTGGAAGTACCCCAAACACAGCTGTTAGTGGATTAGGAGGGATTGTGACACCAAGGCTGTCTGAAAGGCATTTAAAGATTTTGGTCCAAAATGATGTTAATATGGTGAAGGCCCAAAACATGTGACCCAGTAAGGCTGGAACTTGATTGCAGCGTTCGCAGGTTGGATCTTGCCCTGGAAATATTTTGAACAATTTTAAACGAGACAGATGCGCTCAATATATTATTTTAAATAATACTATGCTTTGTCATATTGAGCTCGAGTGAATTCTGTGCATTGCAACTTTCCACTCCTTTTCTGAGATGTTGAGTGAGAGATACTTTTCCCACTGTACACTTGGATCTTTGAAAGGGAGGGACTGTAAAATAATTTTATATATTACAAAGATGCTGTCTGAGTTCTCAATACAGATCAATATTTTTTCCGGCATAGCGGTAGGTGTGAGGTGGGGGAAATTGACTACTGATACATTAACACAAAAAAAAGTATAATTTGTTCACTTGAGAAATCTTTATGTAATACTAGATTTTGCTTTTATATCTGAAAGCATTCAGTTTCTTAAATTTGATAAGAGAAAAAATCAAGCAGGGATAATATTTTTTCTATGGCACTG
>JANRMT010027041.1:111542780-111558153 GCA_026402145.1 Polypterus bichir lapradei
ACTTTGAGCTACATTATTTGTATGAAAATGTGCTATATAAATTAATGCTGTTGTTGTAGTGCTAAACCTCTACTTAAATAATAAAGGAATCAGATAGTTCAGGATAAAACCTTAATTTACCACAGATTTTCAATTTTAACTTGTACAATTTTCCACTGACAAAGACATAAAATGTTTATGAAAAACTAATATTACACTATAAGTATGAATATGAAGATGTGGTTTTTGGACAATAGATTAGCAGAATAAAGTATTAATGTAGTTTAAAATCTGCACATGTTTCAGTATAAGATGGCAGCTAGTTACTTATCAATCAAGGAAGATATTTTTAATACTTTTTAAATCCTTCCATCTGGATAAGTAAGCATTAAATTTGTTATATTAATATTTTAAAATTATTTATTTTCTACATTAATTGTATAAGATGTGAATAAAGTATATCAAATTTTGAAACATAGTTGACTTAACACAATAGGCATAAAATGAGACTAATTCCCTAAACCTGTAACATATAGTGGAACTGTAATCATGGTAAAATAGTATAAAAGGTAACATTTTTAAAATGAATATTCTGACATTTATACATACCATAATATTCATTACTGAATTTGCTGTTTATTTAGTTTTAGATATGATCAAAGTCATTGCTATATTTATTCCCCTTTCAGCTTTCATAATATAACATTCTCAAACTCATTTTATGCATTTTGTGATCCTAACCTAGTCTACACACCTTTAGGGATGTGGGAGGAAAACTGCAATACCTGGTTGAAAACCTATGCAGACATGGAGGGAATGTGCAAACTGTACTCTGGTAAAGAGGAGACACAGGATTCAACCCCAGAACACTCGATCAATGAGGCAGCAGTGCTAACCACTGCACCACAATGTATTTTGCTTTAATTTTCCTAGTATATAATCATTTCATTCTTACTAGGTATAATTATTACACTTTTAGCAATTTTAGCTATAATTATACTGTTGTGTAGTCATGGGACAACACTCCCATAGGTCACGTGGAGGAGCCTACAATTAAGGCAATAGAAAGTGTCATTGACCAAGGAAACTGAGAAGGGCAATGTTTGAAAAAAAGATAAGAGGAGAGTTGGGAAGGGGCAGTAAACCAATGATGAAAGTACCCAACAGGCCTGACAGATGGCAGTTTGTGCCCTAAATAAGTATGAATAGATAAGCTCATCAAAGGAATCATGGGGTTCTACTGGTGGTAACATATGGCAGTCAGTTAAGGAACAGGGTGTCTTGCCCTTTAAAGGAAACAAAGGCACAAAGATGCAAAGTGTGAAGGTGCCTCCAGACGTTAAAGCTGGATAGTGGTCTCATAACTTTATAGAAAACTGCCTATCCAGCACAGCAAAGTGAACTATTAAATAATATAATATTTGTTTGCATAATTATTTTAACATGCTTACTAGCTTTACTAAAAATATTCAATTCGTTGAAGTCTGACAAATATAATACATTAATATGAAAGTAAAAGAGGAATGAAGTGATTAAAAGAGATTACAGTTAAATGTCAGCTTTATTAATATTTTAATTTTAGGTCAGTAGAGAACTCTGCACAACACATGTAGATATAAATGCCCAGACAAGAAAAGGTGCTCTTTATACATCCATTTTAAATGAAGAAAAAAATATATATATGCCTAAAATGGAAAGTGCAAGCCTAAAAGCAGAATTTATCAAGACTCAAAGAAAAACTTAGGTTGAGGTCAGAAGCAGGCAGGAGTCTTTACCAAGAGATCAAGTAAGCAAAATTCAACTAAGCCCAAAAATGTCTTCCAAAAGTTAAAAAGCTTACTAGAAACTTAGACAATTAAAATTCTTTATCTTTATACTAGCCATTCCCCGCAGTTCTGCCTGCGTAATAGTGAAACAGGACAAACTTTAAAAATCAATAAACAAAAAAGTAACACTAGGTAAGCAGAGGCAAGTTACACTCCAAAACGCAGAGGTGGACCGACTCCCCACTCCTTCCCTCTCTCCTCAGCCTGCAGCCTCTGTCTTGGATTAGCATGAATATATCACTCCTGAGAGTGAACTATGATTATTAGCACGATGAGAGAAGTCGCAAAATCAATCGGAATGTTCAAGCAAATTCTAGAAAAACCCAATCTAAATCCGTTAAGTAGTTCTCTCGTTCACTAGCTAAGCAGATGTAAGGTACTCCACAAGGCTGGTGCGTGAGTGAGCAGGACATAGCCTGCTGTCTCTCTATCAGATTTGCACAAATAAATCAGTACCACAAGCGAACTATGATACTTAGCGTGATGAGAGAGGTCAAAAAATCAATCGGAATGTTCAAGCAAATTCTAGAAAAAGCCTGATCTAAATCCGTTAAGTAGTTCTCTCGTTCACTAGCTAAGCAGATGTAAGATACTCCATGAGGCTGGTGCGTGAGTGAGCAGGACATAGCCTACTGTCTCTCTATCAGATTTGCACAAATAAATCAGTACCACAAGCGAACTATGATAGCACGACGAGAGAGGTCGCAAAATCAACTGGAATGTTCAAGCAATTTATAGAAAAAAACCTTATCTAAATCCGTTAAGTAGTTCTCTTGGGAAAAGCGGACAGGTATACAGACGGACAGAGTCAGAAAAATGCTCGATTTTATATATACTGTATACAGATTAATAACACATTGACACTCTGGTTTTATTTATATAGTGGTAGTAGTGGTAGGGCATCACAATTTTTAATACCAGTGGTATGATGATGTCGCACATACCAGAGTACACAAGATAACTACAGTTGCCATCACCAACAATAAGACTGCAACTATGTATTTAACACAAAAATGGCAGTGAGCGAAAACAACAAAATGGCAAGATTGAAACATTTTAGCAAAACCTTAAAATAAGAAAGAGTACTTACTTTAAAAAAAAAATCGACCTGCACACTCAAATGAAGATGTTTTTGCCTTCAGTTTTTGAAAATAACTGTGCCAAAACATACTATATGTTTCCCAGTGTCTAAAAACTTATGGGTAATTATGGGTAAAGGGCAACTTTGTTTTGCGAGAGCAGCAGTAGATGCTAATTTTGTTTTGCATTTCACCCACGTTTCCCATAACTTTGTGCACCAATTAACATAATTTTGCTATGACCTTGGTAATGTGCTACTATAGTATATTGTATAAGTGCAATGGAAGTCATGACTCTCTGTTTTGTCAGAAAGCATGTGATATATATTCATTTTCTGCTTTGCTAAATTTAAATTTTACAGCTTTGAAATGCTAAAATAAAAACAATATTAAGTTTAAAATAAATCCATCAGTTAGATTTCAGATGTCTTACCTTTGCAGCCCAGCTTACCTGTTTTTTTTTGTTTTTTCTCTCTCTCATGAACAGAGTTAAGCTCTTGTCTGCAAGGCTGTTTTTATGGTTGAGTGAGGACATTTACATGAACAATAGGTGCTGTTATTGACACCAGCTCTTGATATAACACAAACACTCGTGGACACACAAACACTGACATGAAAAGCAAAATCTGTAGAATAGATTCAATGTATGGCACAGCTGAGAAAATAGGAGTAAAGAGTGTCTATTGTAGCACATTGTTCAGTTAATATTCGAATAGGTTTTATTTTGCTTTATTTATGTTATTTCCTCTTAACCTTGTATATGTTTTAAAGATTTAGTTGATGAAATGTATAGTCAATTGCAATCAGATGGAATAAATATATGATACAATGCATTTTAATGATTTGCTTTTTAAGGGAAACAAAAACAGCTTTTAAATCATACATAAATCACACACTAAAGGAATGATAATGTATTTTATGTTATTTGTGTTAGCAATCAACTTAGTAACAGAATTTTTTATATGATGTCTTAAGTCTGCCTAGGAAAATAGTTTACCTCATAAATATTCAAACAGAAAAGCATTTAGGCTAAGAGTTAAATATTTATGGTGCTATTGTATTTCTTTATTTCAAAGCTGCCTCCAGTTGTATTCTTGGTCTTCACATGCATTTATAATTTTCTGAGATCAAGATACATGAATGCTTGTCTTCTGTGGCAGTTAAAAGTGTTTAAAATATTAACTGAAAACATCTATTATCAGCAAACCAAAAGACACGTTTTAATGCAAAGTCACTGTTAAAAGTCACAAAGGGGTCAAACTTAATATGTATTTCCATTACTCCATGATAATATAATCATACATTCCTTTGGAAATGGGCATTATGTCCCATATTAGTCCTATGAGTTTAGCAGTGATGTAATTTCATTTCTTGAGACACAAAAATTATAAGGAAATGTTCCAAAACTGTATATAGATCATAGGACAGTACCTAAAGTGATGTGGGTTATCTCCTTCACTCACACTGTTTACATCCGCTTCTCCTGGTTATGGTTGAGGTGGTCATAGGCAGAGCAGCCCAGAACAGGTTTTCCAAATCACTAGTTTCTTCTAGGTAATTTCCAAGAATTTTCCAGGTCAAATATATTAACCATATTGACAAGGGTCTGTCCTTGGTTGTCCTTCTATAGAGTGTTAATCAGCCAAATTTCAGTAAGTTTATGTGCTATTTTTGATTAAAAAAAACTGTAGTTTCTTGAATGGGAATTTGTGATTTTAAACTGTGTCTGTATGATAAAGCAGAGTATCTTACACAACAAGATTTGATTCATTTCAGCAGTAATGTCTTATTGCAAGTTGTCTGTTCTAAAATGTGTTCAGGTAAAAAAAAAAAAAACATTACATACATAAAAAGAAATATATAAACATTTTCTATATTAAAAGATATAACCGTGATCATTTTGATTCACATTTTTCTGAATCCACTGACTGAACAGAGATAATTTAAAACAAGAAAGCTTAACCATGAAGTCAGTACAAGATAGGAATCTACTTGTCATTAAGATATTAGGTGCTGCAAAAATCTCCAGCCAATGCTAAGACTGTGACTGGACACCTTGTTATAGATGACAATAATGCTTTAAATTAGGTACCTTCATTCTGGTCTCCAACTGTTCTGACACAAATGTCTTGTAGTGTGTAAGTTGTTCTGAGAAATTTGGCAATTGGTTTAGTGCACTGGAATGGATTTGTATAAATCTCTCATCATTTTATTTTTAAATATCTAAAAATAGTTGCCACTGGGGTATAAATGATTAGCAGTGGGCAGTTCAGTTCAGATTGTGTGCTGAGTAATTAGGTTAAGTGCCACGTTGTCCAGATGTTTGTATGGATGTTCCTTATATATCACAAAAAAATGCATTAGGTAAACTAGCCCTGTGGGTGTTGCATAAATGGACCCTGTGTTGGACTAGCTCCCATGCAGGGCTTGTTCTGCCTTCATCTTATGTCGTCTGTGTAGACTGCAGTCCCTCATAGTTCTGAATTAGCTTAAGGAGGCTTCAGAATGTTATGTTTAATTTAAAAATGCTACTTCATGATGAATGCATAGCAGAAAAAAGTTCTAAATATTGACATGGCTCCAGAGTCTCTAGAGTATTGACAATTAACTTAAAGCTCATTTAGATTAACTCAGAAGAGTCATTTTTGAGATTACATACAGAGAACGGAAGGAGACATCAAAGAAAGTGGGGAAAAGAAAAATCTGGTTTTGATGCTGCTGGATTAGAAATACTACTAAAAGACTGTATTATTGGATGATGGCTATATATTTGGTAGCTACAGCAGAAAATAAAAGTAGCCACAAAGAATTTAAATATATAAATATAGATCGAATAGATAGATCTTTTTTTGCCTTTAGGAGGAAATTTGTCTTTTTTACAAATATTCATTAAATTATTAAAAAAATATAAAGAAATATATAGTGTATATACAATATATATATGTGTGTGTGTGTGTGTGTGCACGCGCTTGTGTATATATGTATATGTGTGTATAGACACACATATACACACAGTATGGTCTGAATGACTAACAACAAAGGAAAAGTGCTGACTTGGCAGTCATAGCCATCAGTGAGGCATTATGCAGAAGTATCAGTATTGGTATAAACAAGCCTGAGTAGCGTTTATTAACATACTTCTGCTGAATCATTTCTTTGGCTGAAAGTACTCTGTGCTAGTGTGCCAGAGAGAGGATGTGCAGCATTGTTCATAATGACATTCTGTTTTGTTTTCATTCTGTACTTCGCTTCTACGTCAAGGGGTCCAAGAGTGTAAATACTGGTGTTTTTTTTTACAGAAGAGCAGCAAAATCCCACTGCTGAACTGGGCTTAACTAAAAGTAGGTCTCATTTCTAACTGTCTAGGTCTTTTTATGCATACTAAAAGCATATACCTTATACAACACTCACCCAATATTTTCCATCATCTCCCCTCTTATGCAGTATCTGATCTCAGGATATTAGGTCAAGATAATTATGACTATGCTTCAACAGATCTTCCTTTGCAAATAACTTGATTGCTCTTTCAGAGTTTCATCAAAACCTGTACACAGACTCCTAGGTGGCCTTCCTTTTACATTCTTTTCAACAGCATGCATGTTTTTGTTTTTCTATGGTGGCTCACCTGTAAAACAGTGACCCTTATCTGACAGCTTCTCTACCTCTAAGAGCTTCTCTGGCATCCTGCAGATTGTTTGCACAAATGCAGTAACATGAAGTAACTGTCTCCTGGCTGCCAAAGTCCATCTGCCATGGATATGTGGTTGCCAGCAAGCCTCACAAGGCTGGTGCAGAGTGGGCAAATGAGTTACCTCTGAAGTACAGAGGGGCAGAGAAAGGGGTGAATCAGCTTGAAGATCTCACCACAGTGGTCACTAAGTGCCAAGTCTTGTGAATCCTGATAACTGAGCTCCCTTTTTATCAGATTCTCCAGTAATCCCACCCCCTTTGGGCAGTTGAGCCGAGACCCTTAATCACACCTTGCAGCTCAAACAAATGGATATATACTCAGCAAAAAAAGAAACGTCCCTTTTTCAGGACTGTGTATTTCAACAATAATGTTTTAAAAATCCAAATAACTTTACAGATCTTCATTGTAAATTGTTTAAACAATGTTTTCCATGCATGTTCAATTAACCATAATCAATTAATTAACATGCACCTGTGGAATGGTCGTTAAGACCTTAACAGCTTACAGAAAATAAGCATTTAAGGTCACAGTTCTAAAAACGCAGGACACTAAAGAGACTTGTCTACCGACTGTGAAAAACACCCAAAGAAAGATGCCCAGGGTCCCTGCTCATCTGCGTGAACGTGCATTAGGCATGCTGCAGGGAGGCATGAGGACTGCTGATGTGGCTAGGGCAATAAATTGCCATGTCCACACTGTGAGACACCTAAGACAGCGCTACAGGGAGACAGGAAGGACAGCTGATCATCCTCGCAGTGGAAGACCACGTGTAACAACACCTGCACAGGATCGGTACATCCGAATATCACACCTGCGTGACAGGTACAGGATGGCCACAACAACTGCCCGAGTCACACCAGGAACACACAATCCCTCCATCAGTGCTCAGACTGTCCGCAATAGGCTGAGAGAGGCTGGACTGACGGCTTGCAGGCCTGTTGTAAGGCAGGTCCTTACCAGACATCACCAGCAACAACGACGCCTATGGGCACAAACCCACCTTCGCTGGACCAGACAGGAGTGGCAAAAAGTGCGTGAGTTTCTGCATGACAGCAATGTCAGTGTTCTGCCATGGCCAGCGAAGAGCCCAGATCTCAATCCCATTGAGCATGTCTGGGACCTGTTGGATCGCAGGGTGAGGGCTAGGGCCATTCCCCCCAGAAATGTCCAGAAACTTGCAGGTGCCTTGGTGGAAGAGTGGGGTAACATCTCACAGCAAGAACTGACAAATCTGGTCCAGTCCATGAGGAGGAGATGCACTGCAGTACTTCAAGCAGCTGGTGGCCACACCAGATACTGACTGGTACTTTTGATTTTGAGCCTCCCTTCATTCAGGGACACATTGTGAAACATTTTTAGTTTATGTCTTATGGTGTTGACTCTTTTAGTGTTCATACAAATATTTACACATTAAGTCTACTGAAAGTAAAAACAGTTGAAAGTCAGGGGACGTTTCTTTTTTTGCTGAGTATATATATATGAGGATTTGGAATGGTAGAGGAGAGAAAACTAGGTATGTAGGTGAAGCAACTGCTTGAGACATTATCGAAAAACAGCAATTGCGACATGCTTGTTGACCAGTGTTATTCATTAAATAATCCAACATTGTGTTTTGTTACAGTCTGAGCTTTTCCGTGATGTGAACAAGACTGTAGCAGTCTGGTGCTGCCCAGATTCACACCATTAATAGGATGGTGATTTATTTATTTTGTTTATTTATTTATTTTGGTGGGAATTCCATGAACAGACCCAGCCTTGACCCAACACGCACACACTCACAGACAGAGATATGAATTGAACAAATGAGTGAAATATATTAAGTGTAACATCAAATATAAACAACAAAAATCAGAAAATCCTCCCCTTTGCCAATACGAATATAACACACAACAATCAACACCAACAATAAACACTCACGACAATGTCCTTATCACAGTTCCAATGCTGCAGAAACAGATGAAATGGTATGGAGTAAAGATGACGCTGACAATCCCGGGAACAGTTTCTGTAGTAAATGAATTAAACAGTCCTACCGGTAGTCCTGAGTGGCGAGGGGTGAAATTTGTGGGAGTGCTTCCTCCGAAGACGCACAATGACTAATCCACCACTATTAACATGACAGGTGGGCATGAGACAGTTCATTCATCCTTATGACAAACGATCCAGGGTATAAATGACTTCACAGTGGTTACGTTGGACGGGACACATGGGATACATAGAAACACAGACCTCTTCTTGCTGCTTTGCCAGCCCCCTTTTTTAGTTTCCCTTTGACCCTTCTTGTCCCCAGCAGCCGCTGCGCCCGTTTCAGACATACAATGAGGGCAATCCCCTTTTGGTGGCTGCTGAGAAATGGAGTCCTTCCAGTGGTGGCACTGCTACAAGACATTGATTAACATACGATTATGTGGACTTCACGTTCTCCACAATGCATTTCACGATGAATATTGATTGAGCAAATGGGAATATCACCATACTGTTTCCAGCCTCTACTGGCTATTTAAAGACAGTCCTCCACACATAGAGGACTTTGTAAAAATGCACAGGTTACAACATGTTTATGCTGAAATTTTGTCAACACTGCTAGACAAATGTGACAATATGTGAAAGAGCAATAATGCTTTGGTCTCATATATTCTGCATAATAATATTTGCATTATAATTCTATCATTAATTTTTAGCAGCAGATCTTTTTTAGTTAATAGACAGAAAATTTCAGTGAATATTATTTATTATGTGCACATCAGGTGGTCCATGATGATCATATTTCTCTTTATAAGCCGTATGCTGAAATCCCCCCCATCTGGCACAAATAAAATTCAGTTCCTGAATGAGATTACATGACAGACAATTAAAACCTGAATAAAGTATTACGTATAAATAAATAATTGAAATAAATGTGTTTATATGTGATATCAGCGTTAAATACAATTACAATGAAAAAGTAACTGCAGTCAATTGTTTGTGATTAATAGGACACACTTAAATGTTACTCAGTCTATAGTTCTCATGGAAAGTTTTATTAAGGAAAAGACTCTGAGAGAAACAACCTTCACACTGAACCTCCTGCAGGTCCCTTTTCAGAAACCAATTAAGCATAAGGATACCTCTGTGGTAGACATTTGATTTGAGGCAAAGATGGTCCTCAGTCAAATTCAGGCTAATACGGAAATCTCAGAGAGGCTGCTGTTTGTAATAAAGATGGAATGTAAACGTTTTTGGATTGCGCTCTTGGACAGTTTTACAGGCCTGTTCGTCAGGAACCTGCAGTGTCTTGAGCTAAAACAGATGGTCTCAAACAAGGAATAGCATTCTCAGAAAATGAAGAGTGTCCTGCACTCTTTGTCACAAAAAATCAAGTGAATAAGACAGTGTGTGATGTTGTATTGAGGGAGTTCAGGGAATATTGTGATTTTGCTGTGAGCACAGCAGACTTCTGTGAAACTGACCCAAGTCAGAAACGTTAGATGCGTTGTTGAATGGGACTATGAGTTCCAAAACAGAATTCAGAAGGCTGATGTATTGAAAGTGCTGCTGGTTATGTCTTTTGAACAGGCAAGTGTGAATAAGGAGATATTAATGAAGAATCTCATGGAGCAGTCAATGGTTGCACAAAGAATCATCATTGACAACATTAGTGCTGTTGGGGTAATATGTGATATTTAGATTATAAAAGAGCTTCTTATGTTAGCTGCAAGAGCTAGGCAGAAGTACCATGTGTACCCTAATCGACAGAAAAGACAGGGAAGAACAGAGGTTTAGCATAAACATGGAGAGCCTCATGAATGTGCTTGACATGTGGATAAACAGCAGAAACTACAAGCAAACTGACATTAATAGTAAAATCAAACTGTCTCTGTCACATTGCAAAAGAAAAACAGGCATATCTGATAGATATCAACAATCAAACTGTGGAAAAATTGAAGTAAAGTAAGAAAAGTAATACAGAAGTTTTGGAATTTTGCCAACAAAAAAGGGAGGGAGCCCTGTGTCATTTGCTTTCCACAATTTCGGAATAATCCCATCCTGTTGTATGAGACAAACATTTTAGTCACATACTGAATTACTCTCAGGCACCTTATAGTTCAACAATGTGTTACATTTTCTGTTGCCTGAATTTTGAGTCCGGTACTAATTTTGGTACACGGCAAAAGTCTCAAGGCTAAACAGAGTATCAGTACCTAGTGGCTTTCCAAAGCAATAGTCAAAGAGGTAAGCAAAGGTCAATACATAATTCGTTAGATTGTTCAAAGTTTTGGGGTGAAACAATTCTGAAATCAAAACAAAACAAACCTAAAATTATAGTCTTTTCTCTAATAAGCTTATTACCAAAATTCTACAGCTTTTGGTTTGCTTCATAGGATGATTCAGGCAATGGTGTAACATGGTGCTATATGAAATAAAAAATTATTAGCCTGAAAAAAACAGAGTGCATGTAGTTGTAAGTTATTCAACCTTTTTGCCATTTTTAAATAAAATCTGTTAATATACTGTAAAATATGCTTTTTTGGTATCCTCTAATAAATGCTACCACCCTCCCAAGATGGCTAGTATTTGAATAGTACTTGAATTATTTGTACTTGAATGCTTATTTCTGGAAAAGTAACCATAGTTCATAGTACAGGTAAGATGGTATATATTGCTTCAATCATGGATGTTTCACCCCCTAAACCAGAACATCTCCCGGGGGGGGGGGGGGGGGGGGGGGGCAGTGGCATCCTGGGAGCGTCTCCCCGCCACCCCCTGCAGCTGCCTTCACTGGGGTGCTGACCCCTAACCAATGTCTTTCCTCCGCAGCCAAAGACAGTAAGATCCCTTTCTCCATTTCTTGTCCCAGCGCCTTTATGGCTTTCCTCAAGCTCGAGCTCGCTACTCCCTCACCGTGTAACAACTGGAATGTTCCTTTGCCAACAAAGCCCCGGCAACCAACTTCCGTGGGGTAAACTCTGGCTTTCCAGCCAGCCTCTTGGCACTCCTCTGCCAGTTCCGTATACGTGAAGTGCTTCTTTTCATGGGCTGCTATCATTCCCTCCTCCCAAGGGATAGTTAGTTCGATGAGCAGGACCCTCTTCTCCAGCGCAGACCACATGACAATGTCTGGCCGGACAGTAGTTATTGCAGCCTCTCTTGGGAAGAACAGCTGTTTCCCGAGGTCTGCGAACATCTGCCACTCTTTGCCAGGTGTAAGCATACTAACCCTCTTCGATGCAGGAGGTTAATATGTACTGCCGGACTTTACAAATCCTGCTAGGGCAGGCTTAGCTATTGCTGGTGTGCAGTTTGCTGCTGTCCTACAGCTCTCCAGGATCTCGGCCAGTTTGGCCAGGACTTGATCATGGTGCCAACTGAAGTGTCCCACCTTACAACCTGACAATATGTGCTGGAGGCTCGCCTTGACTCTTCCACAGATGGAACAGCCTACCTCCTCACCATACCACTGTGTGAGGTTCCAAGGGCATCAGTAGTAAAGGTGCGTCACTATTATACATCATCAGATTTTGACAGGTGTATGTCCCGCCCCCCTTGGCATTTCCGGTACCCACCTGCTGCCAACTTGGTTAATGGGACAGGCGTTTCCCCCTGCGCTCTGATCTCTGCCCCGCTGTCGTGGGGTCGATGTTTGACCGGCATCGGACCTTTTGTCAGTCGTGCGTAAGGAAAATAGTCGGCCGATCTTAGCCTTGATGCTAAAAACTGGGGAGGCTGATCATCTTTGTGATCCGAGATGGACCTTTGGACCCTGTAATGTGTCAAAAAGGTAAGTCATCAATGGGGCAGAGCAGACATCCTGCTCCTATCTGCCTGCAGCGCCCGGGGTGTGTACAGAGAGTACAGAGAGCGTGAGTGACAGACCCCGGCGAGAAGATGTACAAGAAAACTTTAGAGAGAATCTATTACACACCCAAGGAACCTGGCAGTGCGTCCCAAACACACCCAGGGCATATTGTTACCTTGCCCACCATGTAAAAACCATGCCCTTTATAAAGCAAGACATATGGTAGATGCCCAAGTGTTTTAAACAATAACTTTCAGATTGGATGTACAAGAAAAGGTTTTAGAGAGAATCTATGACTCATCCAGGGAAAAAAAAAACCTGGCAGTGCGTCCCAAACACACCCAGGGCATACCGTTACCTTGCCCACCATGTAAAACCAAGCCCTTTATAAAGCAAGGCATATTTCAGATACCAAAAGTGTTTTAAAACAACAAGTTTTATTCAATGATTAAAAAAAAAAAGATGCCAGAGTGTCTTAAAAACAACAAGCTTTGTTGAAGCAAAATTCCAAACATAGCAAAATAAGATCTGGTCTTCACTTTGAGTTACAGATTGTTTGCTATACATTAAAATTGTTTAAAATATGAATAAAAGCTAGAGAAACAGCCGTAAAATAATCACACAAGCTTATTTGTATACATATTTGCAATTCACTTGAAAAGGAAACAAAAACACAAGAAAATTTATACATATATGAGTACGCAAATGAAAATTCAAAACCAGGTCCAAACCCATCAGTGAGTCGGTAATACACCTAAAATAAAAATGTTTAAGCCAGCACATACTTTATATATTTATATTTCACTAAATTATGCAAGCCTATTTTCTCTGTTTGGAACAGAGCCGACCACATAAAGCTGGTCTTCACAGGCAGAATCAGTTTTGCGTATGCATCAATGGGTATCTCTCCTTGCTCAAATTCAGCTATAATATCATCCACATCAATCTTGATAGCTTTACGAAAACAAGGGAGATTATACATTTTTAACTAAGCACACACACAGGACACAAGTCTATCTCTTCTAGCCCTTTTGAGCATAAATAAACTATGTTTATATGCAATAAATGGTTTAGAGAACCAAATACTACAAATGTGTCCGTCTGGTATCCATTTTTTCTCTTGACATTCAGCACATTTTTCCCCTAAATTTTCAACAGAGCTAAACAAATAAGCCCAGACGACTGAGCGACCAATTGTGGTCATGATGAATCTTTTTCTAGCATATATAATATAAGGAGAAAACCTTCTATAGGATGTATTACGTGTCACGCTGGGCAGGGACCTGGTTTTCCTTGTTCTAGTTGCTGAGTCTTGGTTCCTCTGACAAGAAAAAACAAAAATACAACAGTTAGTCGACAGAAAATACAGCACAAACAGGTCTTGTTTAGCATGGATAATGCAATTTGCTTAGGTTTCTGTAAATTGATTTTGGCTTTAAAAAATAACTGTAATGGTGATTAGTTCAAAAGCTGCTGTTCGAATCTTGGGTTTTGTTGCACGTTGCATCTTTTGTATAAGCTGAAAAGTGTTTACTTCAGCAACAAACTGCTTCAGACAGTTGAGAATATGATTTTTTGTCGGTTTCACAATTCTTAATCCGCACAATGGTTTAAACATAGAAAACACAGTTTGTATTAATCTTTTAATACTAATCTGTTGACAGATGCTGGAAACGCAAGACACAAGACACTCCTCAGAATCAGATTCTAGTAAAAGACAACTGTGCCCATCCTGAGATTCGTCACCCAAACGGCTTGCTAAACAAGACCCCGTTAATACATCTCTTATACAACTACTGACCACGTAAGCTACAACAGACTTTACACAATGCTTCATTAAAATCAATCCGGCTCTGTGACTGCAATGGCTGACGGGTGTTTGGGAAATTACACACAGGTCTTGAGACTTAAGATTTGAAGTTGAACAAGCTTTTACACCATGTTTAAAGACCTCACCGGCCATCTTAAAGTCAGTCTAATATGGGGAAAAAAGAAAAAAGTTATATTCCCACACGATACATGCATATTCCTGACGGGATATCAGCACAACATAGAATTCTGGACATTATTTCAGAAGCCAACTGGACGGCTTTCCCAACAGAATCGTCATTACTGTTAGAGCAGATATAAGCCACATGCCTTAAAAGACACAAAAACGTACCACGTGTCATTACAGGAATAGTATTCCCTATTGATCTATAGATACATCTAGTCACACGTGAAATAGCCGTTGGGGTTTTTAAATCGGCCCTTCTGTCCGAAAAAAGGAAACACATCACTAAGGCAGACATTCTTTCAGGCTTTCAATGTCACAAATTAAATCTTTAACATCTGGTTTTAAATCATCTTTCTTTTTATTGATAAGACCTTTCAAAGTTGCTGAAAGCACTTCTTTTGTATAATACTTGGGCTCTCCGCATGCAATCTGTCAAGTTAAAATAAAATAAAATCAGAACCTATTTTGTACTGCCATTCAAATAGACTTAACAGAAATGTTCTTAAAGTCCAGACTCACCATGTCCAAGGTCGTGCCGTCTAGGCCAGGTGTGTCCGTCTTTTTCTTGTCAAAAGTAGTGCTGCATCCAGCAGCTGCTTCAGTCTTTTTCACGGGGTGGCGAGTTTCTCTTTTTGGCACCTCCTTTAAAGAAAAAAGTAAAATAGGTGTGAAAGTCAAGAAAAAGGCAATACACCTCTGAAAGTCAAGAACATTTATAAAAGGCATACATTCAAAATTACCTGATTAGACTTATCTGCTTCACCTCCACATTCTACAGACTGGTATTCTTCTAAAATAATGACATCGTCATCTGCTTTATCAGTTGCTTTTATTGTTGCAGAATCCACGTCTTGCTTCTTAAAACAAAACAGATGATGGTGTGTCACCGAGATGGATAGATAGACAGGTAGATACTTTCTTAACACCCAGACAGATAGATACTTTATTAATCCCCAGACAGACAGATAGATACTTTATTAACCCCCAGACAGATAGATACTTTATTAATCCCCAGACAGACAGATA
>JANRMT010027041.1:111566120-111586904 GCA_026402145.1 Polypterus bichir lapradei
AGACAGATTGGCATTCTTAAAAAGAAACGCATTATTATAAAAAATCTGAGCAATAAAAAAGTTACTATTAAACAAAACAAACGTATTATAAATCAGTCTGGTGGATTTATCGGTCAACTACTCGGCATAGCAATCCCTTGTACCAGAACAGCAACTGGGGCAAGTCCAAACACCTGTCGGTGGAGAAACAGATATGACAAAAAATACTATGCAAACTCTTGACCATGAAATGAGTATTTTACAAAATAGCGCCCTATCACCGCATGAAAAAGTGGAAATGTATTTTCATACTTTGCAGCGTTATCTGAGTCTATTGAGACAACGGGAATCACAGAAGTCTACATTGACTCTCTTTCTACCAGAAACTGAAGCGCCATCACAGACCACATCGTTGCACCCGTCCAATGACACGGGTGATATTGTCATAAGAGACGTTTTGGAATCCGTCTCTCAGAGACACCGGAAAAATACGGAAATGCTAATTCGGAAAATGACACAAAACCCGTCCTTAACGTCCTGGAATGAAAGAGGGGAATTTTTATATAAAGGCACACCTGTTATTGGCACAAATATGGTTGATCTGATCAAGTTCGCTACGCAAACACGTACATTAAACAAGAGTGGAAAACCAAAAGGTTGGGATTTATTCTTTAACGCTATGGCCGAAATTAACGTGCCCGGGTCCATTTTTCTGAACATGGGCGTTCGGGCTTTATTTCAAGAGATTAAAAGTGATACAAAGCCGATTCAATCAGCCAGTAAACAGCTTGGCCCGACTGCATCACGTGATTTTCCATCCACGCTCGACCGGGCCTTTGGCTATGCAGCTGAAACACCCAGATTATCTAGACAGATGAGGAAAAGGCCAGTCTTTAGAAAAGGTCAACTATTTAAAAAACACAGATGGCTAACAGTATGAATACAAGTATTTTAAAAATAAATGTAGAAAATATTGTTTTAATATGGCTGTTTATTATTGTGTATTATGACCATTATTAGTATTTTAATTTTAGATCATTTTGTTTAATTGTGTCAAACTCTGAAAATACTTTTATATCACTGTATTAATGATAAGAAAATTAATGAAACAACTTCTTTAATGTACAGTGTTTTATTATTGTGTATTATGACTATTATTAGTATTTTCATTTAGATCATTTCTTTTGTTTGATTGTATCATGACTCTGTTAATTCTGTGAAAATACTTTTACATCGTGTGTTATTACTGTGTGAACATTTAAAAAATAAATAAATAAAATATAAACATACAAACCCTTTTAATTTTTATCTGTCTGATTATTGGATTATTCACTCTAATAACCACAGACATTTTTATGTTGGTTAATAGCTCATTTATTTTATTTTATTTTCAAACAAAGGGAATACACATAACTGTAACATTTTTTTTTCTGCATATATAATTCAGCAAAAGCAAACACATGACTGACTTATTTCTGATTTCTGGGTAAACATGTCCAGTTTCATATTTTCATTTTGTCCCCTTTTTATTTGATGAAAATATCTAACAACCATCTGGTCATTTAGATGAACATCTCCTGGGTACAACGTCAATATCTGGTTTCATGGTAAGTCCTTTGCTTTTTTGATGAAAATAGAAAATTCAATGGTGACCACAGGTTTTGGATAAAAACCTCTGTAACTGAATACGGTTATAAGTAATGCAGTTAGCAATAATCTTCAAAAATTTCATAATAACTTGGGGAAATATTTCAGGATCTGGGGGAATTCCATACGAATCAAAAAATTCAGCTTTTCCATGATCCGCAAGGTAAATGGCAATCCATTGCTTTCCGGGTTTATCATGGGGATCTGTGTTTACGATCATAAACAGAGGTCTGGCAGTCAACTTCTCCTTGGGCAGTTGATCTGAAGGGAATACATCCAGAAAATGGCTGCGTGTCAGTGGCCCGATGCAAGGGTGGTCCTGAGCTGCTCGGTGTCCAGAGGCTGCATGTCTGAACGTGTCTAAGGCTTAACTGTAGTCGTAAATAACTTTCCGACGCATGTTAATTTCAATGATGTTATCAAAAACCGCATACACAATCATAGTCACTGTATCTTGCAGCGGTTCGGCAAATCTTATTTCAGTCCTGAGGTTGCCTGTTTTGATGAGTGAATAGTGTCCTGTTGATTCCATATAAGGGCTTAGGTTAAATGCAAAAAGTGAATAGCCTTTAGCAAACTCTTCATGATCGACTAACAGTGCCTTATCTTTCATCCTCTTGTCTGCGGTTTCCACCAGTTGAAAATATTCTCTGACACAGTGACCATTTGTAAAATCAGGCTGCAGAGGCTTGCTGGGTATCTGCTCTCCATCCAGGTAAAGAGCCATGAAGCTGATGTTGTTATGTTTAAAATTAAAGGGGTTGTGTGTAAAGTTACCACTGAAAGCCGCATTGTCAACAAAACCCAAAATAACCAATTTTGGCAGCTGTCCCAGAAACAGGTTTTCCTGGTTGCAGACACGACTACCAGTAGGTATGCTGAACACTTTCATTTGAACCCGGTCGATTGGGTATTTTGCGTTGCTGGTCATCAAGGCCTCCGCATGGCCCAGTCTGACTCCAGGGTTGACTTGAACTCTTTTCACAAACAGTGATGCTGATAATATGGTGACCTTAAATTGATCACCATTGCTCATCAGACAAAAGTCATCCTTATTCCGTACCAACTTTATTTTCACATCAACCCCATTAATTAATAATTTCTCTTGAAAGAACAGATCTGCATGGATGTGACCTAATAAATCAACCCTGCGGCTTCTGGACGAGTAAGCAGCCCTTTTATTGAACCCCAAATTTGGCCCATCCAGAGCAGTGACTTCGTGGTGACCGGGTGTATCTTTATAGAACAGTCCAGCTGAAAATTGTGTTTTCAGGGTCTCGTCTCCGTAATTTAGTACGGTTTCGATAAACGCTGGATATGGGTAACAGTTATTGCTCTGGCTAATCAGTCTGTCCCCGACAGTGATGTCCACCTGACTGAACAAAGAAGCAATCGGGTAGTTTACAAGGGCAACACGTGAATCGGCAGCCAGAGTTGTTCCATCATTTTTATGTATTTTACAGCTTAAGTATAGGAGTGTGTTGTTGAGGTCCGGGTATTGATCATTTCCGGCAATCGAAAAGTCAAGTGGAGCACTTTCTGACAATGCGGTGAGAGGCGGCACTTCGATATAGTAGCTTTTTTCAATGCTGGTTTGTGTTGGTGACAGCTGAAATACGTCCAGTTCTGATTTTGCACATTCATCTGACGCACAGTGTACAAAAGCCATGTTTAGAATATATCACTAGAATTTTGCTTAGTTCTGGATGTTCTCTTGGTTGACTTTCTTTTTCTTTTGACAGGGTGTCGAGCTTTTTTCCTCTTTGCTCTATTCCTGGGCCGTGCAGGTGGCCCGAGGAGTGCTAGATGGGGTGTGTGTCTTTTTCTTTTTAACAATCATACCAGAACCTTCTTGTTGGGGTGTTGCAACTTTATTCATTATAGCACCGGCCATGTGACTCATGACATCATTAGCAATGCTTTTCGCTGCAGACTTGACATAAGGTTTAGCAATTTCTAGCCCACGCCTAAACAGAGGCACTGCTTTTCTGAAGAGAGCTTTAAAAATGCCACCAATACCGCCACCGTACTGGACCGGGAGACCATGAAACCCTGGTAGACCATTGCCCACTTGTATCTTGTAATAAGATGCGTAGGTGCGTGGATCTCCATAGTTTTTTGTTACAAGCATGTTTAAAAATTGATAGATCTTGCTGGACGAAAATGCAACTTGATTATTACTTTACCATACTGGAACGGAACTGGTTTATTCTGGTCCGTATTAATTTCAGTCCTTATTGTATTGAAGCTTTGCTCGGCGAGAGGTATGTAGTGTGGCTTTTCAAAAAATATGGTGACATTTGCACCGTCTTCACCTTTTACATTTACACATCTCAGTAATGGCGCATGCGTATCTCCAACAAGTTGTGGTTCGATAATATCTGTATACACGAACATGGTAGAAAAACCACCTGTGATATCAGCAGGGTTAGGTGACTTGTAAGACGGCTTATCATGATCAAACCCGAGAATGTAAGCAGAGCTCCCCGGACACTTGGAGCAAAATGCTTTTATCACCCATCAGACGAACGGTTCTACTGGCAGGATTGTATTTAAGTATTGGCTTAGGTGATGATGGGTTGGTATTAATGACATGATTCATTTCCGACAACAATGCTTCTATATTCCTGAAATAACCTTTGTTTAAAGTGTATGTCCATTTTGTTGATCTTGTTTCCTAATTCATTACTGTAAATTGTGTTGGCTGAGTGATGGAATTGAACGTTTTTGGGTAAGTCAGTTCCATCAATGCCACTTCCCAGTCTCTGGACAGTTCTATTGTCTTGGCTAGCTGAACGATGAATGATGCTATTGTGTTGTTGGGAAAAGTCCTGGCCGATGAATTACTCGGCAGTGTCACATAAAATCCATTTCTGACTGTAGACATTTATTTTTTTTCTTGCTTTCTCAACTCCTTATGTCTTTCACTTCTGAAGCCTTGACCCAACTGTTAAATTTCTTGTCCCAGCCAAGCCATTTTACCAATACATGCTTGTTTCTACCACGCCCACGAGTGGCTAGAATTTTCTGGATGCGGTACACCTAGTTAGCATCGGGGTTTATTTTTTTGTAACTCTTCTGCATAAAACGTCCCTTGAATTTCATCACCTGCATAATCTTTTAGTTTATATACAGGTTTGATCCGTTTAAAACACTCCACGATAATACTGTAAATATTTCATCTGTAACAGACTGCTCATACCCTTTTTCGAATACACCTTTTAATTTTGAAACTCTGACATGATCACCTATTTTGAAAGTGCACGGAGTAGAATTTCTTTGCTCTGTCCTGCCATAGACTGTTTTCCAAACACTCAGAGCATTTTCCAGAGTCACATCTACAGGTCTTGTTTTAATCGTGGTGTGAAAACTGTGGTTATAACTCTGCAGAAAGTCTGACAGGACATCTATATACCGAAAAGTATTGGCATATGTAAAATATTTCCACATTTTGGACTTTAAGGTTCTATTGAACCGTTCTACTATGCTGGCCTTTACATCTCTGTTTGTGACAAAATGTACAATATTGTTCTGTCTTAGAAGTTTTTGTAGCAATGTGTTATGAAATTCTTTGCCTTGGTCTGTCTGTAGCTTCTTAGGAACTCGGCCCTGTCTAAAGATCAAACTAAAACCCTGAGAAACTTCTTTCCCTGTCTTGGCCTTTAATGGCACAGCCCAAGCATATTTTGAGAGCACATCGATAAACGTAAGGATAAATTTATGACCATCATTGAATTTTGAGTAATAACACATCTCTACCAAATCTGCTTGCCACTGGTCATCAATCGTTGAAACAATGGTTCTGTTTCTCTTGAACCTGAGCCGTGCTGGTTTGTGCACACTGTAGGTATATTGTCCACTCATCCACTCCAATACGTTTTTTCACTTAACATTTTTCTGACGACATGATGCATTTCTCAACAAGCTGTTAACACCATCAAAACTGCCAGGTTCCTTGGGTGTGTAATAGATTCTTTCTAAAGTTTTCTTGTACATCCTCTCACCGGGGTCTGTCACTCACGCTCTCTGTACTCTCTGTACTCTCTGTACACACCCTGGGCACTGCAGGCAGATAGGAGCAGGATGTCTGCTCCGCCCCATTGATGACTTACATTTTTGACACCTTACAGGGTCCGAAGGTCCGTCTTGGATCACAAAGATGATCAGCCCAACCCCCCCCCCCCCCCCCCAGTATTTAGCATTAAGGCTAAGATCGGCCGACCATTTTCCTTACGCACAACTGACAAAAGGTCCGATGCTGGTCAAACATCGCGCCCACAACAACGGGGAAGAGATCAGAGCGCGGGGGGAAACGCCTGTCCCATTAACCAAGTTGGCAGCAGGTGGGTACCGGAAATGCCAAGGGGGGCGGGACATACACCTGTCAAAATCTGATGATGTATAATAGTGACGCACCTTTACTACTGGCATAGGAGGGTGTCATAGGTTGCCCTCAACAGGAAGCTAAGTCTAGATTGTGGCGTCCTCCAGATATCTGCCCAAGTGATGTGTCGCTTAATGGTAGCGCCCCATCTTGACAAAGCTCCTTGGCTGCCCTGGGATATTACTTTCACATGGGAACGCTCCTGCTCTAGCCTGGTGACTTTGTCCACCACCATGATCTTCTGTTATTTGTTGGTGGCTTTGGACCAGAATTGCTGCACTGCTCCCAAGCCCAGGCCAGCACAACTGGTCTGGACTGCCCCAACCACCTTTCAAAGTTTCAAACTGGAGATGGCCTGGTCCACCTCAACCTGTGCCATCCATTTGCGGACTTTTGCACTCATTATGACCGCATCTGCTGAGTTCTTGAACTCTAACACAAAGCAAGCCTTTTCCTGTTTGTATCCCAGGCTAATGGACTTAATAGGGAGCTCCATGATGCCCTGTCAAAAGAGACCCACATCTGAAAAGTAGTGGGAAATCCAATCCTAGGAATGTAGCTTCTCTGTGTTTAGATTGTGTTGTGATAAAAATGCTCCAACACCAATATTTAAAGCACCTAATTCTAATTCAAACTTCAATGTAGAGTCTATACAATGTAGAAATGGTGCAGTGATAATCGTAACACAGTGAAAGCTTTTTGACTTTCTGAATCGAAACACATTTATTTGAAGTTTTAGTCAAATTATAAATAGTTGAAATTGTTTTGAAAAAAATATTAAGTGTTCTTTAGTAATTTGCAAAATTTACAACATGTTGAAAATGCTTCACTGCATTAGGAAGTGGACAATCCTTAATAGACTGGACATGAATTGTGTACATATTCATAAATTTGTAAGCAATTTGATAACCATAGAACAAAAGAGAAAATGGATGAAATTCACATTTCTCAAAATCGACAATCAGAAAAGGAGAGAAAACTTATGTGGGCAATGTGTTTTTTAAATCAAAAGAATACAATAACACTTAAATAAACTAAAACACAAACCACTAAAACATCATGGAAAATATCATTTACAAGCAGTTGAACTGAGTGGCACATATTCATAATGCAGTGAAGCTGTATTGAAGGTAAAAACTAACAAAAAGTTCTGGCCACACATGTTATAAAGGTACATTTATTTGATAAATTAAGAAAAAATACAAAATTCTACATCTCTAATATCAAAATACAAAAACGAAAAGGAAGTAATTATAGAACTACTTTAACATAATATACTACTTTACTTTAATAAAGACTCCCAAAAGAATACAATCCAAATTACTACTCCAAAAGACAAGTCAGAAATTCAAAACCTATAATAAATTGCTAATCCTTAATTGTCTAAAGACCATCAAACATTCAGAAGACCACAAAAGCTAACAGAAAACACCATTTGAGAAACAAACATTACTGAAAATGTTACTTTTCAACAAAAAAAAAATCCTGCTCCTGACAGATTGCCTAATTAACCTGTTTGCCAAATGTTCTTTTACTGTATGTGCCGTGTGTTTCCAAAGTTTTGAGTTCAAGACTAGATAAAGCTTACAATTTCCAATTTGGTAGCAGGGATCCAGACTGAAGGTTTATGCCAAAGACATACCGTCTATATGGTGATAACTCTAAGGATTTTTTTACTAAAAATTTATATTGTTGGAATATCCCTCTGGAATGGTAGAACTTGAAAAACACTGAGCAGACATAGAAATTTTTTATTTTTCTACTAATACAGTTAACAAAACAATCCCAACCTCAATCATTCAATTCATTATTTCCCGATTTACTTTACAATTTTGATTCTTAATCGTATGTAACCAAGGATTCCCTTTGGTGTAAAGGAGTGTATGATAATGAAAGGTATTTTCTGAGTTGCCAAATGGATTGATATCAAGACATGCAGTAAGGTATTTGATAACCCCACTGCCAGGAGGATCCCTACCAATAGTTCCAATTCTTATTTTATGTTTGCTTGGTATCATTCGTGAATGTAATTTGTAATGTAATGTAATCATTTATAAACTAATTCACAAGAGCTGACAACAGCATTCTACTATCAATCTGAATCTGAATCTGAAATGACTCTTAGATGGTTTGTTGGAGACAACTACTCACTCTACGAAGCCAAGCATTGGGGGTAATGTTAATTAGTTTCCCTAGGGAATCTTAATCTTTGTTTTGTGTTTAGGGTCTGGAATAAATGGGTTTAACAAATTGTTCTGTCTTCTTTCCAGTTAATCAAGCTCCCAATTTTAAAGACATATAACATATTCTATAGTGTGTGAAATGATCAGACTAGACACACTTAAAAAGTTTTGGGGCAGCCACCTGTATAATATCCCTGGCTGCATTGGGCTTTTAGAATTAACACAGATTTGTCTTTGATGGAGTCCAAACAAGAACTGAATCACTGTTGTTAAGATGGCGGCTTTAAATGCCAAAACCGGAAGTGACATGTTACACGGTTTTCCCATGTTTGGTCGGCAGAGATAACAAAAGAAGGTTTACCGTACTCCGCCACCCCCTGGCCTGGCGTGGAATTATCCTGACTTGGTCCATACAGCTTCCTCCTACTCGCACGTGTGTGACAAGGGCAATAGTAAGGCCTTTCCATATACACTTCATTCTGAAAGGCCAACTAAAATTAATGCAGTAGAATTCCATCCACTGCAATTTATAATATTATCTCCAGTGTTATTGTTGCCTTCTCTTAAACTCAACAGACTATTAGTTGCCAAAGCTTTTGTTTGTGGAGCATCACAAAGTGAATTAAATTCCTGAAGGAAACATTCTATATCATTCCAGCATGGGTGGTTACTAGTGTTAATCATGGTCATCTACATAAGAAATTTACAAAAAAGACAAATTAGAAAATTTTAGATTTATCATCAATGAAACAGCTAGGCTGTAAAAAAAAACAAAAAAACAAAAAACAAATTAAAAGCTTGCATTGATTGATAAACACATGGGCCAGTGGTACATTGCGACCGCACATGTCTCAGGCACATGCAGCTATGAAACTGCTTAGCTGCTTGCTTACCAGAGTCCCCTTTCACACTCCCTCATTAGCAAAGCTAAATGCCAATGAAAACTATTTACAAATAAACTGAAATGGCTATAGTTTGCACTAACAATATTAAAATAGTCATGTGATATGACACATCACTGTTAATACCAAAATACTTTCTCTAATAAGTTATTTGTTCAAGCATAAGTTTCTCACATAGTTCTGTAAATATTTTACATTTTCTACACTATTTAATGCAGTGTTTTTCATGTAGTATATTATGGCTGCCATGATGTCATGGGTAATAAGGCACATGCTTTAAGTTCCATATCAACTGTGCAGCATTACAGCAACCAGATGCACAAAATGGCAGCACTCATGAAATCCAGAACCACAAAATGGCAATAAAATGACAATTCTTAATAAAAATAAAAATGCAGTTTTGACACCTGATGTTTCTTTCCTGATGCCAACTAACAGCTTGGATTGCATGTCCCAGAGGAGTGTTGGTTGGAGGTTCCCCTTTCTGTACAGGTTTTCCTATACTAGGACTATGACAGTTTTATTGTCTTATGAAATTTCTTTGTTGAAACAAAGTAATTCAGCTAGTGTATGTATGTATATGAGTGTATGTATAAAATATTACAACAGATAGATATACAGTAGATATAAATATATTTTTTTCTTTTTTCTTTGTTTCTCATCTTTCTGTTTTTATACATGTATGCTGGGGAACCACTGTAATGTTTTCTTTATAATGAATAGAGTGAATAACATAAATTCTTGTATTTGAAGATTTCTTAATATTTGCCGCACTTGCTTTTCTTTGCTGAATTTCATCAAATGTGATTTAAGATTTTTTACTTTTTAATTTTGCTAATAATGCAATTTGTTTTGTGTTTTCTGTTGCAGACCAATTTCAGTTGCCTGCTAATTTTATTAATATTTCAACTTTCTCTTCTAGAATCCAATAAAACTGAGCATAATTACATTAACCTTCTCTGAAGTATGTTAATATAATACAGTTTGTCAATAAGCAAAAGCCATAACATGTTACAATGGGTAACATCAACTGTTATATAACTCCCACAGGGAAGATCAGTTACTTTAAAATGATAAAATAAACAATGCTATCTTCTGTTTGTTTAATGTAGTGCTAATGTATTTTAAAATGCAGGATCGACGAGCATTTTTATCACTTGTGTAGTTTATAAGTTATTAAAATTGCCCATTATTAACACATAGTGAATTGATATTGGCAGAAATGTTTACTACAAAATCTTTAATTTGTTACTTTTAGTTTTAGGATGGAGATAAATTCAAGTGGACAGTCACTAAGAATACTAACAATTGACTTGCTATGAAAAATAGAACAGTTCACAATTCCACCTTATCTCTTACCTGTCTATATTTGTTGTTAGTTACTTAATAGTTAAATAGGAAGTGTACGTTTCAGTAAACATTAACATTAGAGTACAGTCCCAAACATGAAGGAAGTAGAATATTGTAAAAGTAACATTTTTAGGGTCTCTTGTCAAAATAAATATGTTTGTTGAACATCCCTGTAGTCATACCTCTTATAAGAGAAATGTGTAAACTTTTTTTTATAATTAGTTGTGTGCACTGCCCCCCCCCCCCATCCCATCCAAACAAATCATCTTAGGCAATGCTCAGGTTGTAGAAATAACATATCCATAAGCGCTGCTTTTCTGACATACCAAAACAAGTGAATTGTAACACATACATTCTTAGCAACACTTTATAAAGCAAGTAACAGCTAGCAGCCCTACTTCAGCTCCAAATTTTTCATACATATCCTCCTAACTAATGAGCTCCTTAACCCTGTCAACTCTCAGCATTAACCGAAGGAGTATTGTCAGTGGTCAAGGGATCACCAGCAGATTACATTAGGTGTCCAGTGCTACCATAGGGTAATGAAACTATCCAACTTCATTTCTTTCTGGTCGCTCTTTGAATACTGCAGCTGTACTTTGTAAGTGACACTTCAAAAGTATTACTTGGTATTTGGTACACTGTGTTAATATGAAATCTTCTAAATAACTGTAGATGACCTTTGGCACTTGCAGTAGAACATTTACAGTCAATTTCTAAGGTTGTTGTAAGGCTGCTTAACAGTCAATCATAAGAATTCACCTGTTATATATGCTGCATGCTATGTATACTTTTGTATTTTTTAATGTATTTTTGTCAACTGTTCTGAAGAGACATGCAAATAAGAATTTCATTGTAATGTATGCTGTACACATGACAAAAAACTCAACTTGTCTTATAGCTATGCAATGTTGTTATTGTGCAGACTTCCTATTTATTTTTACAATTAGGCAAATTTAAATCCCCCTTTTTATCTGTTTATCACCACCTATGTTTATGCCTATGCCTATTTTTTAATTTAGGAATAATAACACCTTCTCAGGAGGTATTGCCTATATGAAAATCACTGCCTTAAGCATGAATATACTTACTTTATAAACTTTACGGCAAAACATTTTCTGTTATTTATTCTTTTGTTTATTACTTTTTAAAATTTCATTTACTACAAGACGTGAAGACGTGAAAGTTTGCTTTATAGGGCAGGGAAGAAATAACTGCTGTTATTTTTTGTTGCAACCATGGCTTTAGTTAACGTTTTCTTACCAGTCTATTCACATCGCGATGTATAAAAGCTAAACTTGGCATAAAGCCATGCACATTCTCACGGCAGCACAATCCATTGCGTATGCACTGAAACTCTAGTAAATCAAACATTGATTTTAAGATTAATCTTGTTTATTTTGTCTTTAAAGTAGAACGTCGTAAACTTAAAGTGGACATTTCAACCTTTTTTTCCACTGTGTCCCTATTTTTTTTTTCTTTTCTCCGTACCCTAATACGCTTCTGTATGACACTCAGATGGTGGGCTATGACTCGCCTTTTCATGCCGACTTTGATATCTAACCATGTCTTTTTTATTTCGGACACTATGTGACTTCCTGAAGGTGAACTTTTGAGTGTCTCCGCCACTTTGTATCACATTTCCACTTTTGTCCGCACGCACTGTGTTATGCATGAGGCCCCTGGTCCCAAAAATAAACTTATTTTCAGACGTTTGGCTTGCACTAAAGTTATGCAATGCAAAATAAACTAAATACTTTATAAGTGATCAAGTCTACCAAAAACATTAAACCTGCTTAATGCTAAAGAGTAATTCAGCGAAACATGTATATTGTTTTTCATTTTTAAAAGAATGTATTTATTTGCAAGCAAAATATTATTAACAATCAGATAGATGAGAGTGACATATACTTCATCAATCCAAAATGAACTCAACATTTAACCCAAAACAGAGCATTGCAAATAGAGAGTGCCATCTAAAACAGATCTTTGTATAAAGTAAAACAGTTAAAGGTGTAAAAAAGTTAAGCATAAGCCCAGCATGTTTATTTTAAAATGATTTTTTGAGCTCTTGAAAAGTTCTTAAGACATTTTGAACAGACCCCCTGCACAGAGAATTTGATTTTTTCCAATATGAGATAAAAAAAAAACATTGTTTTTCCCACTAAGTTAGAGAAGGTCAATTAGGATTCTTCCAGTTTAACAAAGTCAGTCTTTGTGCAGGTACTGTGGTATGAAATATTGCAATTGATACTTCATAGAACATTTAGTGCTATTGTAAATGCCACTGTTAAGGTGTTAGAATTGATTTTAAATCCAAGTGATATGCAAAAAACTTTGCCCAAAATGGTTAAACTCCAGGACATTCCCAAAACATGTGACCAGGGGGTATTTTTCGTACGTGGATTACTCGTTTAGCCGGATGTAATTGTTGACGATTTGGCATGATCCTGGATCTGTCGGTTTTTCGAAACTCTTGCTGGATGTGTTGTCATAGCAGCACACCCAAATCCTCAAACCTGCTCGGAGCAGGTTTGTATATGTAAACAAGGATTAGCTCACACACTTAAATCAGTTTCCGTGCGTGGAATTCATTCAGTCATGGCTTCACTGTTCATGAATGAGCAACAGATTGATATTGGTGTGCAAATTATAAGAAGAGAATTTCATATAGAGAGGGTTTTGCACGATCGGCAAGATCCTTTATTGCTCCCGGAGGAAATACTTTTCGAAAGATACCGCTTTAGCCGAGGAGGAATATTGTACCACAAAGATTTATTAGCACCTTATTTTCAAAGTCAAACTAGGCGAAGTCGGGCTCTCACAACCACACAGACAGTATGCATTGCTTTGAGGTTTTTTGCAAGCAGCACTTTTTTATATACTGTAGGCGATCTAAAATCTATCTAAAAGTGCAGTTTGCCAGGCAATTTGTAAAGTCTGTTTGGCTATGAAATATTTCCTTCAGGTTTTCATAGTGTTTCCTGGACACCTGTGGGTGCAGACAATAAAAGAAGCGTTTCATGCCATTGCAGGTAGGTAATACACAGGCAAAAACACCCACAGTTCCATAAAGAATCTCACAATCAGCCTAACATTCTCATTACCCAGGATTTCCAAATGTGATTGGGGCACATGGGACTGATCAGAGTGGAGTTTGATCAAACATTATTTGGAAAATGTACCTCTCCTCCTGATGAATAATCAGACACAGTGTCTTCATCAAATATTTGACCTTTGTCAATATCTCATTGGTCAGACACAGGTTCTAGGGATATGACATTCCCTGCAACTGACCCAAAAAAAAAGAGGGCTATATGGAACATACCTATGGCACACATTGAGGACAAATATATGCAATGACCATCCTTTACCTGAAATGAAGTGACCACTGCATCCTGCCACTGGTTCTGAGGATCAGCTTCCCCCAGAATGCCCTCAGAAACAGGGCGATAGGCATTTTGCTGGAAAGCCAACTCTTCTGCACGAGTTATGGTCTGGACCGCGTGGACCTCCACCTCTTTTTTGCTTGTCTGCCTTCTTATTAGCTTTAAAATAAATGTTTTTCATATTATATATGATTATTTATGTCAACAGTTCTTTAAATAGTTATATACCAATATTTACTAGTTTGAAGTATATTCTTGTACTTCACTTTACCTGTTCCCATGTTCTCCTTGTGCTCACATTTGATCTGGAATTATGACATATTAAATAATAATTAATTTGACACATATGAAATGAAACGCTGCATTCAGTAAGTACAATGCACACTACTTAGCGTTTAATTTGTTTGGCCACTTTTTGCCAGCCATCTTTTCTGGTTTGGGCTGCTTTTGCAGTGTTACCCCTTGTGTATATTAAATCTTGAAATTCTTCATATCCTTCAAATAAAAGGTCCTGCTCCGCTTGTATGGAGAGAAAAAAAATGCGCCTGTTCTTTTGTCATTTTGTTGCAGCCTATCAAAGACTTGCTGATCATGTTTTCTAGACTCAATATATATGGGCTTTTCAGTCAGCGCAGGCATGAGCATTCATCTCGGATGATTAGATCCAGCTAGACTAATCTACTACATGGCTGCATTTGAAAAGCCGACTTATCCTGGATGAGTTTAACCGGCATTAACTCATCCAAGATGAGTCATCTGATCTCGGATGATTTAAGCGACGTACGGAAAATACCCCCCTAACGGTGATACAAGTGCTTGATGACATCTTTCAAAAGTTTAGATCTTGCCCTGGTTACATTTTAGACAGATTTAAACAAGATATATATGATTGATGAAAAAAAACTGCAGTTGAATTAAAGCGTGCTTGGCTCAATGAACTAGAACATATTTTATGAATGGTGAATAACATTCCTTTTCAGAGATTTCAATTAAAAGATAATTTTTAACCTAATTTCCTAAGATTAGTAAAGGGTCAATACATTCAAAAAAATTATTTTTTGGATATTCCACCTCTTCATCCAGGCTGGCCAGTACTGCTTCAGATATATAAATTGATAATAGTGGCAGAAAATTGTTTGACTTGTATTAATACAGTTTCTAATTTATATATAAAAGTAAAAGTACCTGGAAATTTACATTTGAAGCATAATTGTTCAAAGAACAAAAATGCATTCGCAATACTGAGATCTCAAAATATTGCAATCCTAATTAAACAGAATACTGCATAGGTAAAGGAGGACTGAACATGTGATTAGTATGTTTGGGGTAATTAATAAGAGCTTCTTTACCTTTATGTCCAATATTTGTACCAAAACTTTAAGAGATGGTGAACCACATGATTACTGGTATATTGACAGTAATTAATTTTAACTACAGCACAAAGCAAATAATACAGAAAAAATTTAAAACAGGATTTCTTTTCCATTGCAATCACGCAGCTGCAGATTTATGGACATCTCCCAGCTTCCAACATAAAATTTTATTGTATGAATATTTGTAGCCCAGTACCAGCAGTGAAAGTTAGATGTTGCCATGCCACCTTCTGCTTTAGATACCTTTCACTGTTTTGACATGTGGCCATTTTGAATTTTAATGATGTTATAATTGACTGTAATTTCTTGAAAAAAGATTTGTTAACATATATAGGGATACTTTGAAAAAGATATTGGCGCTTTGGGAGGATATTTATTTTGATAATATTAAAACTCTTAGCTAAAATAAGATGTAGGGAGAACCATCTCTGAAGTTCATTTTGATTTTGACTTTGATTGGTCTGTGCATCCAACCACTCTGTTCAATCACCTACAAATACAAAAAATAATTTTGCATCCCGGTTCTAACTCCAGCACAACCCTTTACTGAAATTCTTGTTTTCTGTTTTAACAGCTGACTAACAGAGTTTAATAGTTTTGACCGTTTCTTTTTCCACTTCACTATATTTTTCAGGTGTACTTTTCTTGATCCTTAAAATATGTGAATTTAAATTTCTGGTAATATCACCTTGTTTGTTTATTTTTTCACGATTTTGTTTAGACCTTAGGAACATGACTTCTGCTATTTAATACAACCAAAAAATAACTATCTAAAATGAAGCAAAAGAAAGAAACTGGGGTTCTGAATTGTTGGAGCATAATAAAGGAGCAGCTACCTAAAAGTGAAAGCAGAGATAAATGTGTCCTTATTTTTAATGTGACCTTACATTTAGTCAATTTTTAAGCTTTCTACAAGGCATTATACAATAAACACAGACTGACTTTTATTTTTTTTTTGTTTTACTTTTGCGTCAAAAAAATTTGTTCAGATTCTGATTCTATGATGTTGAAAACATTGAGAAAGGTTGATTTTAGCATGACGTCTGTGTGTGTCTAGGGAAACATATGTACAACAATAACTTTAGAGAAAACTGGCCTGTCTTTTTCAAATAAGTTGTATTGTGTTTGTCTTGGTACAGGCTCCAAAACAGTTTGACCTCTGTCCAACAACATCTGCCATAGAAATTCATTAATTTATCCTGGAAATTATTAATATTAATATTACTGCATTAAGACTGGTTATGCTTCTTCTGGACACATTTTTAATACCATCCCCTGGGTTTATTATCTGGGTGTATCATCTTAATGCACTA
Organism: Polypterus bichir lapradei; assembly: GCA_026402145.1. Classification (NCBI taxonomy): domain Eukaryota; kingdom Metazoa; phylum Chordata; class Cladistia; order Polypteriformes; family Polypteridae; genus Polypterus; species Polypterus bichir. The sequence goes on from JANRMT010027041.1 coordinate 111,582,641, forward strand.
AAATTGCTGAAGACTATATATATATTTTAAGTGTAAAACTCCTTTTTTTTTCTTTTCTTTTCTTTTTTTTTTTTATTTTTTTTTTTATTTTTAGAGATATCTCTATCTTTTAACCCTTAAGCGCCGCTGCATTGGAGCTTGTTTTGCTTTGGACGTACTCTGTCTCTGGGTATGTCAGAGGACTGGGACTGTGTGAAGTGGGTTTTAGCCTCACTTGGGGAGGCAAAAAGGGAGGGTGGGGGGTTAAGGGGGGGAGAGAAAGAGAGCAGGCCTGATCTATACCTAATCTATCCTCTCAGTCTTTATAATTATAATAAGACTATAAAATGACATCAAAAACTCAGAATCAGTGTCTCCATGATGGGACAGTTAACTTCGTAAGCTGGAATGTTAAAGGCCTGAATCACGAATTAAAGAGAAAGAAAGTACTCTCTCACCTAACAGGTCTAAATGCTAAAATAGTATTTTTACAGGAAACTCACTTAATAAGCAAGGATCCGTTCCGGCTGCAAAAAGACTGGACTGGCCAAATGTTCCATTCTAGCTTTACGAAGAAAACTAGAGGTGTGGGAATTCTCATACATAGAACTGTTCCATTTGTAGCATCAGATGTAGTATTGGATCCTGAAGGGAGATATGTAATGGTTATGGGAGACTTATCTAACTGTAAAATGATCTTGATAAATGTTTATGCACCTAATGTTGATGATAAGGAATTTATACAAAATTTGTTGGCATCCATTCCCAATCTGAACACTCATAAAGTTATAATGGCTGGGGATTTTAATTGTGTTATGAATCCATTTTAGATAGGACTTCCTCCACAGGGGGAACGGCATCTAACACTGCAAAAATAATTACAAGGTTTATAACTGATCACAACTTATCAGACCCCTGGAGGTTTTTAAACCCAAATTCAAGAACATATTCTTTCTGCTCACCAGTACATCATTGTTACTCAAGGATCGATTACTTCTTTATAGACAATAACTTCTTGCCTAAGATTAAATCTTGCAAATACGATGCTATTGTTATTTCTGACCATGCACCTATGATCTTGGAGCTAAAATTACTAAGCCCCATGCACTCACCCCGCAGATGGCGCCTCAACTCGCTTCTATTAGCTGATGAGAATTGTACTGAATTTATATCCAAACAAATCAAATTCTTTCTAGAGACAAATACATCCCCCGAGATCTCTGCAGGGATACTCTGGGAAACTCTTAAGGCCTTCTTAAGAGGACAGATTATCTCATATATTTCCCACAGAAATAAATCAGAGGCCAAGAAAGTAGCAGATATAAAAAGCGAAATTACTAAAATAGATGAAGAACATGCCAGACTACCAAGCGAGACTCTACATAGGAGAAGGCAGGCTCTACATTCGGAATTAAACCTCTTGACAACTAAAGAAACTGAACAACTAATTTACAAATCCAGACATCATTACTATGAACATGGGGAGAAAGCTAATAAGCTTTTAGCTCAACAAATTCACAAGCAAGAAGTGCGCAACGCAATCTCGGTAATCACTAGTACGAACGGAGATAAAATCGTCGAACACCAAAATATAATGCACACTTTCAGAGACTACTATAAATTCCTATATACTACTGAGTTTAAGGAAGACAATACACAATCTAATGCATTTCTGGATACATTACAGATACCACAAATAGACGCTTTTAGTGCGGAGGAACTTGATAAACCTCTGATGTTATCAGAATTACTAGATGCTATAAAATCACTCCAAGGCGGGAAAGCAGCAGGCCCTGATGGTTACCCTGCAGAATTTTACAAGAAATTCTCCGCTCAGCTAGCCCCCCTCTTATTAGCAAAATTTACAGAAGCCAGAGATAACCAATCTCTTCCACAAACCTTTCGCCAAGCACTAATCACTGTCTTTCCAAAACAAAATAAGGACTTATTACAATGTGCATCATACAGACTAATTTCACTTCTGAATAACGACGTTAAAATACTCTCTAAAATCTTAGCCAGAAGGGTGGAGAAAGTGCTCCCCTCGGTAATATCACAAGACCAAACTGGATTTATTAGGGGCCGGCACTTATCTTCCAATCTTCGACGCCTATTTAATGTAATATACTCACCAACTAAATCAAACACCCCAGAAATATTATTATCATTAGATGCAGAAAAAGCATTCGACATGATTGAATGGAAATACCTTTTTACTATATTGGAGAAGTTTGGGTTTGGCCCAAACATCTGTGCATGGATTAAATTACTGTATACTAACCCAGAAGCTTCAGTTTGAATCAACAACATTTGCTCAGACTACTTTAAACTAGAACGTGGCACTAGACAAGGATGCCCCTTGTCACCGCTGCTGTTTGCGATTGCCATTGAACCACTGGCAATACATTGTCGAAATACTGATCAGATAAAGGGGATTAGCAGAGAAGGACTGGAACAGAAAATCTCATTATATGCAGATGACATGGTACTGTATATATCAGACCCAGAAAACTCTGTACCTGCAGTCTTAGCAGCACTCACAGAATTTCAAAAGATCTCTGGTCTCAGAATTAATCTGAATAAAAGTGTATTCTTTCCAGTGAACTCTCAAGCATATAATATTAGATTAGATACCCTACCTTTTATCATTGCAGAACAGTTTAAATACCTAGGGGTAAACATCACAAGTAAACATAAAGCTCTATATCAACAAAATTTCGCCGTTTGCATGGAAAAAATTAAACAAGACTTGCATAGATGGTCAACCCTTCATCTCACACTAGCTGGAAGAATTAACACTGTTAAGATGAATATTCTTCCTAAGCTCCTTTTTTTATTTCAAAACATCCCAATATACATTAATAAATCATTTTTTAGGCAATTAGATTCGACAATAACCTCATTTATTTGGAATTCAAAACATCCACGCATCAAAAGAGCGACCCTACAAAGACAAAAGGCAGAAGGCGGCATGGCTCTACCTAACTTCCAGTTTTATTACTGGGCAGCAAATATACAGGCGATAAGAACCTGGACACAAATAGAAGAACATACACAGGCTTGGTCCGCAATAGAATTAAATTCCTGCAGTACTTCTTTGTATTCCTTGCTCTGTGCTCCAATAAACACACGTTATCGGCAATACACTAATAACCCAATTGTGCTCCACTCACTTAGAATCTGGAACCAATGTAGAAAGCATTTTAAGACGGAGAAGCTTCTATCTGTGGCACCCCTGCAAGAGAACCACCTCTTTCAACCCTCACAAACATATGCAGTTTTTAATATTTGGAAAAAATTTGGAATTAACTTGCTTAGAGATCTTTATATAGACAACGTCTTTGCATCCTATGAGCAATTACATTCCAACTTTAACATTCCAGCTACACATTTCTTTCACTATCTTCAAATCAGAAACTTTGTTAAACAAAACCTTCCAGATTTTCCTCATCTTGCACCCTCATCCATGCTGGAAAAAATATTGCTCAATCTCAAGGATTTAGACTCCATCTCTACAATATATAAAATCATTTTACAATCCCTCCCTTTTAAAGATCCAAGAGGACACTGGGAAAAAGATCTTTCAATTAATATATCAGAAAAGGAGTGGAAAGTAGCAATGCAGAGAATTCACTCGAGCTCCATATGCGCAAAGCATACAATTATACAACTCAAAATTATATATCGAGCACATCTGTCTCAACTAAAACTCTCCAAAATGTTCCCAGGGCATGATCCAACCTGCGAACGTTGTAACCAAGTCCCAGCCTCACTAGGTCACATGTTCTGATCCTGCACCAAATTAACATTATTCTGGACAAACATTTTTAATTACCTTTCATATAGCCTTGGACTTACAATCCCTCCAAACCCATTAACAGCCGTGTTTGGGGTTCTTCCAGATGGGTTTAAAGCAGAGGAAGACAAACAAATTGTGATTGCATTCACTACACTTTTGGCACGTAGACTTATTCTCATAAACTGGAAGAACCCAAACTCTCCTCTTTTAAGTCAGTGGGAAACCGATGTGTTATATTATTTGAAGTTGGAAAAAATCAAATACTCAGTTAGAGGATCCGTACAGACTTTTTTCAAAACATGGCAGGATCTAATCAGTAATATTTTAAAATAAGTTCAAAAGGCACAGAGAATTTATTAATTTAGGTATGTCTCCAAGCCTTAAATTTAACTCCGTTTGGCTTGCTCTCTCTCTCAGGGGTGGGGATCGATCTGTTCTTAATTTTTCTCTTTGTAAAAACTTGATTGCTTTGTATGGATTGTAATA
>JANRMT010027041.1:111587004-111609119 GCA_026402145.1 Polypterus bichir lapradei
AAAAAAAAAAATTTATCCTGGAAATTTGCAGTTTGCTCCATTTTTTCAGCCTATTGATTTGCAAATTAATGGACAGGTTATTTTCAAAATACATAATTTGTATGTCCATACATGGTGTACAATGCGCACACATACACACACACACTCTCTCAAAGATATTTATAAGTGAAGATACCTAAAAGCTTATTTGCTGTACCATCAGGGCATATGCTGGATGATGAAAAGAAAGAAATGAAACACACACACACCTAGATCTGTTAAGGTTGAAGTGTACGGAAGCATTATGCCACCCCCGCCTCAACCCAAATCAACTTTATCTGTACATGGATTTAGTATCAAATTTGCTGTTATTTAAGTTGTTCACTTCATTGAATTTTCTGTTTATTTTATATGTATTTGCCTACACAATACAAGTTAATGTTGCTGGTTGTATATTGCTCAATAGTACAATCAATTTATTATATATTATATAGTAAAATGTTCTGTTGTGTGAAGTACTGTATGTTTTTTTTTTATAATATTCCTCAGACAGAATAGAGAACAAATATTTAATTAATATACTAATATACATGCGCAGTTTTTGATTTAGGTTGATAGTAAATGTTCTTATGAGTATAAAAATTGAATTACTACAAACTTTTATTAAGGACTATAATGGCATTAAAATGGTGTTTCTTAAATCAAATATTTCGTTTGAAAAGGCTGTTGAGTGAAAGTAGGCCTCAAATAATAAGCACTATGCTTTCTGTATAGATTATTGGATAAAGGGGGTTTTTGGCAAGGCGTTGGCAGCTGAATATCAAATCAATATAAATAGCTAGTTACATTTAGTGTTTTGTGAAAACACAATGGCAAAAGCCCCAAAAAAAAAAATTAAGTGAATGTGAAGTGGAGGCAAGTAAAAATGTACTATTTGATGGTTTAAGCATTGATATAAGCAACAAAAGGAAAGTGATGGAGTGATACAGCTTGGCAGAGACATTCAGAAGTTCAAGTTCAAAAAGTCTCAGTGCCAAAATAAAGAAATGGTCAGATGTCAAACTTGATGTGATAATGTGAGTCATAGCTCACCATCAAAGTGTCATATGGAAGCTTATTAGGGCACAGAGAAAAAAAAATATTAGGGACACTGAAGAAAAATGGAAATGTACTTTAATCTTGAAATTTATACTTTAATTTCATAATTTATTTTGTCATTAAAATAGAACATCATAAACTTCATCTTAAAATCGATGTTCGACAAATCCCATAATAACTAAAGTAGCATGTGTTCCCCGACCCAGTCATATATCACTACGTGCTTCTTAAATAGGCTTTCTCTTATGCTGACAGGAGCACACAGGCACTGATTGCTACACAGAATACATTACATTCATGATATTACAGCTCTCTGAACATTTTAGAGTAGCAAGATGTGTACTTGATATCATTTTTGTGATATAATGCATTAAAGCATGTATTAAACATATGGGGGCACGGTGGTGCAATGGTAGCAATAAGCTGGTGCCCCGTCCCGCAAGATGATTGCTGGGTTACACTTGACCCTGGATGGAATAATTTAATGCAGCAGTACTGTCTCTGTCAAACGTACCAACCCCCAAATCCTGTCCTTCTGTTTTTTTTTGCCGTCACTGTACTGTGCCGTCTGTACTTTGCCGTCACTGTACTGTGTATATAAGAGCCAGATCTAATGGTATTTACTTATTTACCTTTATTTATTTACTTACTTCCTACAGCGTAAAGTCACAAGTAGACCGCAGAGCTTCTCATGTACATATACAAAGTACTAAAACTCCCTAGCGCGTCTTTATGTGAAAACAGTAGTGTCAAATCCACGTTTGGGGTTTGGGTCTAAGTGGGATCATGAACGCAACTGAGAGAATAAAACTGAATTAAAAAAAAAGCTAACCTTTACAAGTATCATAAATTTACAGCAGCTGTTACAGACTGGAATCAAATGTATGTTTTTATTGTAAAATAGTAAGAATAAGAGCAGCTCACTTCTCAAAACAGACTCGTCCGGGGTCGAACCCGTGAAGTTTCAATTACCAGTCAACAGTTGATACCATTGCGCCACTGAAGCAGTCACAGCAAATGCGTGTCAATGTCGCACCCTAACGCCGGTTCTTTTTCTGCAGTTATATTCTTTAATAGAAGTTATATTTGTACCTTTTGTGAAAGTGTTTATTTGATATTTGGAATTGAGGTTTCACACATTATACACTTCATGTCTACCTTTTGTCAATTATTACTAAAACATGAAAAATGTTTCTGTTTTAACAATGTGTTTACATAGACCGTTGTAGACATGGAGCACACATGAAATGCATGTGTTCCAAATAACGATATAGTATTTATAAAAAGTGTAATTTTGCTTGACTTCTCACTTTATACAACTCTAAGCAACTGGCACGCAGGTAAAGAGACTTGAGCTGAAAAAACTGTGTGGCGGTGGGGGGATATGATAATAGGATGCTTGCTGCTTATCGACACATTTACAGGACAAAAGACACTGATGTAGAGGTGCAAAGCGATTTAAGATGGGACAGATCTACAAGTTTTTTCGTAGGCTCTGGTAATTCTAGTGTTAATCCTATTTGTCCCACAATCTCTCTCTCGCAAAACATTTGTCATCTAGAAAAGTCCTTTCTTTTGCCTTGGCTACAATACCTGTCAATTGTACATCATCACAATTCTGTGATGTTTATGGGCTTTTTTGTTCTACTTTTTGTAATACGGTAAGTGGAGTTTCGCCAGCTAAAATTTTAGAGTCTATGAGTCTTAATTCTGTGTTTCAGCTTACTTATAAACAACTTGTTTTCATTTTTACAAAAAAATAATTTATATTAGGTTTTCAGCTTCCCTGATTATGAGACTAGCTCAGCTCAGTTACATTTCTTTTATATACAGTTCCTTTCTTCTTAGAATACAAGATTAAATTGGGGCTATAGTAGCCATGTACGCTGTTTTGCCTTGCTGTCTCACTCTTTTACTCTTCTCTTCTTTTTGTTTTTTGTTTATGCATGTAGTGCTTAATATATACATATTTGTGAGATCACTGGGTGAAGTATACTTTCGTGAACTCTGCTTATTTGTATAGTTTAGCCTCCTACCTTTCAGGCTAGTGCCGGAGCCCATCATGGTTTTTACAACATGTGGGTTGCTGTTGAACTCTTGGTGACTAAGGAGCATACTTATACGGTCAAAGATGAGACAAACAGCCAAAACAAAAATTTGGGGCAGCCACCCGTATAATTTTTCCTGGCTCTAAAAAAGGTTAAATATTGTACAATTGTGTACAGGTTTGAGTCCAAAACTGAACTGACTTAATGAGACAAAGATGGTGGTTTAAAGGGAGGGTAAAGGAAGTGAGGTCATTAGAGCCGGAACTGGAAGTGAGGTCATTAGGACAAGGTGGAATTTCCCAATATTGGTCTGCAGTGGAAAAAGAGAAGGGATCAGTACACTCTGCCACCTTCTGGTCTGGCATGGAATTACCCTTATTCAGGCCCTTTAGCTGACTCCCATGCGCACATGTGTGACAATACATACTGTATACAGTGTCTCTATATATCTGTGTCTTAGAAGGGTAGCACAACTAGTGTGTGTGTATATATGTATGTATGTATGTATGTATTTGTAAGAAGACACAATCACTACAAAAAAGAGTTGGAGATCCACCCTGTATATTGTTGTGCAGGGAAAAAGAAAAAAAGTGTTTGAATAAGCAAAATCATAAGAGTGTTCTCTTCAGACTGAGCCTGTACAGAATGTGCATTGACTGCTTGACTTATGGCTGTTAACAGGTTTTATAGCAGGAGGATAGGAAGGGTGTGCTTGCAGGACAGGAAATGGAAATGAGGTCATCGGCAGTTGCCAGAAGGGAGGCCAGGAACAGAGGCGCAAGTGGTGCAGTCAGGTGGTTTTCCCTTTTGAATGTCTGTAGGAAGAGAATAAGAGTTATTACTGCTCACTGCCTGCTCTCCATCCAGCTTGTCAACAACCCTATTTCATCCCTTTGATTGCCTCCGAAGCGTACGTGTGTGACAATATAAATATATATATTCTTGAAGACAGACAGAGGTCTTGTAAGTAATCAATGGAAGTTGGAATATCTGTGCAAATTGTTTGCTTCAGCTTGCAAGGCTTAATTTATTTTAATTGCTGCAGAGCATCTCTACATTGTAATCTATTAGTTGCTCCCTGAAAATGTCCTTTTTATCAGTTTTTGCTAATCTAAATATCAGATTTAAACTGCTGACAGTATACTATTTATCTTTTCACCATTTTAGGTCATTCATTGCCTTACAACTGATTTAAATTTGAAGAAAAACTAGAAAAACTGAGGTGTTCTAAAACATTTGACTGATATTACGTGTGTGTGTATGTACATATATATATATACAGTACACCCCCAAAATTCGCAGGGGTTACGTTCCTAGAGCACCCGCGAATTGTGAAAAAATGTGAATTTTGGATGTGGTTAAAAAAATGTCTATTTTCATAGTTTAAACCCTAAATATGCCCCCAAAACACTTTAACTTAATTTCAGACTCAGCTAAATACATTACCTAAAAATAAAGAGTGTAAAGGTAAACCTATATACTGTACTGGTATGTTTCCCGCAGTGCTAGAATGTAAAATACCAATGTTACCGCCATATGTACTGTAATTCATGCAAGCACGTTTTCATTGCCAGAAGCCTTAGACGGTGCAGCTCGATTCGGTGGTATCTTGGGGCTTTAACCGTTAAACTGCCACATACTTGGGGGTTAATGCATCCTTGGACACCAAATACATTTTTGCTGCACTTTAAGTAAACATCACAATTCACAAAGAAAAAGTGAAATTTTAAAGTAAAAACATTTTTTTCATGCAAAAAGCATCACAATTACTGCAACACTGATCATTTTACACACTGCTAATGAACAGTAAAAACTATTTTAAAAACTACTGGAACAATATGTACAAAGTGCAACTGATGCCATGGACGTAAATCACTGAGCCAACTGCATTTAAACTGGCTGCAAGCAAGCACACAGAGGTAAAGCGCTAACTCTGGCAGGTTAGTCTTAGTGCAGCTTTGGTCACAGAATTGCACACAAGCACTTTATTCAAACACTTCAAACAAACATGTCTCTTTCAGAAGTAAAAGGTGCTCAGCATGCAGTTAGTTAATGATTAAACAATAGACAAACCTCATATGGGAGCACAACCCCTGTCTGGGGAAGAAGAGGAAAACAAAGCAATCAGCCAAAAAGGACCAGTACGGTTCAGGCTTTTAAGCAAGTGTAAAATCGCGCGAGCAGCCGCAACTGAGAAGATGGTGATTTATTTATTTTTATGGTGGAGATTCCAGCCTTGACCTGACACGCGCACTCACAAACAGAGACAAAAACGAAGCAAACCAGTAATCAAACAGCAAATAAAGAATGTAATGAAAACAAATGAAAAAAGATAACAACAATACCACCCCTGTTCCCCTTGCGGTGATTACACATTAGATGCAACAAAGCACAAACAAAACACACACAGTAAATCATGAAAAAGTTCATGAAAAACGGCAATGGATGAAATGTAATGATGAAAATAGATGGTCCAGCGATCCGCACGTTGAATGGGAATGTACAGATAGTCAGGAGCGCTCCTTTCTTTGCAGGATGGCAATGAATCCACTTACAGTCCTCATGTACACAGGCAGACAAACCAGACGCAAAAAACGATCCAGGACAAAATGAATAAGTACAGGTAACCCAACAGAAGGTAGACAGACAGGAACTTGGAACACAAATTACAAAAACTTTTTTTTTTTTTTTTTTTTGCTTGTGGTCACTGGCCCCCTTTTTAAAAGACATCCTTTGACCTCAACAGCCCCAGCACCCTCAGCAGAAGACCAATCAGAGCCACTGCAGGGACTGCTGGGAATTGCAGTTTCAAATTCTATTGGCTACTTTTACCATCCCAAGTCATGGTTTTCTCTACAGCTGCTTCCTGTTCTCTCTACAGTACAGTATTGGAATGAAAAAAGCCATAAAAATTGCGGAGGATATTTGCAGTTTCCACTAACAATTATTAGTTAGGTTCTAAGGAAAAATCCGCAAATGACTGAAGCCACGAACTCTGAACCGTGACTTCGTGGGGATCTACTGTATGTATGTATGTATGTATGTACTGTGTATATATATATATATATAAATATATGTTATGTGGTGCTACACTGCTAATCTATTTGGCAATATGATCCACCCCCTGCTCTCCATTTGTCTGTTATTTTTAAAAACATTAATATTTCAGCTATAAACCCTAATATCTGTAATCTTCAATTTAAATTTGTACATAGATTATATTCTGCCCCTTGTATACAATTTATTATGGACTTTGTGATCAATTTGGTCAGTCTGGAGTAGAAAGTATTTTTCTTCGCATGTTTATTGAATGTCCTATCATAGCTACAGTAATTTTTTGTTCAATGTTGCCTTTATTCTGTCTTCCATTCTTATTGCAAATATTTATCCCCAAATCTTCTCCAACAAAGATTATTCTCCTTTGGCTCTCTTGCTGCTAAATCTATTTTAATACCCTGGTGGAAATACACAGACTCTCTATCATTCTCGGCCTCTTTCCTGAATTTAACCTTATTAGAGCTTTCAGCAGCAAGGACTAATGGGGCATCCGGGGTTAACATTGGGCAGTGGCAGAATTGCGCACAAGTCATTTAGACACAGGTTTCAAGTGGTCAGTACTGCTGATCAGGAAGGCGCCTCTAGGACTCTGAGGACCAGTTGGTTTGGCTGCCTCTCTTGCATGCCAGTTTGGCCTTCTTTAGTTATATAAATTAGATATATTAGTTTGAAGGATTGCGGCAAGGGGGTGGATGTCAAGGGAGATTGGTATTTTGATCATATAATTTTTTATTGTGTACACTATTTAACTGCATTTGGTTGTTTTGCCAATTAAATAATTGATCGCAAAAAATTTACAGTATGTGTTTAATTTAAGTATATATTTCTCTCTGATCTTTTCTCACCCATCTAAACAGTACATATATTAAATGAAATAAGTATTCAGGATCAAAGTGATTGAAATTGGTGATCTCTTTCATGTACAGGTATATACAGTACACAACATAATTGGCACCAGCAAAGGAATATTGTAAGCTTTTCTACTTAATTGATTTTTGTCACTAAAAAAATTACAATAGATGGTGCAGTGGTTTCTTTTTTCTAAAATCTTGAACTTAGGCTTTATTGATGGACATTAAAGGAGTAGCATGCATCTTGCGATTCAAATCCACATCACAGATTATTTTTAGTTAATAAAGTTGAAGAAACACGGGAAGTGAAGACAGATGGAGCACTTCTAGAACTCTTTTATTCTATTTGCAGTAAAAAGTGCAATTACCAGGGCATAGCTGTATTTTTTTCAGCATTAAAATACAGCATAAAGCTATGCAAACCCAACATAAAATAACCTGTACAATTTTTTATGATTTACAGAAGGACATTTTACTTTTTTACATGTTTATAATAAGAATAAAACAATATAAATAATAGATACTGTGTTTCTATTTTGTTCATTAAATTGTTTTCAGATCACAGTTAGAAATAATCTTGTATTCATAATTGACTCTGATAATATAATTGACTAATTCTGCTTTTCTTTTGGTTTGGAATTTGTTTTTGTTATGTTTTCTGAAAGAGGAGTTGAAGAGATGTCTGGAAATGTGTTATCTTTAGAGAAAATAAAATCTACAAAATACAATAAAGTATATCCTCAGTTGTGAGTTTAATTAATACTAATTAACATTCTAAGTTAAATGCTAATCAGTGCATGGTCAAATTTAACAATTATATCCTAACTGCATGGTATGACAGAGGGTTGCAAATTATTATTGATAATGAAGTAACTAATGCACTGAAGAAAAATACGTATATTGTCATAAATATCCGTAGAGAAGCCTCTATGCGTTGGTTTTTTTTTTTTTTTCTTGGTTTTTAAACACAACACTGCGTAGGGAATCAGTAAATAAATGTGGTTGTGGTCGAAACTTATAAATTTTGATCATTGAAGGAGTGATAGGCATAAATTTCTTATAATTCCAATAAATATCATTAGCCAGGTTTTATCTTTTTTTATTTTGTTATTCACTGCTAAAATTACCGTTGAGACTACAAAAGGGATTGCTTTGTAAGTTAAAATTTATGATTCTCTCACATTATTGCCATAATTGGAATTAAATACCTTCCAAATATAGTATTTCTTTACATTAGATTAATCTTTAACATTTAAATGTGTCTCCTGCAATAATGGTATATCTGACTTGAGTGAATTAACATGTGATAACAGTTTTTGTCATGACTGAGACCATTTTAAACTCAAAGTTAGAAAACCTTTGCTGGTCCTACTTGAATTTAACTTTACAAAAGTTTTGAATGCCAAACCCTGCAGCCAGAGATATCATAAAATAATTAATGAAGTTGAAAGAAAGAAGGTCCAGTACTTCAGAGTTCCAGTTGTGTCAATAGATAAATAGCAATGTAATAATATAAACCAAGCAGAAATTCAACTCAGAAATTCAATTCATATAAATAAATATTCTAACAGTTTAGTGTACTAATTACATAAATGCTGTTATATAATGATACTTAAGCACTGGTATCTTAAAAGACTTAAGGTGAATGAATATATAAAAATGTATTTGTATATATTTATTTGGGGGTTTGATTCATCTAGAATCTAATTCTGTTTTTTGTGTAATAAAAAAGTTAATTTTAATTGCTATCTTGTTTTCCAATATTTACATGACTTTGTTGGATGTGATCATATCTCTGTGATTGTTGTGCTAATAATACCATGGAAAGTTCTCATGTTCTAGGTTATCCTTAAGATACAGTCATATGAAAAAGTGTGGGAACCCCTCTCAGCCTGCATAATAATTTACTCTAGTTTCAACAAAAAAGATAACGGTGGTATGTCTTTCATTTCCTAGGAACATCTGAGTACTGGGGTGTTTTCCAAACAAAGATTTTTAGTGAAGCAGTTTTTAGTTGTATGAAATTAAACCAAATGTGAAAAACTGGCTGGGGGAAAATATGGGTGCCCTTGTAATTTTGCTGATTTGAATGCATGTAATTGCTCAATACTGATTACTTGCATCACCAAATTGGTTGGATTAGCTCGTTAAGCCTTGAGCTTTATAGACAGGTGTGTCCAATCATGAGAAAAGGTATTTAATGTGGTCAATTGCAACTTGTGCTTCCCTTTGGCTCTCCTCTAAAGAGTGACAGCATGGGATCCTCAAAGCAACTCTGAAAAGATCTGAAAACAAAGATTGTTCAGTATCATGATTTAGGGGAAGGCTACAAAAAGCCACCTCCAAGGTTTAAACTGTCAGTTTCAACTGTAAAGAATGTAATCAGGAAATGGAAGGCCACAGGCACAGTTGCTGTTAAACCCAAGTCTGGCAGGCCAAGAAAAATACAGGAGTGGCATATACGCAGGATTGTGAGAATGGTTACAGACAACCCACAGATCACCTCCAAAGACCTGCAAGAACATCTTGCTGCAAATGGTGTATCTATACATCATTCTACAATTCAGCGCAATAGGCACAAAGAACATCTGTATGGCAGGGTGATGAGAAAGAAGCACTTTCTGCACTCATGTTACAAACAGAGTTGCTTGTTGTATGCAAATGCTCAATTTAGACCAACCAGATTCATTTTGGAAGTGCTTTGGACTGATGAGACAAAAGTTTAGTTATTTGGTCATAACATAAAGTGCTTTGCATGGCGGAAGAAGAACACCGTATTCCAAGAAAAACACCTGCTACCTACTGTCAAATTTGGTGATGGTTCCATCATGCTGTGGGGCTGTGTGGCTAGTTCAGGGACTGTGGGGCCCTTGTTAAAGTCAAGGGTCAGAGGAATTCAACCCAATATCAACAAATTCTTGAGGATAATGTTTAAGCATCAGTCACAAAGTTGAAGTTACAGAGGGGCTGGATATTCCAACAAGACAATGACCCAAAGCACAGTTCGAAATCTACAAAGGCATTCATGCAGAGGGAGAAATATAATGTTCTGGAATAGCCGTCACCATCCCCTGACTTGAATATCATCGAATATCTACTGTATGGGATGATTTGAAGCAGGCTGTCCATGCTCGGCAGCCATCAAATTGAACTGAACTGGAGAGATTTTGTATGGAAGAATGGTCAAAAATACGTCCATCCAGAATCCAGACACTCATCAAAGGCTACAGGAGGCATCTAGAGGCTGTTATGTTTTCAAAAGGAGGCTCAACTAAGTATTGATGTAATATCTCTGTTGGGGTGCCCAAATTTATGTACCTGTTTAATTTTGTTATGATGCATATTGCATATTTTCTGTTAATCCAATAAACTTAATGTCACTGCTGAAATACTACTGTTTCCATAAGGCATGTCATATATTAAAAGGAAGTTGCTACTTTGAAAGCTCAGCCAATGATAAACAAAAATCCAAAGGATTAAGAGGGGTTCCCAAACTTTTTCATATGACTGTTGATGCAAAAATACCTTCATCCTCTTTAATGATAGCTTGTTTCTAATTCAAGTAGGCTTATCTTATTTGTTTTTACTGCTTGTAACTTCAGCTTGCAAGTGTGTTTTGCCCCTTGTTCTTGATTGATGGATGTAATTTTTGTCTCTGCTATTTTGACCCTCACTATTCCTTTCCACCACTATTTCTTTGCCTCCTTTCTTCTCCTGGACATGTTTTGTTCATAATTATCCTTGGGCATTTTGCGTGTCTTTAACCATAATATAAGAACTATACTGAAATATCATCCAGATTATTTGGTATAATGTTACTAATATCTCCCTAATACTACTTAGGATTTCCTGGCATTTAGAGATGACAAAGAGTAGTTTTTAATTAATGACCATTTTTGTGCTTTGTTTGGTGCTTCTTTGGTTGGTGATATCCCATTTTTTTACAGGGATTCAATGTGTCGGCTCGTGCATCGAGTCCTCATGGGGCATTGTCAAGTGTTTGATATCACTGATTGTGATAACTAGCTCTTGGTGCCCATTTTAAGACTCTACAAACAGAAAATCTGTTTCTATAGAAGTAGTCCCCGGGGTACGGACATCCGACCTACGACTTACGAACGGGGCTGCAGCTGCGACACATGCACCTCAGTAACTGCGACTCCGTCATCTTCGGCCTGAGGATGCTGCAAGCGGTGGCTGGATGGGGGGGCGATTTTCGCTGCTTGCGCAGTATAGTGTCCCTTGGGCGGTTCCTGGCGGCAAGCGGTGACCTGTGGTCCATAGTCACCGGGGCCACAGCTATCGCTCGTGTGTAGGACGGAGGCTTGATGAGGCAGATCGCTGCCCGCCCACTACGCTGCCGCTGCTACTGCTCCTGACTGGACACAGGCTGGATGGAGCGGAAAGGGGCGTTTCACTGCCCGCCTATCACACACGGCTGCCCCTTTGTTCTTAGTGGGTGGCTGGTAATGCTGCAAGCAGTGACCCGGTTATGGCTGAACGGAGGCCATTGAGGGTGAACGGGGTGGCGGTGCGTAGCATTGTAGTTTGCCTCGGATGGCTGTCTGTTGAATGGGGGTGGTGGTGGGCGATTCACTGGCCGCCTTTGTCCGCACCCTATTCGTTCCTGCTGTGATAGCGTGTACAGTGCTGTGCAGTAGATCTCATCTTAACCTTTTGTTTTCACCCTTCAAGAATGTCTCTGAAACACAAACGTGATGCAAGTGCTGGTGATAAAGTAACAAAGAGAAAAACCATCACCATTAAAAATAAAGTAGAAATAATAAAAAGGTCAGAGAGAGATGAAACTCCATCATTCATTGGCAGAGCACTTGGTTACAGTCGGTCAACAATAGAATATATTAAAATAATGTACCTGTTCCGACTTACATACAAATTCAACTTAAGTACAAACCTACAGTCCCTATCTCGTACTTAACCCGGGGACTGCCTGTACATGCAAAAATGGCCTGCTGTTGTCTTTGTGTCTGTCTGTCCAAATGAAGTTCCTCAGTAGACTAATTTTGTTGAGATGTGGTACTTTAAACTTTCTTAGTAAACTTCTATGAAGAATAATTATCCATAAGATATCTTGAATCGCATGTGCTTCACAAATTTTTAAAGTTTCATTGATTCCTAATTAAATGCATTGATGAATTTGCAAAAATGATCCATCTTACAACTGATGCAACTTCAGTTACTGTTTTAAATTTACCTTAAAGGTTATTTTTAACTTCTGTATTTTTGTGTATTTTCTTTATTTACACATCTGTTAAGTACTAATGAGATATTGCAATGCTGGAAAATTTGGACTCCTTGAAGTAAACTCACTGAAAAATCAGAAGCTTGCAAAAACCCACAAACTCACTTCTGCTGTTTAAAGTCGTATCACGTCAGTTAAACTATCTTTGTACTCATAAAAGTAAAACAAGGATGCAAGGATAGTTACAAAGTCACTTATCTAGAAAGGATTGTAAGGAGAAAGCAGCTGTTTACAGTTACATATTTGGCTGACATCTTTATCCAAGGTGACAACATTTATGATACAATTGGTGACATTTCTTTTGCTTTTCCAATTGGAACATTGGCAGGTCAAGTGACTTGCTCATAGTCACACAGTGTCAGTAGCAAGATTTGAACCCACAACCACAATCAATAAACACATACTTGTTTATGTTTCATGAAACACATCCCCACAACTGCATTATTTACAGATTTTAACAATTCAGTACTTCTCTGACACAATAATGTATCTGCAAAACACTACTATGATATTTTATTCATCATGGTCTATTACAGCCCACACAATATTGTTGTTTTTATTTCTTATTGTTTATATTGTTTTTGTATATCATCTTTCCATAAGGTAACATCATCCCATCTTTACTTCAATTTACAACAGGTCAGACGTAATATTAAATTTTAAGTGTATTTCTAATCATGATACAGAAAGTCAGTGCAGTGGCGGTTAGGATGGTGGACTGAACTAATAATGTTTTGTTTTTCTCTTAAGTGTTGTAGGCACTAAACAACAGTCTAACTTTATCTAATTTTGCATATACAGTCCTGCCACTTAAACATTTTTCTCATTTTAATTCTGATTAAGTTTACATTTTTTGCCTACATTTGACTGGTATTACATTTTAAATATTTCTACAGTATCCAGTGTTGGGTATTGCAAAGTGTTCCTCTAAGAAGATTTTCTGCTGTGGCTTGTATGCTGCCAGTCTTTCCTTGGGCCAGATGGACCAAAAAAGTACACTGCTTCTCATTATTTTTTCCCCAAGCTGTGGAATAAGCTTCCAAAGATGATCTAACTAGACTAGCTCATATGTCTATTGAAGGCAATTTGGGATTTCTATATTTCTACTCTCCTCCTGGATATCTACAGCTGTATTGACCTTAACCAACTTTGTTAACTGTAAATTGTATTTTTAATTACTCTTTCATTTTCTACTTTAAATTTTTGCTTTATATTGTCTTAATCACTTAAGTCTAAGCAACATTGAATAAAGGTGTTTGCAAAATAAGTAATTACAGTATTGGGAGACTTAATACTTTTGAGAATAACTACACAAATTTTTGATAGCTATTTTGTCATTTAAATTTTCGTCAATATCTTCCTTCATTCTAACCCAGTACTTGCTTCCCTAAACTTTGCAATGGTAATAAAGAGACTCACACAAATGACCAATATGTTTAATCTCATTTCTGTCCTATTACAGATATATTTTTATCTGGCATCACAGAGTACATTGTTTTCACTTGGCTAGTTCAACAGTTAAAGAATATTGATTGTAATCCTTAGTCGGTTTTCTGACTTCATCACTCCTTGTAGCAGTTCTGTAGAATGTATATTTTATATAGCTCTCTTTAATGAGTGCAGGCTCTAAAAAGTATTACTATAATGTATGAAATTATTATACTACACAATTATATACATAAAAAGGAAAGAATCACAAAACAGAATGAATTTTGATGATTAACAGAAACAAATCTTGACACTATACTCTCTCTCTCCTGCTAACTTTACAATTGAAATATGGCAATGTGATGATAGAGCAGTGGGAAAAAAACTCCAGTTAGCACACAGCTACTGGACACCCTCATCACCCTGGGAATTCTATAATATCCTAAATACATTCTGAAAAGTATAACAAGGGAGGATCAGATTGAATATCAAGGCTTCCAGTATCTGTGGTGTAATGTTCGATGGACAAGAGTGGTAGCTTAGCTATGTAGCAGTGTCACTAAGGATACCAAGTATAGAAATAAAATTGAGACCAATGGGATATCCCTTATTCAAACAAACACATCCCTCCCTGTAGTTCAACCTCCCCCAACAATTTCATTTGTCCTTAGAAACTCTACAGGTCTGGCATCTTGCCATGGTGATGCATGTTGTAAAATATATCCATTTATAAGTTCTCTTAAGTAAATACATTAATGGTGAAGACATTGAAAAGCTTAACTTGTTAGCAGGGGGATTTTGAAATTAGCATTAACTTGAAGGCAATATACTGTAAAGGCATAGGATTGGGAGCAGTGATATTTTCATAACAAAAATGAGAACTAGAACTAAAAATATTCTTTTTAATTTTAAAAGAAGGAAAACTGAAATTAAGGCAAACAGAGAAACTAAATAAAAATTAGTGATATCTGAACGAACTAAAACGAGAACGAAATTGAGTAAAAACAAAAGAAACAGCAGTAGCATTTTCGTTCAGTCCAGTTCAGTCATGTAGAGGGGTTGTTTATCGGTCGCCCTGAGCATTCAGTTGTGTTGCACTGTTTATTATGCGGTGATCTTGTAACTTGGGCTTACTATAGTCACATGGCGCAACTTCCGTGAAGGACCGTTGTTTGTTTGTTTGTTTGTTGAGAACATTTGACTCGTCGGGTTGAAGCAGTAAGCACGTGTGGTTGACAATGGTGAGTTTTGCATAGATGTTTGCGGGTAGAAAGTGAGAAAGTAACATGTAGAAATACTTTAATTACAGTGCAAATCATAATAAAAGCAAATGTAGCGTGCAGGAAGAAAAAAAGAGTCTTGGAGTTTCAGTGCAGGACCAGCTGGATAAGTACTTAGTAGAAGTTCAGCACTTCTCTGGCACCATGATTGCACTTCAGGGGAGAAGGATAGGTGCATGCAGTTTATTTGCAAATAAAGGTAAGACCATAAATGGTTTTTCAATTTTATGAGAAATGGGATCAGACTAAGAAAAAATCCAATATTAAAAACTACGTTTTGACCTTAAATAAAATATTCTTTGTTTTTTCTTAATATCCTTTTGTTGAACAGTCTGTATTAAAATTATTTAAAGCATCACAATTAAAATCTTTTAAAAACAACTAAATATGTCAATTAAGATCAAAATTGAAATTCGTTTTTTTTGTACACCACTCTATACTTCCATTTGTATTGAATGAGTATGAAATTGCAACAGCAAATTTATAACCCATTGGGGGTGTAGAACAAATGTGCTCTCTCCACTCCTCTCGCTGCTATAAATGTAACATTCTTTCTTAGCAAAATATGTGCCTTACCTATATGTGTGTAAAGAATGCTGACAAGATTTGAAACATAACCAGTAGTAAATGTACATGCTGCCAAATGAAGAGTGAATAAGATACTCTTTTGGGTTCGTATATTTTTAAATCTGACTCTGAAGGAGTCAGTGCCTTACCAGCCATGAACCTCACTGCACGTCACTGCTTCAGTACTGCCAGCAGAAATCGTCAACATACAGTCTGCTGCCAGCAGTGGCCGAAGACCTTGTCTGTGCACCTGCATCATCAAGCGAATATTTGCACTGTGTGGCTATCTGTGCAACAACATCATTGCAACATAAACAAATCTCACAGAATTCCTGCTTGTTTAAAGCTTAACAGCAACTAGCTTGCACAGACTGCTTTCTTGGATTGAAACATTTGATCTTGCTGACTACACTCATTAGGCCTCTTCATCTGTTTGATCATTGATAGTCAAGCTGTGTTTAACGGCATTGTGAACTGTGAGTGTATTTTGTTGACTGAAACATAACTTGCATTGAAATATGTGTAGCCCAGCATTTGTGGTGTTGCAACAGAAAAAACTAAAATTGTACTAATATTATGTAAAAAGGACAGAACTAAATAAAATAAAATCTAAAATTTTAAACACAGAACTAAATAAAAATAAAAATTGTTGACTCCAGTGAAAATTTCAACAAAATAAAAATAAACATTAATTTTATAAAATAAAATCTAAAACTACAATTAATATCAGAACTAAAATATCACTGATTGTTGAGTTATATGGTTATACCTCTTAATTTTAGTAAAGGACATTTTTCTGTTACTATTTTTTCCCATACTCTCAGGTCTTGTCTCACGAGATGGTGGGCAGAATGTGACAATATGTATGAATGTTTAATCTTAGATATATGAAAAACAACCAGTACATAAACAGTTAAATGTTTTTTACCATACTGTTCATAGTTTTGTTTTCAAAAACAGGGAGTGACATAGTGTTACAGTGATTATTACTCCTGCCTGGGTTTGATTTCAAGCCACCTATTGCGGAGTTTGCTTATTCTTCTAATATTCACATGGTTTTTCCTGTGAGTACTTTTGATCTATCTAAATATGGTGCGGTACAGATTGACTTGAAGTGGCAGGCTCTATCTTATGAAGAACTCCACCCGTAGTTTCCTCCTACCTTGAACTAAATGCTACTAGAATAGGTGTTTGCTCTGTAAAACTGTAAACTTTTATTAGGTTATTTCATAACAGAAAAAAACGACACCAGAAAGCTTTTAGTTTCACTTATATTTAATACATTTTATAATAATTCTTTGTGTAATTAGGTTTGTGACAAATTTCCTTCTCATTTAATAGAGTTCACTATAATACCTAAAGTACACATTGAACTATTTTTTTTTCCCTTTTAACAATCTAAGAGTAATTATGGATCTTAAAAATGAATTCTTCAGCACTGGAGTTTAGATTAAATAACTTAACAAGATGAACAAATATGTATTTTAATATTAACTACGGATCTTAAGAGATTCACAATTCCTTCCTAGGTGACTGATGAAACAGTAGACAGAGATTCATGATTTATTCAAGAAAAGCCAATTTCCATCTCACAAAGAAAAAGGAGTTGTAAAAAAAATCACTGTCAAAATTGTCAGGCCAGAGCAGAGCAAATTGTATGAGCCCATACTGTTTTAGGAACTACTGAGTAAATTGAGTGAATTCATGCTGTTCTTGGTGACTGTAGGAGGGAAGTTTTTCACATTCAACTTTTCTGTATTTCAAAGAGGATCAGACATGTACAAGTCAAAAACAACTGATCCACACTTCATTAACCAAGACACCTATCTAGAATTAACACTTTTTAGATAGATTTTTTTTTAACAGGTAATATTAGTGGATATAAATTATAGGTAGACACAATTAACTGCTCTTAATCTAAACAAATGGACAATTGGATCTGGAAAACTCAAGAGTATGTAATTAAGAGTTAGGCTCCTTCATATGAAAAGACCAATATTGGAATACACTTGTTAAAAATATATATCAAAAACCTGTACATCCATATTAAACTGTCAGCTATTTTTGTTGTAAAGGCTGAAATCATTCAAAAAGACCTTATATATCATAAATCATAAAAAATAAGAAACTGCATAAATAATAATCACAAATAATACAGTACATTTCAGTGGATGGATAATACAAAGCAAAGAAAAAATGTTACACAGGTTTAACAATGTCACATTTAGAGTGCTTACAATAAAAAACACATTTTCTGGGAGGCCCTTCCCTTCAAGTCCCACTCATCTATTTCTTTATCCTGGATTCCCTGGTTATGTATCAGTGGCATGATCAGAAGAATAGGAAATAAAAGGGAAGTATACACCTATGCAAAGCCAGTAGCATTATGCCTTCATGTCACTGCAACTTTTTTTGTAACTGTTAGAGCTTTAAAACACAAAATTAGAACACAATGCAATTTTTGAATGCAATGCAATTAAGAACACAATGCAATGCTTGCTCTGAGGGTGCTGATGGAGAAATATAGAGAAGGCCAGAAGGAGTTGCATTGTGTCTTTGTGGACCTGGAGAAAGCATATAACAGGGTGCCTTGAGAGGAGTTGTGGTATTTTATGAGGAAGTCGGGAGTGGCAGAGAAGTATTGAAGAGTTATACAGGATATGTATGAGGGAAGTGTGACAGTGGTGAGGTCTGCGGTAGGAATGACGTATGCATTCAATGTGGAGGTGGGATTACATCAGGGATCAGCTCTGAGCCCTTTCTTATTTGCAGTGGTGATGGACAGGTTGACAGACGAGATTAGACAGGACTCCCCGTGGACTATGATGTTTGCTGATGACATTGTGATCTGTAGCGAGAGTAGAGAGCAGGAGGAGAACCTGGAGAGGTGAAGATATGTTCTAGAGAGGAGAGGAATAAAGGTCAGAAGAAACAGGACAGAATACATGTGTGTGACTGAGAGGGAGGTCAGAGGAATGGGGAGGATGCAGGGAGTAGAGTTGGCGAAGGTGGATGAGTTTAAATACTTGGGATCAACGGTACTGTGTAACGGGGATTGTGGAAGAGAGGTGAAAAAGAGAGTGCAGGCAGGGGGGAATGGAGTGTCAGGAGTAATTTGTGACAGACGGTTATAGGCAAAAGTAAAAGAGAAGATCTACAGGACAGTAGTGCGACGAGTTTTGTTATATAGGTTGGAGATGGTGGCAGTGACCAGAAAGCAGGAGACAGAGCTGGAGGTAGCAGAGTTAGAGATGCTAAGATTTGCGTTGGGTGTAATGAGGATGGACAGGATTAGAAATGAGTACATTAGAGGGTCAGCTCAGGTTGGATGGTTGGGAGACAAAGTCAGAAAGGTGAGATTGTGTTTGGACATGTGCAGAGGAGAGATGCTGGGTATATTGGGAAAAGGATGTTAAAGATAGAGGTGCCAGGCAAGAGGAAAAGAGGAAGGGCTAAGAGATGGTTTATGGATATGGTGAGAGAGGACATGCAGGTGATGGGTGTGACGGAGCAAGATGTAGAGGACAGGAAGATATGGAAAAAGATGATCCACTGTGGCAACCCCTAACGGGAGCAGATGAAAGAAGAAGATGAAGAGTTTTAGAACACCAAGGTTTTGTGAAAATATGTTATTTAGCCCAATACAGACAATCAGTTCCTAAATCTCAGATACTATGGTTTAATGTAATTTCGTTTGTGGTGCCTTGGTGTCACAATCTCTCCTAAGCTAATAGCTGTGTTTAGGGTACTCCCAGATGGGTTTAATGTGGAGAAGGATAAACAAACTGTAATTGCCTTTACTTCACTATTAGCACATAGACTTATCTTGCTCAACTGGAAGAATCCTAGCCCACATCTTTTAAATCAGTTGGCAACTGATATTTTATACTATTTAAAATGGAAAAAATCTAATTCTCACTTAGAGGATATGTTTGAAAGTTTTTTAAAACCTGGCATGATCGAATCAATAACATTTTAGAAAAAGCATTTATATTTGGGAAAAGGATTCTCTTCCCTCTGTTCCACTCTGAAAAAGCCTACTCTGGCTGTTGAACTTTCTCTCTTTCTCTTGGGAGGGGGTCGAACTGAATTAAGTTTTGTTATGTTTGACTTGATTGTATGGAATGTTACTTGGTTTTAATAAATTAAGTTAAAAAAAGGATTTTGTATTCTTCCTAAGTGCTATGGCTATTTTGTGTTTTACCTTGCTGCCAGAGTCGGACAGATTCTGTCCATCACTAAATCTGTTTAATGTACTGTACTCTGTGTTGCTTGGGCTGAAGCCTATTTTGCACGGATTTGCCAAAGCCAGGAACAAACCAAGGATGGGTTGCCATTTTATCTCAAGATACATTTGATTAGCATGGGTGTAACATAGAATAACCAGCTTACCTAACGTGCAGTAAGTTAGGCAGTGGCAGTAAAACCAGACTACCTGACAAAAGCACACACAAACATGGAGACCTTAGTGGTAGACTAATAAAACAATTGTGTGTTGCGCAGACAGTAGCATGTACCTGTATTGACCTTTGAGACCAAGTTGGATTAAATGGATCAGAAAGTAAATGAATTCATGTAATATGTTATTTAGCAGACTCAAGTACACTATGAACTGCTTGATTAATACTATTTCGTAACCCGATTTTGTAAGTATGTCGGAACTTGCACTTAAAATGTCCATAATTAGGAAAAAAATGTTTTCTTGCTTATTTTAAAGAAAAACATTTATAATTTTCAAGAAAATAACAGTGAAACTGATCCTTCATTATAATAAATTTAATAACAGATCAAATAAAAAGGTTCAGCACAGGCCCTTTCCTATTATTTCATGCCTCACAAAACTCAAGAAAGGCTTCAAATCTGCCAAAAGACTTGGCTCTGCCAACTGTTAAGTAGGTTTGTGACTTGCACTCTTAAGCACAATCAAGTCCATTAATCTTAAAAGTGAGAGGGGAGCCGCAAAAATGTCTTTCCTCAATAGCAAAGTAATCCATGTTATAATAATAAATAAAGTTTATTATAATAATTAATAATATAAAAAAGACAAAAATTGAAAAATAAAAAATGCAAAGTACAAGGAGGTTGCTTCAACAACACCACTAAAAAATATTAAAATCCAATACCAAATTCCAAAGAGCAAAAACCTTTAACTAGGTTAAAAATGACAGAGATCAGTTTAGAAAAATTGTTATAATGCACATAAGAAACTGCATAAATAA
This sequence comes from Polypterus bichir lapradei, assembly GCA_026402145.1. Lineage (NCBI taxonomy): Eukaryota > Metazoa > Chordata > Cladistia > Polypteriformes > Polypteridae > Polypterus > Polypterus bichir. Next base: position 111,607,795 of record JANRMT010027041.1, read on the forward strand.
TAAGCTCAGTACATTTGAGAGGCAGGGTTATAAAAAGCAAGTACACAGTCCAAAACACAGAATTTATAAAATCACGAAATACAAGGGGAATCCAAAGATGTGAGCGCCGAACAGCATGAGAAAGGGTTAATGCCTCAGCACTGGCTTGAGGCATCTCTGGCTTTTAAATAGACCAAAGGCAATCGCAGATGCAGTATCAGGCAGATAGATAGCCAACTTCAGTAAATAGAATTACTAACGGACAAAAATTAAATTACAAAATTTAAACTGAAAAACACAAAAATAACTAGGGGCACAAAAAGGGAGAGAGTGAAAATACTAGTCATTAACAAATATATCAGAATAATGCACAAAAAAACCAGCAAAATAAACAAATAAGAATCAAAAAGTCAAAAGTCAAGAAGGAACCTTTAGAAAATCCATAACACCCTTGAATTTTTATTTTAAAAAATATGTAACTGACAAATAAGAAATCCAGTCAGGCTCACATCATTTTACCAAAACCCACCTATTAGTAAATGGGTATGATTAATGATAAAACCCACAGTATAAGGCCGCACACCATGGATATATCTTCCAGATCCAGTACTACTAGAACAAAATGTTATTCTTTCCGTACAGTAGGTCTTCCTAGTTAAGCAGATATTCAAACAGCATATGTTACCAATCATTTCCACAGTAAAACCTTTGATTTGTTCTTAATCTCAAAAAAGACTTGAAAAATGTGGCAATGGAAATGTTCTTCTTTAAATAATTTGAAATGCACACATTTTGCTTTGTATTTTCTTTAGAATTATCCTGCAAACATATATAATTCTATTTTAAGTGTAGTGTGACATATTTCAAATTATATATTATCTTTACTGTTGTATGGTGATACAGTGTTTCATGTTCAGAGTCCTGGATTTAATTCACAGAGAAATAACTGCCTGGGTGGACTTTACACATGCCTTCTCTGGATATTCTCCTTAAAGAAAAAGTTATATATTTTTCAAGTTGAAGGTCTTTTTCCATAATCCTGATATGTACTATATTAATTTACCACCTGAAATTGTTTTCTAAAGTTAAGCAGTTTTTATAAATTAAAGAAAAATGGCTTAAAATGGTTTTCAAGGAACACCAGTCCAAACATGAAAACAAAAGCCTTGAAATATACCGTAAATATCCATTTGCAAGCCAATAATTTTACTGAGTATTGATCCATGTCATTAGATTGCACACATATTGCAATACCGTGTCATTTTAGGAAGAAATTTTTTTTTTGTTAGATACAGCCATTCTAAAAGAAGACTAGCTGTGTGTGTCACCCCAGAGCCCATCTCTCT
>JANRMT010027041.1:111612707-111633057 GCA_026402145.1 Polypterus bichir lapradei
GGCTCATTCCTTACAGCTTACTTACAAAAGTTAAGCAGGTTTCATTTCAAAATTCTATGCGTAACGGTCATAACGGTTGACAACATTCGCCATGTTGAACTTTCTTATTTATGGCCCCATCTTCACGAAATTTGGTAGGTGGCTTCCCTGCGCTAATCAAAACCGATGTACGTACTTATTTCGGTGGTATGATGCCACTGTCGGCCGCCATATTGAACTTTTCAACGGTCTTTGTTACTTATGGGCCCATCTTCAAGAAATTTGGTACGCGGGTTCCCAACGTTAACTGAATCCTACTTACGTACATATATACGTCCATAGCCTGCAGCACGGTCACCGTGTGAGGCAGCGTTGGGTCCCCCATCTCAAAACCTCCCACGTTGTTGGCTGCCTGCCTGTATAAGGCTGTCCGTCGCTCTGGTCTCTACATTCCCATCCTTGCTTTGCCACGGGATTCATGTCTCCTGCTGATAACTACAGCCTTTTTATTTAATCCATGGCTTCTCCTCTGTTTTATTGTTAGTTTATTACGATTATAGTTATTGTGTAGGTATTTTAGACTTACTTTACATTGTTCATTTCCTTTATCATTCCAACTGTACCCCCATTAACATGTCTATCGAGGTGATCACCATCTATCAAAGAACTGTCACTTACTGAGTGGTTTCCATGCCCAAAGATGGCACCTACCTTTTCCATTCTCTTTGTTACATATAGCACGGCCATATCAGGCTCACTCTTGATATCCGGAGGAACATTGTGTCTTATGTTTTGAATGACTGGGACAGGAAATAATTATACTACAAAGGAGCACTATAAGAGTGAAATACTTAAGCCCTTCACCTATGGTTCTGCATGTGAGTTGATGGCTGCCGCTGAATTGTTTGATTGTCGCTTTCAAGTTTACCGACATGGCCAAATATTTTACACCTTTCGACAACCGCCAATGCCTCTTAAACATCTTAGATTCACAAGTGACGATTTCAGTAGTGGACACTTTGATGTTTATGAATGTTTAAACTCTCAAAAGCTGGATGTGAAGTTATCGATGAAACCGGTTGTATGCTTACAACGCTTGACAGATGCCGAATGTCACTTCAACACAAGTCCTGCAAATACTAACGTAATTGAAACAAACCATGAAACTCAAACCGATTATGACAGCAGCAATCCAAGCTGTGAGATTTGAAACAAGATTACTGTTCACATGGCCAACTGTACGTTGCATGCTCAAGAGTAAGCTCAGCGCACAGCTTGGTCATATTACAACCGGAGGGCTGATCTCACAATGTGGTATACAAAGAGATCCTATTGGTATATTTTCCCTCAGTTTAAAAAGGTTTAATTTTCTTCTTAATAAAGATTTTAAGGCAGTACTTTGCCGCTGCGAAGCGCGGGTATTTTGCTAGTATATATATATATATATATATATCTTCTGTCTGGGAGCCCTTGAACCTGTCACCGTCGGTAATGTCACCGATGAGCTTAGCAGTGAGGCAACAACAAAGCAAATGGATAGTGCAAAAGTGTCAAGTGCTTTTATTTAAAAACAAATCAACAAAACATAGTGTTCAAATAAACAGTGCAGTGTTTCAAAAGTCAATAAATAAATAATCCAATAAAAGCAAGTGAAAATGTGGAGGTTAAAAACAATAGAAAAAGTATTATTAAAAACAACAAGGTTAAAATATAACAGGAAGCAATCTTTTAAAACAACAAAGCCTGGTGTCTTCTTTCCAGCGACAACTCCCCTACTCCTCCCATCTGGGCTTCTCGATAGGGGAGTTGCTCTACCTGGAGCTGACCTTCACCCTGCCTACTTCGGCTGTTCAGTTTGTCTCTCCGATCCCTGGCTCCGGTAGGTTCCTGCTGACAGTAACTTGGGATCTACAGCGACCAGGGCACCCATGCTGAGGAATACCCGTCCCAAGTCCTAACTCCCGCTGCCTTCCGCAGCCTTATGCGGAGAGTCATCCGCCTTCCGGTCACTCCTGTCCTTCATAAAACAAACTCTGCAGGAGCGACCACAACTACTACTCCCCCAGGTGTCGGCCAAACACCCAGGCTGCCTGCTCAGCTGCCGTGAGCCTGCTCTCACTCGCTTGTTCTCCCGCACCGACTTTCTCTCTCTCCTCACTGCTTCCTGCTTTTCCCACACAACCTCCATTCTCTTCTTTCTTTCTCTTTTCCTCCTCCTTAACCATCTCAGGCTTCTCTTTATAATGGACGTGGCAGCTGTGGCAATCAACAGTTCCCGGGAACAATTACGGAGCGGACTGTCTCTCACCTGTGCATTTAGGTGAGAAACGTCCGCTGCACGAATCCACCCAGGAACCGCTTTAGCCACACTACCACGCCCCCTCGCTAAGCCGCAAGTGCGGTGATTATTTATTTAAAAGTGGCCCTTTGACGGGAGCTGTGGACCCACTATACCACACTCATAAATGGGCGTACATTAAAACTTGTGTTAAAACTCCATAAATGCTATTCTCAATTGTTAATCACCATCAATGACTTGATAATTATACTCTACAGAATTATTTTTCAACTGGTGCACCGTGAAAATAACAGCATAGTGCCTCTGGGTCCTGACCTAATAGACATAATCCTCAGGAGGACAGGACTAACTGGAGAAGCTGACATAAAAGCAGCTCTATGAATGCCATTTTGCAGAAACTTTAGCATGTTTATAGATTTAATGCTTTTGTTGTTGGTAGAATCATGTCTTTTGATTTTTTGGGTTACAAAAAGTGTGCCACCACAGAAAAAACAGATAAAAACCACTACTCTACATCTTTGCTTCTGGCACGCAAAAAGTTGTATTTTCAACAAGAGGATTTTATTCTGTTTCATGGGAAACTCTTCCTTGGCAAGTATTTCCTACAACACAATCACAGTATAGTTAAAGCATAGCAGCTCTCTGTTTTCTTCTCTCTCTCTCTCTGTCTGCCTCCTCCCCTCATCATGCAAGCTTCATCCTCCCCCTCCTGAGTTTTGCTACCGGAGTTGTGGAAGGTAGCTCCTTTTATACAAAACCAATGAGTACTTCCAGTGTCCCACAGGTTTGACACAGGAGCACTTCCAGGTAAGGCTGGAGTCCAGCAAAGTTGGGTTCACCAGTTCTCTTTGCTTCCCCTGAAAGTGCCCATGGAACCCAGCAGGGTTGAGCCAAAGAAGTTCAGATCCCATGATTCCTTGAGAAAATCCAGGACGCCGCTGTAACCCAGGAGGGCTGCCATCTAGCAATCTGGGGGAGACAATGCCCTGTGCATGCTGTCTCCCCATGTCCTTTTTTTAACAGAAAATACTAAAGGGGAATGGCTCATTGATCGATTTATTTTACTGCTCTCTTGCTGGTCAGCAATGCAGTTTCTTCTGTGCTGTGGACTTGCACTTTTTTTTTCCTAACTCCAGACCCATTCCATTATGTAATTATTTGCATATAGTCTTCAGTTTTACTATGCTTTCTTGGTTCATTTCCAACCAACATCTTGATTATAGAATAGTAAATTTAATAGAATAAGCAGCTTTTTTACAGCTTTTAATTTATTTCCACTCATCAAACAGTCACTGTGATTCTTACTTTGGTAAAACATTCTGGAGAGTGAAGGTGCTCTTTTCACCTTTTTGGCCACATTTTACAGCAGACATCAACAGAGATGCTTACACTTAGTGTAACATGCAGTAGCTAGGAGACTGTTGGTTTAAATATTTGTGAAATGAAATGTCACCTTACATTTTAGTTAACCAATGATATCATTAAGCATGTAGTCTGATTTTACTTATTTCTGCGGTCACCTTCATTGCCTCACAGAGTGAAGTACACAGTGCCAGAATCACTTTTTAGCTCAGCATATGTAGCGCATTATAGTGATTATTACTGCAGTGCAGGCAGTCTTTTTTCTGATTAGACTAAAAGCAGACAGTTGTTTCAGTCTAGATGATAACTGCTGAAGATATTTGTGCAAATTAGCCTTTACTTCAAATAAACTGCAACAATGTAGGTAACTTGCTTATTCCAAAGAAAAGTAATGACTCAATTACTTTTAAAATGTCTGCTGAGAACATGAAACAATATGGCAATGCCCAGAAGTCAGCTACAAGCCACAAGAAATGAGTTCATTGTTGAGATTAAAATAATTTTTTAGATCAACAAGAATTAATTTCATGTAAAAACACCACACTTCCAATATGTATTTTAATTTATAAAAGGCATAGACTTATTAGCAGCTCACCATCAAAACTAAGGAGTATATACGTTAAGGGAGCGGTGCACAGTGGTGCAGTGGTTAACACTTATACTTCATGGCTCCAGATCTCTTGGTTATTAGTGCTTGGCCATAGTCTGCCTGGGTTTTTCTTGAAGTGCTCCAGTTTTATTGCCCTGTCTCCAAGGCAAGCCGTGAAGCTGACTGCCAATGTTAAACTAACCTCATGTACATGTGAATGTAAATGATATGTGCACGGGTGGGCACTCTGATGGTCTGCACCCTATCTGTGACAGTTCAGTACATCTATAAGTTTTATGTTTTTTGAAGAATGGGCACAGAAACAGAATTTTGTGAGGACTTAACATAAAGACATAAAAACACAATTTAATGAGACTGATATTTCTGCAGGAAATTATTAATTGACTTACTTTACAAAAGAAAATAGTAGGAACTGACTACAGAATTGTAAATAGGAAGCTGGTTAAGCACCTATACATCAGGAGAATAAATAAAGATTAAAGAGATTCTGCAGAGGTATGTGGTGTACAGACACAGAAAACCCAGAATGACGCACAGCACACTTCATTATTGGAAAACTACTTTGATTTTGTTCAATTACCCATTCATTTTTTAATCCAGTTATTCAAGTCATTGTTTCAGGGAGCTGGAGCTTATCCCTTCACAAAACACACAAAAAACAGACGCACAGAGCTAATTGTACAGGTTGTGACTTACCAGTTCATTCACATTAACACACATCGAGACAGTGGTCAGTTTAAAGAAGACCACCAGGATGAAAATTGTGCTTAGAATGTAGATGAAATATTAGTAAGTTTTATATCAGACAAATGTTTGATATTTCTTATTCAATACCTGATTTTTTTTTTTTTTTTTGCACTTTTTGCTCCATTGTAGACTTAAGACATTTATGCTCCAAGTTTCTAATACCATAATGGATGAACAAATTTGATCCTGGCTGCACTGGGCTGATTGAGAATGTCAGCCCAATCATGCTTCCCCCAGAAAGGGTAACTTGCAAATATTTTTCTTAAGCTAGTAAAGCTTTAAACTACAGGATATTACTTTAATTTTTTTGGTTTTTAGTTCTTAATAACTTGTTTCACTTTATATTTTCTTCTGAGCTGGATCCATGAGATGTTTTGTCTTCTGAATGATGTTCTTTATGGACCACTGTTTTTCAAAGCATGTTTTTTTTTTATTTTTTCGGTGTATTATTTCATACCTTTTCAAAAATATAACAATATTTTCAAACTTCATTAATCCAATTCAGGGTTTATAGTAGCCAGAGTCTATCTGGGCAGCTCTAGGAGTAGGGAGGGAAACAGCCATGGACTGGAGACCCATCTATCTCAGAACCTATTGATGCACACATAGGGCCAATGCAGCATCTCCATTTAATGTAGCCAGCAAATCCTTGGGGTTGGGGGAGAAAATTTTACATGGGGAGAGCATGCAAACTCCACAGAGACTCCAACTAGCCATTGGAATCAAACAAAATGCGCTACTGTGCCACTCACTTCTTGTTAATAGTTTTCTAATTACAGTATTTCCCTTTTTAGAGAATAAGGCTGGGGTTGTCTTCCTTTCCAGGAATTTACTAGGTTCATGTGGTATGTTTGGTCATGTGGGTCTCTATTAGATCATTTAGTCTTGATATTTTCATTTCTTAATTTCATACTGACATTCCAAGTGAGGTTGAGGTAGGAAAAGGTATCATCACTCAATCACACTCCTGGAACTTGGTGCCAATATTATAAAGCCAAGCTTGCATTGAATAAAACATTGAAAATATGAATGAAAATAAAACATTTCTCAAAATAGATGTTGTTGTAATTGTGGGATGCCATAAAACTCAAGAAAGGCTTCACCTTAAAAACTAGGCCTGACTTTCAAAAACTGAAGAAACAGGTTTTTTGACCTGCACACTCAAAACTGCAAAATGTACAATTTTAAAAAAAGAAGAGGTTAACAAAAACAAAACAATGTTCCTTTAATTTCCAAAGATTTTATTGCAAATTATTAAAAAAAACAAAAAGAAAAGGGGCGAAAAGAAAGATAAAGAGTATGCTTAAAAGATAAACAAAACCAAGATAAACATCCATATTTTTAATTCTAAAAACACAGCCAAAGTTCATATTAAAAGCATAAATAAGAACAGCACTTAAAAAAATCAAAATTCTCCATCACAATCATTACAAAAAAACATTAATAAGTGTCAATCTGTCAGCAGTTGCTGTGAGTCTTATGGAGAGTTATACCGCCATTTATGGCTTTTTTGAAGTGAAATACAGGAATTGTCTGTAACCGCAGAAAGTTAAACATTTAAGTTAAACTTATATTAGTGTTTGCTTAAGTAGAATAGAATAGAATGTTCTTTCATAGCTATAAAATATTGTAAAGGCTTTACCCCTACAGATAATATGAGCAGTATGAGCAAACTTAAAGAATGAAACAAGATATATAAGCTTTCAACAGATAAAGAAGCTTTCTTTTCTTTGCTGTGTCAATTTTTTTTGTCTATTTTTGTGTGAAATGTTTTACCTTGAATTTTTACTAAAGCTTTTAAAAACAAAGATATTTTGTCTGTGGAATCATTTTAAAGCTATTGCCAGTATACCACGAAACAAACTAAAGCTGTGGAACTGTGGTAATTTTGGGTAAGCGCAGCTACAATTTTTTGTCCCCCCCTTGGGGGGGGTGGTTCTCCATCTGCATTATTGAGGGTATCTGCTCAACATATAAACAAGAAACATAAGACAGATCTAAGAAGTATGTAATTAGTATAATACATTAATTAAAAGTAATAAAATAATTAATAAATAAAAAAAATTCTTAAATAAAAAAGAAATGCTAGAATTACCTTAATGCATTGCCTCTGCTTTTATCTTTCTCTGTGTTTTGTAATATTTCCCCTCTATCTCTTCTTAGTCATGTTTCCAATTTGTTTTGTATTTAGAAGTCTGCTTTTACCTCGTAGTCTGAATTGTATTGGTTTGCAGATGCCACTATGACACTCAGGTGCTGTAGTCATTAGGGCTGCAGTTAATTCAGAGGACTACTGTACATAATGTCCTTAACAGTGTTGTTGTTTGTGCTCCCTTTGCTAAAGATTCAGTGATCTTTTGAAACATCACTTGGTATCCTAGATTTTGAATAGTATGTTTTGTCTTTTTTAATCACTGAGTGTTGGATTTTGATTTTGCATTTTGCTACGGTCTCCTTATTTGTTTTGTTCATTACTTTGTGCTTACCTCTGTTCTTGAACTTCCTAATCTTTGCTCCAATCCCTGTTTGTTATTTTCCACTAGTTCTGGTTTGTATTTATTCTTCCTGTGTTGTTTATTATTAGGGTTCTTCTTACTGAGGTCTTAACTTAGGGAGGAGACAGCTGAGGACGCTTGACACAGGAAAAGCTGTGAACCAAATGGCGTCAGCCCTTACCTTCTCAAGGCCTGTGCTGACTACCTTTGTGTTGCCTCCTGCTGCTTTTTAGTCTGACACTAAGGTTCCAGAAGTTATGATTAAGTGAGGGTTTTTTGACTGACTCAAGTAATATTTTCTTTAATGTAACATTTTTGATGTTTTACTAGATATATATATGTTTAAATATTACTCCATTAAATGAAGTTATTTCCGATCACTACTTAATTACATTTGATTTAGTTCTGCCCTTGCCAACACACTCACAGATTGAAATAAAGACAGTGCAACATCTAGATTGTAATTCTGCTTCAAAATTTGTAGATACTTTGAGTAAGTCGAGTGTAATTGTGGAAAACCATTTAGATCAGTTAACATCAAATGTAAACGTGGAAAACAATTTAGATCAGCTAACATCACATTATAATGTGACTTTGAGAGATGCTCTGGACACAGTGGCTCCCTTAAAACAAAAGTGATCAAAGCACATAGAAACTCTCCCAGGTTTAATGAAAACACTCGAGCTCTTAAATTACAGTGTCGAAAACTGGAGCGCAGATGGAGAACAACAAAGCTACATGTCTTTCAAATTGCATGGACACAGAATGTTAATAAATATAAAAAAAGCCCTCTTTAAAGCTCGCTTAGAATACTATTCTACAATAATAGATAGCAATAATAAAAATCCTCGGGTACTGTTTAGAACAGTGGCTAAATTAACAAATGGGAATTCAGATCTACAGTGCAAAATACCAACAGATATTAGCAGTACAGACTTTATGAACTTCTTCAATAAGAAAAATTAAAAATATAAGATCCCAGATCTCAGCATCACAGTACAAACCAAATACTAGCTTAGCAGACCCTGTCTCACATTGCATTAAGCTCTTTAGTAATTTTAATCCTGTAACTGATCAGGAAGTCTTAACTTTAATTTCTAATATGAAGCCACTACTTGTTCCCTAGATCCAGTGCCAACAAAACTAGTAAAAAGTGCCATGGATGTTCTTGCAGTGCCTATTCTAACCATTATCAATAGTTCATTATTGCATGGCACAGTACCTGATGCACTAAAATGACAGTCATTAAACCATTACTTAAAAAGTCAGACCTAGACCCACACATATTAAATAATTATAGGCCTATTTCAAATTTACCTTTTCTCTCTAAAATACTAGAAAAAGTAGTCACCAATTAGCTTCAGTCACACCTTACGCATTACAATTTATTTGAGAAATTCCAGTCTGGTTTCCACACTGGTCATAGTACAGAAACAGCACTAACGCGGGTTGTAAACGACATTCTGATATCCTCTGATGAAGGAAACTCCTCTGTAATTATCATATTAGACTTAAGTGCAGCATTTGACACCATTGACCATTCTATTTTACTGCACAGGCTAGAAAATGATGTTGGGCTTACAGGCACCGTGTTCGCTTGGTTTAGTTCTTATTTATCAAATCGATTCCAATATGTACAGAAATGTGCTGACAGTACTCCATCATTATACACAGAAGTTCAATATGGTGTCCCGCAGGGCTCAGTACTGAGACCTTTACTGTTTTCACTTTACATGCTTCCACTGGGATCTATCATTAGGAAACATAATGTTAATTTTCACTTGTATGCAGATGACACCCAGTTATACCTTTCATTTAGATCAAATGAAGTTTCTCCAATGTTTTCTTTAATTAGTTGTGTTAGTGAATAAAAGGAGTGGATGGATGAGAACTACTTGTCTTTAAATACAGATAAAAGAAAGATGTTAATTATTGGAGGGAATGACGCTGAATTCAACAATATTTTGTCATCATTTAACTCAGTTGGAATCCCAATTAATTTCACTGAATCAGCCTGAAATCTAGGAGTTATCTTTGACTCTAGCATGTCATTTAATATATTTAATATTACAAAGTTGTCCAAATCATGTTTCTTCCATCTTAAAAATATTAGGAAACTAGCAAAATACCCGCGCTTCGCAGCGGCGAAGTACTGCATTAAAATTTTTATTAAGAAGAAAATTAAACCTTTTTAAACTGAGGGAAAATATGCCAATAATTATTTGTTAAGGATCTCTTTGTATACCATGTTGTCAGTTCAGCCCTCCGGTTGTAACATGACAAAGCTGTGCGCTGAGCTTACTCTTGAGCATGTAACTTACAGTTGGCCATGTGAACAATAATCTTGTCTCAAATCTCACAGCTTGGATTGCTGCTGTCATAATCGGTTTGAGTTTAATGGTTTGTTTCAATTACGACAGTATTTGCAGGATTTGTTGTGTTGAAGTGACATTCGGCATCTGTCAAGCGTTGTAAGCACACAACCGGTTTCATCGATAAAATCACATCCAGCTTTTGAGAGTTTAAACATTCATAAACATCAAAGTGTCCACTACTGAAATCGTCACCTGTGAATCTAAGATGTTTAAGAGGCATTGGCGGTTGTCGAAAGGTGTAAAATATTTGGCCATTGCGGTACACTTGAAAGCGACAACCGAACAATTCAGCGGCAGCCATCAACTCACATGCAGAACCATAGGTGAAGGGCTTAAGCATTTAACTTTTATAGTGCTCCTGTGTAGTATAATTATCTCCTGTACCGTCATCAGTCCACACCTTGAACCTGTCCCAGTCATTCAGTACTAAGACAGAATGTTCCTCCGGATATCAAGAATGAGCCTGATATGGCCGTGCAATATATTAGAAAGAGAATGGAAAAGGTAGGTGCTATCTCCGGGCATGGAAACCACTCGGTAAGGGACAGTTCTTTGATCGATAGTGATCATTTCGATAGACATGGTAATGGGGGTTGGAATGATAAAGGAAATGGGTACCTGAGCAATGTAAAGTAAGTGTAAAATACCTATACAATAACTATAATTGTAATAAACAAACAATAAAACAGCGGAGAAGCCGTGGATTAAACAAAAAGGCTGTAGTTATCAGCAGGGAGACGTGAATCCCGTGGCGAAGCAAGGAAGGGAATGTAGAGACTGGAGCGACGGACGGCCTTATATAGGCAGGCAGCCAACAACGTGGGAGGCGTTGGGATGGGGGACCCAACGCCGCCTCACATGGTGACCAAGCTGCAGGCTATGGACGTATATATGTACATAAGTAGGATTCAGTTAGTGTTGGGAACCCGTGTACCAAATTTCTTGAAGATGGGCCCATAATTAACAAAGACTGTTGAAAAGTTCAATATGGCGGCCGATAGTGGCATCATACCACCGAAATAAGTACATACATTGGTTTCGGTTAGTGCAGGGAAGCCGCCTACCAAATTTCGAGAAGATGGGGCCATAAATAAGAAAGTTCAACATGGCGGACATTGTTGACCGTTATGACCGTTACGTGTAGAATTTCGAAATGAAACCTGCTTAACTTTTGTAAGTAAGCTGTAAGGAATGAGCCTGCCAAATTTCAGCCTTCTACCTATACGGGAAGTTGGAGAATTAGTGATGTTGGAAAATTCAATATGGCGGCTGACAGTGGCGTCATACCACCGAAATAAGTACGTACATTGGTTTTGGTTAGCTCAGGGAAGCCACCTACCAAATTTCGTGAAGATGGGGCCGTAAATAAGAAAGTTCAACATGGCGGACGTTGTTGACCGTTATGACCGTTATGCGTAGAATTTCGAAATGAAACCTGCTTAACTTTTGTAAGTAAGCTGTAAGGAATGGGCCTGCCAAATTTCAGCCTTCTACCTACACGGGAAGTTGGAGAATTAGTGATGTTGGAAAGTTCAATATGGCGGCCGACAGTGGCGTCATACCATCGAAATAAGTACGTACATCGGTTTCGGTTAGCGCAGGGAAGTCACCTACCAAATTTCGTGAAGATGGGGTCAGCCTTCTACCTACACGGGAAGTTGGAAAATTGGTGACGTTGGAAAGCTCAATATGGCGGCTGAGAGTGGCGTCATACCATCGAAATAAGTACATACATCGGTTTCGGTTAGCGCAGGGAAGCCGCCTACCAAATTTCGTGAAGATGGGGCCATAAATAAGAAAGTTCAACATGGCGGACGTTGTCGACCGTTATCGACCGTTATGACCGTTACGTGTAGAATTTCGAAATGAAACCTGCTTAACTTTTGTAAGTAAGCTGTAAGGAATGAGCATGCCAAATTTCAGCTTTCTACCTACATGGGAAGTTGGAGAATTAGTGATGAGTCAGTCAGTCAGTCAGTCAATCAGTCAGTCAGTCAGTCAGTCAGTCAGTCAGTGAGGGCTTTGCCTTTTATTATTATAGATTAAGGCGCTTTCTAAATAAACAGGATTCTGAGAAATTAATTCATGCATTTACTTCTAGTAGGATTGACTACTGCAATGGCGTGTTCACTGGATGTTCAAACTGTTCTTTATACAGCCTCCAGTTAATCCAAAATGCTGCTGCAAGAATTATTACAAGAACAAGAAAATACAAACACATAACTCCAGTTCTTAAATCCTTACACTGGCTCCTGGTTAAGTTTAGGGCAGATTTCAAAATCTTCCTTTTAACATATAAAGCATTAAATGGCCAAGGTCCGGCTTACTTGTCTGAACTTATCATGACTTACGAACTAGAGCGCACATTAAGATCTCAAGATGCTGGTCTGCTTAGGATTCCAAGGATTAATAAAATAACAGTGGGAGGTCGAGCATTTAGTTACAGGGCCCCTATACTGTGGAATGGTCTGCCTGCTACTGTAAGAGATGCCCCATCGGTCTCAGCTTTTAAATCCCAGCTGAAGACTCACTACTTTAGTTTAGCATATCCTGACTAGAGCTGCTGATTACCTGTACATACTGCATCTCTGTTGTTAGTCATTAGGACTAAAACATAAATAACATGATAGTTATAATTGGATACTAACCCTCACCTATTCTGCTTCTCTTCTCGGTACTCAAATGTGGTACTTGGTGCCACAGCCCACCTGCCAAGTTGTTTTGCTTGCCTAAGGTAAAGTCATCCCTGATGGAGGATCGCAGGAATCGTGGGAAAGAGGGGTCCTTTCATTGGATTGGCTGGCCCAGCACTGTTTCAGCCGTGAAATGGCCATATGGGGAGGCAGCTTGATGGTTGAGGTCTCCAGGACTCTTAAACAAATCCAAATCATATTATGTGATATCATCTACTATTAAATTCTGCTATGTACTTCTAAAATTTTTATTTGCATACTGTATTGAGGATTTGTTCTGTGTATTGTATTGTATTGTATTGACCCCCTTCTTTTTGATACCCACTTCACGCCCAACCTACCTGGAAAGGGGTCTGTCTTTGAACTGCCTTTCCCAAGGTTTCTTCCATTTTTTTCCCTACTGGGTTTTTTTTTGGGGAGTTTTTCCTTGTCTTCTTAGAGAGTCAAGGCTGGGGTGTTGTCAAGAGGCAGGGCCTGTAAAAGCCCACTGCGGCACTCCTTGTTTGATTTTGGGCTATACAAAAATAAATTGTATTGTATAGTGTGTGTTTTGTTTAGAATATTTTAACTAATTAATTGTTATATATGTATTTTGTTTATTGAAGTTGTAATATATTCATGTTTAATAAGATGCTCTGTTGAATACTGTATGTGTTAGGCTGTCTGGGTTGAAGCTTGTATTTAGATTCCAGATATGGGGAGTACTGGTCTGATTTTGGTTATTTTGAGGCCTGCACCATATTTTCCTATATTTTTTAGACTGGTTGATAATGCCAGAAGGTGCCTCAGGTCTGGAAAACATCTTATATCCCATTGTAAAGAAGGCAGGTGCCTCTTCGCCTAATGACTAAAGGCCACTATTAAGTCCATCATGAAGACCTTCTAGAGGCAGGTCCTGGACTATATGAGTCCTCTTGAAAAAGAGAACTTGGACTCACTGTAGTTTGTAGTTTGACAAAGATGGGAAAGGAAGATGCAATTATCTGTCTGCTCCAAAAGATTTATTCCAATCTGTACAAAACTGGTAGCACTGTGAGGATTACAGTGTGTTTTTTAGATTTGTCCTGTAAATTCAGTCCCACTCGGCCATCCCTGTTAAGGGGTAACCTCAGAGATATGGGACTAGATAAGTCAATGGTGTCCTAGAAAATGGATTCTCTGTCTGGCAGGCCACAGTTTATGAGGCTCAAGGACTGTCCTTGATGCATATTTTGCGACCAATACTGGAGCACCACAAGGAACAGTCCCGTCTCCTTTTCTCTTCACTCTGTACACCTTAGACTATAAATATAATGCCAGGTCTCTTCAGTTGCAGAAACTGTCAGGTAATTCTGCAGTAATGTATTAAGTACTAGTGTATTGACAAGGAGGATGAGACAAAGTATAGGAGTCAGGTGGAGACATTTCTTTTTTCATCAACATCATCAAAACGGTTATTGATTTTCACCACACCAATGAGCCTCTATGTCCTTTAACTATTTAAGGAGTGGATAGGAAGGTGGTGCACTGAGTACTTGGAAGTCCACATCAATTTCAGACTGGACTGGACTTGAAACAGAGAGGAGCTATATCAGAAAGAGCAGAGCAGTGTCTTTTTGTCTTTACATTTTCGACAACTCTGTAATGGCCAGTGTGATTTTTTTACGCTTTGGTGTTCTGAGCCGGTAACATCACTTCAAGAGAGGTACAACCAAATCAATAAGCTTTTTAAAGAAAGATGTGCCAGTTATGAAATGCACTTTGTACCCGCTGGAGGTAGAAGTGGAGTAGAGAATTAAAACCAAACTGAATGTCATTATGAACAATGCTTCACATCCTCCCTCTGACACACTAACACTGAGGAGTTTCTGTCAAAATATTTTTCAGCAGAAGTGTGTCAAGAAACACTACTGGGGCTCATGTGTACCAATGGCAATATGCCTTTATAATATTTCTCGAGCTTCTGTAAAAAAAGCTAAATTTCACCTTTGTGACAAATAACTTTTTATATGTTTATCCATTATTTAACTTCTAATATTGGTATTTTAGTGAAAAAAATTAAATTATCTTAAAATATATAAAATATTAATATAAAATATATATAAATATATAAAATATAAATATATCAAAATCAAGGATTCTGGGTGTTTTTGTCTGACTGTTTCAAGATGTATCATAAGAAAAAAGACAACGCAGATGATTTTGCTAGTTGGAATAACAAAGGGGAACAGGAACAGGGACATCTGTTGACTGGAATGAACTGGCTAACTATGTACACAAATGAGACCAAGGACTATAGCTACATGGGATTAGGCCTAGCTCACTATGCACAAAAACATGACAGTGCAGCTGTTTATTGATTGTGTTTGGAAATTGCACTTGACAACACAGAAACAGGCTTTGAATAGTTCCTATTAATTGGAAAAAAATCTATAACAATATGGGTAATTTAGAGTTCAATCTTTAATATGGCAAAATGGCACCTGACTTTTTTTTAAACTTTAGGTCTACACCCCAAGTCAAATTTCCCATTTTCAGCATACTCAGACCCATTAAATGATGAACATATTCTCTAGATATTTAATGTCATTTTTCTACAGGTACACACACTGGCTCTGAGGTTACTTGGAATTTACCCTAAAAGTATCTTTATCTCAGGTGTAAAGTTCACCCTCTGTCTTATACAGGTATAGCACTTCAGCCATTTCTTTTCTGTGCCTTTGGCCATCCTAAGAAACTAACAGCTCTTCTGAAGTCTGCCAAAAACACACTTTGTCCAACTTTTGGATTTTTTTAAATCTGAATCACTTATTCCTCATTATGGATTTTAGTTGTTGCATATTTTAATAAAGCTATTATTATCAATTAAGGTGACTGGGCTGTGCAAAAAGAGATTGATTTCCATCCAGCAGAAAGTGCTTACCACTATGTCTTTTTAAGTGGCTATGCTATTTAAGTAAATCTCAGCCTCCTTGTGTTGCACCCTTAATTACTTTCTCATCTTTTGAGGTATGCCCTTTAGATTTGCTATTTAATACATCTTACATGATTTTCCATTAACAATATTAAAAGAATATTTTATGTTGCTAATACTGACACACTCACAGTTCTTTGGATTACATCCTGCATTTCTGTCATATATAAGCATTTGGATGGGGAGTGTATTTTTTGAAATGTCAGAAAACCTAAGTATCAGATTTATTCAGTTCCTGACGTTTCCTACATAGAACTGTGATTTTAACATTAGAAATATACAATAAAAAGAAACATCTTCACATACATAGTATATGTAACATACAAATTAGACATATGTATATACTGTATATATCTGTGTGTGTGTACATATATAAGTAATGGAAGGCAGGGATGGCTGGAGTTCCTTTTCCTTCTGAATCAGAAAAGAGGGTAGGCTGCCTTTCAGGGCTGCATACTCCCCCAGTGCACTAGGCGGTAGTGTCCTTTAACTGGATTGCCCATGCACACAACTGACAGGGCAACCTGAAAATTATAGTGCTGTTGGGCAGCCCTGCTGGTGGCCGTGGGTGCCACCAGAGCGAGCGACCAAGAGTAGATGTCCCTATTTTGCTGGACTTTCACCTGACCTGGAAACAGTTCCTCTGTACTATGCTGTGGAATTGGAATTACAGCTGGGTCCAGCATAGAAGAAGCTGCCCTATCTCTCATAAAGTCGGAGTCGGTTGAGGAGATGGACAAAGCTTGCCTGGGGAGGGGTAAAAGAGAAAGGAAAAGAGAAAAAAAAATTATTGTTGATTGTGGACAAAGGTGCTGAATTTGTTATGAAACAAAACATCTGTTTGCACCTGGGCATGTCATCAGTGTGGTTGTGTCTGGGGTTTTGGGTTTCTAAAATTCACCCTGCATCTCACCACATACAGCGTGTGAGTGTGTGTGTGTATAAAATATTTATTTTATACAAATTTTATTTATAAAACAATATTTTATAAATAATATTTATAAAACAGTATTTTATTTTGTGAATTTCCCCTTGGGATTAATAAAGTATCTATCTATCTATCTATCTATCTATCTATCTATCTATCTATCGTTTGCTGCACAAAACTGTCCCAAAGAGATGCAGGACACAAGTTCAGCACACACATTTTTTTTTCTTCTTTTCCTCATGGGAAATGCCTTTTTCTTTCTCTTCCTCTCTCTTTGCCTCCACTCCTCCTCCAGCAAGCTTTGTCCACCTTCTCCCAACACTGGCTCCTTTTATTTGGCACATCAGGTGCTTGATTATATATATATATATATATATATATATATATATATATATATATATACACACATACACTTACAGTACATGTAGTTATCTTTGCACAACAAAATCTGCTTGAAATAAATAGGTTTCTACCATAATACAATGCTAATAATTGTGAGACAAGTTTCAATAGAATTTCAAACTTGAATTTCAGTTGAGTGATTAATATTTGAGATATCACATCATGAAACATTGTGACACACAAACGGGCATCCATCTAAAAGTGGTCAAACTGCATATAAAGATGCTGTCCAATGATTGCTGATCTGTCTACTTCAGTAAGGCATATGCCATCTTCAAATCTTGAAATGTAGACTCTTGGGATGCATTGATTCATTTACACAAAATATATTAGCTGATGTGTGTACGGTAGCCTTGTGACAGATTATGTTCCATTAAACAAACTGCAGTCAGTTTCCCTGATGTTCATAGCCTACCTTGCAATACATTTTATTTTAAGATGTTGGAAGGGATGTGCTCCATCTTCACATATACTCTGGGTCAGAGATGCTAGATTATTCTTTAAGTTTGAGAAAATTGGATTGTGTGATCTTAGTAAATTTGCCTCCGCTTGATAGCCTTTTTTAAAAGTATTTCACAGCAGCTGTTGCTCCCTTTAGCTTTTTGATACACTACTCCATTATCTTTTGACGCTTTCTTCTGTTTTAACCCAATTTTCTCCCCCTTCTTTCTTTTCTTGCTTTATGATGTAATTTTTATTTAGCAAAGAGGACTTCACTTGTCAAATTTCATGCATTTCGTACATTTATAAATTATATACTTAGTGTGTGTCTGTGTATATTTGTGCATATACCTGTATATATATATGTTTACAGTATATACACAGTATGTGTATATATATATACACACTTAAATCACATATCAGATCATGATTAACAGAATATTCAAGTGGAAAAGGCAAACAACACAGAAAATCAAAGTCAAAAATTGAAATCACAGGCTGATCCAACTTGTGTGAATTTCATCATGGCAACTCATAATGTGACTAATGTGTTTGGGCATGCTCCTGATAACGGTGGTTGGTGTCCTGGGGAGTCTCTTCCCAGACATGTATCAGGGCATCAGTGAACTCCTGGACAGTCTGTGGCACTACTTGGAACCATTGGATGCAGCAATACATAATGTCCGAGAGGTTGGTCAATTGGATTCAGGTTCTTCTGAATTGTTGGATTTACCAGATTTATTATTATTTTAATTTAATTTCTACATGTTTTCATGTACTCATTTCAGCTATGCTAATACATTGCACACATTAATATTTCTAAAACTTTTTTTTTTGCTTATCATTCTTTTTTCTTTGTCAGCATGTGGTGTTTATAACCATTAGAGCTTGGTAAAAGTAAGGTGCCTGGGCATTGAAAAAAACATATGTACTACTTGCAGTGAGGCACACACACAAAATATAGTTAATCCTAAACCATGAGCCTTTACATCAAATCATTAACACTGCAATCTGACACACTTGGAAATGCCTGAAATGATATCAGATATGTGTAGTAACAATGTGAGACTAGTCTCACATTGTTATTACTGTCTGTCTTACTTCTTCACATCACCCTACTCCAAAAAAGACTGCTTACTCTTGCTCTGGCTCCTACTCCACCATTTTGTGTTGCATACTCCTCACACCTTCCTTTTTCTTCCTGAGGGTTCTCAGAAGAATGATCACCTGTCTTACCTCAGTCAATCCAGATCCCGGCCCTTCTCTAAGCAATCGATAGGCTAGCAGTGTGTGTATGTGTGTTTAGATATACATTCTCTCTCTCTCTCTCTCTCTCTCTCTCTCTCTCTCTCTCTCTATATATATATATATATATATACTAGGGGGTTCTGCCCCCTGCTCGCTTTGCTCACCCACCCCAGGTTTGGTTAACTGGATATACAATTTTAAGAGATTGTTATTTTCATGGAAATTGTTACATATGCATTATTTTCACTTTTACTTTAAAATTTAGTAAAAAAATATTTGGAATTAACTTTTCTTCAAGATTGCATTGAATTTTGATTCTGTGTTTGGACTTACATCGTGACAATGCAACGTATAACTGCCAGTGAGTGAATATCGTTTCTTTTTCTCTAATAAATAAAATTACTTTTTCGAATGTTTGTCCATGCTCTTTCTTCTTCGCTTTGTCATTGACGTGTCTCTAGAACGTATAAAATTAATGTCCTGATAAAATTTATAAGAGCTGAGAGGGCCGGAAGTGTGTCTGCCGAAAGCATTCATATGACTGAGGTCAGATGACAGTGGTCTTTTTTGAGATCGTTGTAAATAGGGTGTGACTTGAAAGAATCTCATGCTAAAAGTCTCCGTCTCACGGGACTTCATACCTTGGCAAAGTTTTTGGAATCTTTTAATTCTCACTGGCAACACGAATTAGACGATCTACAAGTCTCCGATTTAAAGTTTAAATCCAAACAATATATTCAATCTCTTTTCGCTGTTCTATTATTTCACCGAGTAATTTCCCTTTGTTTCTGCTAATGTGATTTTACTATCCTTTTTTTAAGACTTTTGAATTTTTGTACTTCCATTATCTCTAACCTGCTCTGCATGTGTACCGTGCCAAAGTTTTTGGAATGTTTTAATTCTCGCGGATACGCCTCTTTATTGGGAGGAAACACTATTTTTTTTTTTCCTGATGGCAACACGAATTAGACGATCTACAAGTCTCTGACTTTAAATCCAAACAATATATTCAATCTCTTTTCGATGTTCTGTTATTTCACCAAGTAATAATTTCCATTTGTTTGCACTAATGCAATTTTTCTTATCCTTTTTTATTGAGACTTTTGAATTTTCGCACTTCCATTATCTCTAACCTGCTCTGCATGTGTAATGTGCCAACATTTTTGAATTCTTTATGACGTTCTACTTTCTCATTTACTCTTTGTCCTTTATTTCCGGCCCCGGGCGTGGACTCGTCTTGTGGGACATACAAGTGTTTCCCCGAGAAAATCCCGTCTCGTCTCCTTCCAAGATTTTTTATAATATATATAATATATAGTACAGGCCAAAAGTTTGGACACACCTCCTCATTCAATGTGTTTTCTTTATTTTCATGACTGAAGGCATCAAAACTATGAATGAACACATGTGGAGTTATGTACTTAACAAAAAGAGGTGAAATAACTGAAAACATGTTTTATATTCTAGTTTCTTCAAAATAGCCACCCTTTGCTCTGATTACTGCTTTGCACACTCTTGGCATCCTCTCAATGAGCTTCAACAGGTAGTCACCTGAAATGGTTTTCACTTCAAAGGTGTGCCTTATCAGGGTTATTTAGTGGAATTTCTTGCTTTATCAATGGGGTTGAGACCAGCAGTTGTGTTGTGCAGAAGTCAGGTTAGTTGGACGATCATTTATTTTTCAACAGGACAATGACCCCAAACACACCTCCAGGCTGTGTAAGGGCTATTTGACCAAGAAGTAAAGTGATGGAGTGCTGTAAATGGTCATGAAAACACATTGAATGAGGAGGTGTGTCCAAACTTTTGGCCTGTACT
>JANRMT010027041.1:111646705-111686107 GCA_026402145.1 Polypterus bichir lapradei
TATATATATATATATATATATATATATATATATATATATATATATATTCCTCTAAAATATTTAGTTACATGATAAAGGATATATGAACCCTAACTTGTATAACAAACAGCTTTGCTGCAGTGTGCTGAGTACAGATAATTGCTAGCTTAGGCTTTATATAGGGCTAACTTTTTTTACACAGCACTCTGAGGTAAATGGTTACTAGCAGTCAATTTTGAATCATTGCCTACTCTATAGATGCATAACAATGAATGTGTCAACATTTCCCTGCACTGTCGGACAATGCAAGGATTGTATAATATAGGATACAAAAGATATTTTGAGATATACCTACCAGTCTACATTTATACAGGAATCACTCCTGCCAGGTTTAACCTGCGGAGATATCACTGTACCACAATACATATTCGCAAGTGATAATCTTTTTGTTTTTGTTTTTTTTTTTAAATAGTAATTGTCTACATTGCATAGCAACTGGTAGGCCCTTCAGCAGCATACCTTTGCAGTGACTGCTCTGTATGGGACTGACAATATTTTTGTGTACTCTGCTCCTGGAACCTCAGATTTATGGTGCACCTCTTCCTATAAAGAGAAAAAATTGTCTGGAAGGAGAATTCACTTTTTTTTTTTTTTTTTTTTTTTACCTCTACCTAGTAGACGTTTAAACTTAATGCTGCCTTGCCACTAGATTGATAGATAGATAGATTAGCTGTATACTGAAGGTATGTGGACCAAAATGTCTTGGGCATCTCTTACCTTTTCAATTACTTCAGTTTTCAAGCCATATTTAGAGGCCGTTCATAGTACTATGGTAAAACTATGCCTTTGTAAAATTAAATAAGCATGATAATATTGTCTTCATCATTTTTAAGGCTAACGATAAGTTTCATTAGAATCTTAGATTGTCAATTAACAGCAATAAAGTAGTTTATGTTAGGTGTAATAAGCATGAAAGCATTACAGTAATATTAAATAAAATCTGATGCTTGTCATACGTCAGTAGTTGGTGTAAGGCTGACTAGCCAACTTTGTAAGACAAGCTTGGGGCTGTATGTCATTTCCAATGATGCAAACTACATACATATACTTTCACTACAGACAAAGGGAAAAGACCAAGGGAGCCATTTTCAGAAATGTTCACTTTCAGTAACTGCCGTTAGTTATTGACAGAATAAGATCTATTCACATTCAGTATTTTAGAAATTCCAACTGTATAAAGTTTGACTTATGGAAAATGTAGTTCTAAGCTTCTGATAATTTTGGAGGTTGAAATATATGACCTTTCATCCATTTTACATATGTCTGCACTAGCTCTGAATGACTGTGAGCTTATTAAAGTGAATGTGGCAGAAAAACTAGCAACCACCACAAAACCTGCTGGACTACAAAAGACAGAAAATTATGATATGAATTATGAGTATGGATATGTGAATTAGTTAAAGAAAGGTAAACATTTACCTAGATTTGTCCTTTTTGAAATATATAACCACATCCACACAATTCTCATTATAATGTGGTGGGGGAGCCAGAGAAGAGGTTAGGTGGATAAAGCAGGAAATGACCTTAGATGAAATACAAATCCATTGCTGGTCACCTTAACACACAGAAGCCAGATCAGTTTATATTGTTGCCAGTTCAGCTGTCATGCACATCCTAGAGTTTTGAGAGGAAACTGGAGTTCATGGGCAAAACCCATGCCAAGACTAGGAGAATGTGCAAACTCGTGCAGTGATTGGGCTGAGAATTGAACTCTGGTCCCTGAATACAGCCGTCTGAACCACTGCACAGTAGTACTATTACCATATAGCTATAAATCACACAAATTAAAGTGCCCTGGCTCTTTGAATTCAATAAGAGAAAAGACGGTGCCCAAATTGGAAAAGCAAATATACTTTTTGAACAACTTAAGAGTACAACTATCTAATGTAATCTTGGCTGATGAATACAGTGAGGTAATGTGTCAGTGGAGATGTAGTACACTCACAAAGCTGAAGATAAACATTTCAGGAGAAGACACAGACTGATGGTCCCTCAGCAGAGCAGTCACTGCCAGCAGAAACTAGCTTGCGTTGACACATAATTTGAGATAAACACAGTGAATAGTACATGCAGCCATCACAGAGTACATGGGATTAATGAGTGAAAGCAACGCAGATACTCATTATGCTGGGGAATCAAGCAGGCACTGCCAAAGTCCGTGTTTCTGAGCAGCAGTCTGCAATTTCAGTAAGAGAAGAGAACAGCACTTTAACAGATGCTTAATCAAGTTAAACACCTTTACCATTTTCCATCCCAGTTTTAAAATAATGAGCAACAGTTTCGTTCCTTTCACATAAAGAAGAAAATGTAGAAGTTTATCAGACTTCAAAAAACTGAAAAAAGTACAAACTTGTGCTTCTGTTTTTTTGTGTGTCTTTAAAGTTCTGTTATTTGAAATTGCTCTTCTTCCAATTGTAGTTTCAGACAAAAGCCCATCCATTGAGAGGCTCAATGCCTTTGTTTCATTTCAGTTCCATTTCAGTGTCCATCCTCGGTCTACAATCCATATGGTCCCTGCACAAACCTCTTCCCCTCTCCTTTGCACCTTTATTATACTCCTTTAAAGTCTTTGGTAATTTAGTGACACTTTGGTGTCCTGGGGTAGTTAGGAAAGAAATGTGGTAAATAAAACAGTGAAGAAAAAAAAATCAAACTTGTAAGTATGATGGAATAGGAAAATGGAAAGATGAAGATGCAAATAAGAAGAAGGTTAATGTCTGTAAAGATGTTTGCAGACTGTGAGAGATGTGCGTACAGGCAAGAGAGAGGGAGTGATAATCAAGGAGAAAAAAAAATTGATAGAAAAAGAAAAAAATAAATAGTATAATTGAAAATGTATTTAAAAATTAACTAGAAAAAGATTGGTGACAAGAAGGGGGAAGGAGAGAGTACGGTCCAGGGAAAGGAGAAAGACAAATTAAAGCAGGGAAGTTGTCTTCTGAGCAACGGGTAAATAGATAACCGTAGCTTTTTATCATCTAATAAGTAGAATCATTGAGATAACCACTGCAAAAAACAAGTGGCTGTGTGGCAGGGAATGGATTGTTGCAGATCCATTTAGCATAACATCTGTAAGAAAAGAAAAACAAAACGTAGGTTAAAGGGGCATCTACTATAATTTTGTAATGTTGATGTTTAAAAATGTATTAGAACATCTGTATTACTTATTAATATATAACACCATATTTATTAATAACAATAGTCACAATAATTTGTCATTATATAATATCTGGTCTTGGAGTCAGGCCCATAATTCTTTCTGGTTTGAAGTTTTGCTAAAAAAATTGGTTAAATAAAATTTTCTGTTTGATGATTACTCACAATATATGTAGTGTTAAAGAAAGAGTATAAAAAATAAAAGGCAAGGGCACTAGCTTCGTAAACAAAGAAGTCACCCATCATTTATCTGCATGTGAAAGCAGTCACTTCCATCTCCTTGTGAGATGCAAGTGTTGCTGCCTGGGTCAACAACAGAACACATTTAACAGGGGGCGCTGGATTTTCACCTTTACAGATTTATAAATACAAATAGAGAGCACATTTTTTTCCATAAACCACTAAACTCACCATGTGAGGTACTGATTTTTATGAGTCTTAAAACTTAATCCATGCAAAATTGTTATATTTAAAATTGTGATACACAAAAGTGCATGCAACACATGGGTCAAATAATGTTTAAACATTTAAGAAAAGGTTACTCCACCCTTGGTAAATATACAGTACAATACACATAAATATATATTTTGTAAACTTTTATATATATATAAGCATCTCATGAATTGTGAATTTACCATTTAATAAGGTACTGGAAAGATAATTAAAAACAAACAATGAAAATAGAAAATATAGAAAGACAAAACATATTGCACAAGAAGAAATAACAAAAACTAATGTAAAAACAGTAACTGTGTACTATACTGTGCCATATTATGTTCAATCCCTCGCAATATAATCCTCACCAAAAGGTTAATAGTGGCACCCATCCATTAATTGCTGCAGGTGGCAATGAAAATGGACATATCTTAATTTGGGCACAGTAGTTCATGTCATCACAATGCACAAAACATTGTGTATGCCACGTGATCAACCATTATCTCCATTTAACTTTGGAGCAAAATGCATTCAGGCACACCTGCACCCAATTGCAGTCTTCTTGAGACATAATTATTTATATAAAATTATTTCAGTGCCGTGGACCTGCTATATCACACTGTTTCGGACAATATGTTGTTATTTTATATATAGTGCCTAAAATGGATCATTTAGTAGATATTTTAACTAGATGAGACACTGCAAACTCGTGAGTAAGCTGATTCTGCTAAAAATGTATTTTACACATACAGTCAGGCCTCAAATGCTTTGATCACATTTTATCCTTCAATCATTTTGTCACTAGGTGCTGCTTTCTCAGGTATATACAGAGTAGTTACTTTGGAAAAAGACAGAGAAAAGCTGCAGGAAATTAGTGAAGCTGCAAAGGCCTTGGAGAAGCCAACAATGTTGGTTGGCTATGAATTTATCACAGAGCACTTTCCTTATCTTTCTGAAATATTCAAATTAACAACTGAAACTGCATTGCAAATAATGAAAAACTGCAATGATTTTGCATTATATGAACATAAAATCACATAAGTAAGGAAAAAAACAGAAGTGACTGAGTATTGCTACTATTTTTTACAAATATGAAAAGAAAGATGTTTTAAGTATTTCTTTAATTAGAAATCTTTAGTCAGGTGGGGAAAATTAAATCTTAATGTACAAGATATGTTTGAAGTGTGAAATGCTAAACAAAGTTGACAGAGAGAATTTACATGTACAAGTATGTAACACAAAACAAATGCCTTATGATACTCTTTTTATCCCATGCATGCAAAAGTGTGCAAAAGAACTTAATCCCATTATCACAATCGTCAGAACAGTCTGCACGATCTCAACTAAATGTGCCAATGCTTCCCAGATGAAAATATTTTAACTGTGATAGTTTAAAGTATCTTTTGCTCTGCTTTATACATTTTGTTGATATCCGTTCAAAATGCCACACAAACTCACAAATTACATTGTACCACTAACACTAGTGGTGGCGTGTATTGATTCAGTAATACATGCTTCATTTCACAGTCTTTAACTCATAGATGAACAATGTTGTTTTGTCTGTGACATTATGAATTAAAAACAAATAATACTTTATAAAAGGTGAAACTACAAATACATCAGTCACAGGCAAATAATGCCAATCAAAAATGTTGTACAGAAGGTAAGAAAAATTGTATACCATTCTCATTAATGAAATATAAAACTATTTAGCATACATATGCACATTCACTTGCCATTAAATTAAAGATTTTCAGCACAGTTGCTGATTTTAGGAAGACGACTCACTAAAGCATATTTTACACAAAAACTTGAAGTTGAAATGCCAGCACTGATTAGCTGCTGCTTACACACTTCCATCCAAAAACTATGAAGAGTAACTCATCTATTAGCTTAATATTAAAAATACTGAAAGTGCTGTGCATTGACCATACAATAAAATTGATACATTTCTAAAAATAGAAAACTAAAATACTTTTATTTTTAAGATGCAGTTAACCTAGAAAATTGCAATAGTACCCAAATATTTTTTTAAATGAGTGAACTATATGGTCCATCTATAATATTCTCAGTAAACTGTTAATACACTTGTAATTTCCCAAACCTACACGTGTACTAACTACTTTAGATTTATAAAAAGCAAAAGTCATCTTATTATTCACATATACACTAATCAAATCCCATCATAATCAAAAAGGCACCATAATAGTATCCTACATATTATTATACAGATGTGTGCTTATCATCTCAGTCAATACCATTAATGTAAAACAAGTACATCCAATTATTATTACTGTACTATTTTTAATATTATTATTGGGGTACTGAGGACTAATAAAACTGATTTATATTTTGCCAGTAAGAGGTTATTCTATTTAGTACTGCAGTCACATATAAATGAATATTTAAACACAAAAAGGTATGTACTGTGCTCCCCCTCCACATTACATGTTTTGACAAAATACAGTGATGGCTTTTATTTCATGATGTGGATAATCAAAGCATGCACAGTATTCAAAGAATCTCCATGCTATGGTATGTAGAAAGCACTGAAAAGTACTTGCAGCACTTTCGATTACCAACTGAATTATGGCCAGCGTCGCCAAGAAATTTTCAGATCTAGATAATACTGACAGAAATAAAAGCCTGGGTAAACAAACTGGAATTTACTTCTCTGAATAATTGATCACAGTGTTTGAACAGAGCAACACCTACTTTTTTATTTTTGGGCTAAATAATAATTGAGACGGGCAACTAGGAAAGCTGTTTAGTTAACACTATTAAACAAAATAAAAAGGTAAAGGGAGATTCCCAAATTATTTCACTAACTGCTCGATACAATGTGTAATAGCCAGCCCTGACATAGATGGGCGTAGGACACGTGTTCAAGCACACAAGAGTTTTTATTTTCTTTTATCTTGTGGGCAACGCCTTCCTCATTCCCACAAGCTCAACACACAGTCCCAAAGCACAATACACTTCTTCTCTTTCTCCTTCACTCTCGCCCGGCAAGCATCATCCTCTTCCTCACGACTCTGGCTCCTGAAGTAGTGGCTGCTGGTAACATATAAATGTTTTTATATAAAGATCATCACAAAACATAATCACAAATTGGACTTTGCACGATACCTCAACAAGCTCTGTAAGCTGTGCTGTTTCAGGTGTGGGGCAGACTGACTGGCAGGATTATGCTGGACCTCTTGCTTCACCTAAATGGTGCTATCTTTCACCTTTACACCTGGTGCAGCTACGTTGTTCTTATATGCGAGTGGACGTTTCTTGCAGGGAGGGCTTCTGTTCTCTTTCTCTGATGTAGAACCCTCATCCTCATCTGAGTTTACCTCTGTTATAGAAGTCTTTATTTGAAAACAGCAGTGTCAGATTGGGTTGAGCGTGAACACAACTGAGAGAATAAAACTGAATAAAAAAAACCCACTAACCTTTACAAGCACCATACATTTCAACCGGCTGTTACAGACTCAAATCAAGTGAATGTTTTTATTGTATAATAGTAACAATAAGAGCAGCTCACTACTCAAAATGTTTATTTTGTGATGCGGCAAGACTCGAATCCGCAACCTCTTGATTATGAGTCAGCAGTTCTTACCACTGTACTACCAAAGCAGTCGTGACAACGAAGTACACTAACCCGATTTCTTTTTCTTTGGTTATAGTCTTGAATAAAAGAGCACTGGGCGGCACAGTGGCACAGTGGGTAGCGCTGCTGCCTCGCAGTTAGGAGACCCGGGTACACTTCCCAGGTCCTCCCTGCGTGGAGTTTGCATGTTCTTCCTGTGTCTGCGTGGGTTTCCTCCGAGTACTCTGGTTTCCTCCCACAGTCCAAAGACATGCAGGTTAGGTGGTTTTGCGATTCTAAATTGACCCTAGTGTGTGCTTGGTGTGTGTGTGTGTATGTGCGCCTTGCGGTGGGCTGTAGCAATGCACTGTACCAGAGCAAGCACCCTAACCTGACCTAAGCAGTTTCCATATTTAAGTGCCTAATACATTACTTAATATGGTTAGATGAGTGGGGTGTAGCATGTCACTTGGTATTTACAAACATAGAGAATGTAAGTGGTACACCACAGATGATTTTGATCTGTGTGCTACATTAGAATTTTTTCTGATGTTGAGTAGTTGAAAATATAAAAGTTTAAGTTTGACTACATGTATCGTCTGCTTCAATGCAGCACACCCTATATGAGGCTGGAGAAGACTATTATATATTTCTAGAGAGTGTTGAGTAGAATGCAAGGTGAAAAACCATACTTGAAATAATTTACCCTGTACTGTTGCATTACTTTGTTTTTGAATAAACAAAAATGCAAAATTATAATTAAAAAAAAAATTTCAAACATTACTGCGGTGGGCTGGCACCCTGCCCGGGGTTTGTTTCCTGCCTTGTACCCTGTTTTGGCCAGGATTGGCTTCAGAAGACCCCTGTGACCCTGTAGTTAGGATATAGCGGGTTGGATAATGGATGGATGGATGGATGGATAAAAGAACACTTATTTTGTTATACTTGTACATTTTGTGAAAGTGCTTATTTGATATTTGGACTTCAGTCTTCACAAATAATACACTCCATGTCAAAATTTTGTCATTAGCACTAAAACATGAAAAAAGATGGTCTTTTAGTTATGTGTTCAACATTTCTGTCATGCTACACTTACAGCTACAGCTTTGTAGACACAGAACACACATGAAAAGCATGTGTTCCAAATAACGATATATTATTTACACTATACATCTGCCAGTTGCTCACTCCCAGATAAAAAAAGCTTAAGTTGGGGGAAGTTTTTTGCCGTTTCTACGGTAGTGGGGGCATGGGGTAGTAGGCTGCTTGCTGCTTGTGCTTATTGACACATTAAAAAAACAAAACACGCTGACAGAGAGGTGCGAATGGATTTAAGGTGGGCCAGGTTTACAAGTTTTTTTGTAGGCTTTGGTAATTCTAGTGTTAATTGGCAACAGGTCAGTAATATGATTGGGTATAAAAAGAGCATCTTAGCGAGGCAGAGCCTCTCAGAAGTAAAAATGGGCAAAGGTTCACCAATTTACAAAATGTGAAAAATTTTCAGACATAAAATTTTCAACATAAAATTGTGAAGACTTTGAATATCACATCATCTACAGTACATAATATCATCAAAAGATTCAGAGAATCTGGAGAAATCTCTGTGTGCAAGGGATAAGGCCAAAAAAATAAATATTGGATCAGGGAGCACTGCATTAAAAACATGCATGATTCTCTCATGAAAATCACTGCATGGGCTCAGGTACACTTCCAGAAATCATTGTGTGTGAATACAATTTGCTGTGCCATCCACAAATGCAGGTTAAAGGTCTATCATACACAAAAGAAGCCATATGTGAACATGATCCAGAAACACCATTGTCTTCTCTGGGCCAAAGCTCATTTCAAATGGACAAAGACAAATTGGGAAAACTGCTCTTTGGTCAGACAAATTGAAACTTGAAATACTTTTTGGAAAACATGGATACTGTGTCCTCCGGACTAAAGACAAAAAGACCCTCCGGTTTGTTATTAGTGCTCAGTACAACAGCTTGCATCTCTGATGGTATAGGAATGTATTAGTGCCTATGGAATTGGCAGCTTGCACATCTGGAAAGGCACCATCAATGTTGAATCGTATATACAGGTTTTAGAGCAACATATGCTCCGATTCACACAAAATCTTTTTCAGGGAAGGCCTTACATATTTCAACAAGACAATCTTAAACTGTATACTACATCTATTAGAATAGCAAGGCTTCGTAGTCAAAGAGTCTGGGTGCTGAACTGGCCTGCCTGCAGTCCAGATCTTTCACCAATTGAAAACATTCACCGCATCATGAAACGAAAAATACGACAAAGATTCAGGAGCAGCTAGAATCCTATATCAGACAAGAATGGGACAACATTACTCTCCCAAAAGTCCAGCAACTGGTCTCCTCAGTTCCCAGACCTTTATGGACTGTTGTTAAAAGAAGAGGGGATGCTACACATTGGTAAACATGGCTATGTCTCAACTTGTTTGAGATATGTTGCACCATCAAATTCAAAATGGCCTTAATCTTTTCTTAAAATGGTACATTTTCCCAGTTTAAACATTTGATGTGTTTTCTGTTCTGTTGTGAATAAAACATGGGTTTATGAGATTTGCAACTCACTGCATTCTGTTTTTACTTACTTTTACACAGCACCAAAACTTTTCCAGAATTGTGGTTGCATTATAGATTAATCTTCACAAAATTCAGAGTTAAACATTAACATTGGATATTTAAATCCAGGAATACAATTGAACACACAGTAGCTTAGTTTAATGCCAGCAGGGCTGAGATATTTGCAGCAAAATTGCCATTTGTGAAGTTGAAAGATTTACCTGCACCTGCACACAAGAACCAATTAGAGCAGGTCTATGTACAGCATATGAGAAATTCAATACCAGAATAAGGCACAGACTTTAAAAGATCCCAATTTACAGAAACAAAAAGATGTGATTGGAACCATGTTTCAAATTTCTGAGAAGTACTATTATAAATAGTCCCTTGTGTTAAGTAGAAAGTGTAGTAGCACAGTTGTTTTAATTTAGGATCATTTTCCTAAGATAACATCATAGGTGAATCAGCCAATTAACAAAAGAATCATAAAACTGTTATTATCATAATATTATAACTGAAAGATAACATTAAGTTGAGATCAGACATACGCTGAAAATATGTTATAAAATGATATATACTGTATATGATAAGCTTCTTCTTTTGCAGAGACGTTTAAAGTAGGGTTCTGTTTCAGTCTTGTCACCCTTGGTTCTTACTCATTATCTTGCTGTATTTTAATTTGATTGTGCCAACATGTGATATGCCTGTTTCAGAAAGGTTTCTAGTTGGGTGTTGGCCATTATATAGTCTTAGATCTGGAGTTAAGAAGGCAGGAATACTTTTTCAGGTCTAATCAAAACTTTACAGATGTTTGGGTAAGAACTGCAGTCAATTATTTCTATTGAATTTCTTATAGAATTTACTGCATTTATTGAATTTGAGCAGCATCAGTTTTTCACTCTGTTTCAGTGAAATTATTGTTTTTCATTTAGGATTGTTTGTCTGTCGATTTTAGAGTTGTTCCAGGTTTCCTAGATAACTATGTGATCCCATCAGTGCTTTGAGATAGGGCTGTGCAATGTGATGGGCATAGTCACGCAGTTACTCTGTGATTTCATATGGACTCTTTAGCCAATCCACACGATTAAAGCAGGTCTGCACAATTCTACAACACTATATTTGATTTAAGTGCTCAGAAAGATTTCAGACCCCTTCACTTTTTTTACATTTTGTTATGTTGCATTTTTTAGCCTTGTGGCAAAATCATTAAAATTATTTTTCCCCCATATACAGTAGCACTCTATATCCTACAAAGACAAAGCAAAAACAAGATTCCAAAAATGTTTACACATTTTAAAAAAAAAAATGAAATCTCACATTGATGCAAGTATTTAGATCTTTTACTTAGTTAAGTTCCTTTGTCATCGATTACAGCCTGGAGTCTTCTTGGGTATGACATGTCTGGCTTAGCACAACTGAATTTGGAGATTTATGCCATTGTTTTCTGCAGATCCTCTCAATATCTACCATGTTGGATAGAAACTGCCTTTACACAGCTATTTCCAGATCTCTCCAGAAATATATGATTGGGTTCAACTCTGGGCTACTGCTGGGCAACTCAAGGATATTCTCTGAGTTATTTCTAAGCCACTTCTGTATTGTCTTTGCTTTGTGATTAGTCAATACCCAGTTGGAAGTTGAACCTCTGGCCCAGTCTGAGGTCCAGAGCAGGTTTTCATTTAGGATATCCCTGTACTTTACTCCATTCAGCCTTTCCTCAACCCAATCTAGTCTCCCATTCCCTGCCACTGAAACATGACCCTACAGCATGCCATAAACATGCTTCTCCTTTGCAAAGGTAGTGCACGGATGATGAGTGGTGTATGGTTTCCTTCAGACATGATGCTAATCTTGGTTTCATCAAAATAGACAATCTTGTTTCTCAGAATCTGAGAGTCCTTTAGTTGCCTTTTGGAAAACTCCAAATTGTCTCCCAGGTGCGTTTTTACTGAGGAGAAACTTCTGTTTGGCTCCTCTGTCATAAATTCCAAACCAGTGGAGTGCTGCAGTGATGATTGTCCTTTTGAAAGTTCCTCCCTTCTCCACACAGGTTCTCTGGAACTCAGCCATAGTGACCATCAGCTTCTTGGTCATCTCTCTTGCCATGGCCCTTCCCCTAAAAATTGCTCAGTTTGGCCAGACGATCAGCTGTACAAAAATAGTGGCTGTTTCAAACTTTTCCCATTTAAAAACTTTTGAAGGCTGCTGTACTCTTGGTAACATTCAGTGCTGCAGGAATTTCTTAGCCTTCCCCAGATCTGTGACACAATCCTGCCTCTAAGGTCTGCATGTAACACACACTGTCAGCTATGAAGCCTTCTATACACTGTGGCAGGTGGCTGGGCGCCATACCCAGCCGGGACACCCGGAACGACCGGGAGAGGAACTATACTTCCCCCGGACCATGAGAGGGCAGCCGTCCTAGTTAGTATGGGGACCATGGGAACTGAGCTTGGAAGCTCAACCCTACTGGGGCCTGTGATCACCGCCACAGGGCGCCCGGAGAATCCTAGAGCCCTGGAAACCAGCACTTCCGCCACACCAGGAAGTGCTGGCGAGAGGAGTTCCAGGGTCACCCGGAAGTCAATCGGAGGCACCTGGATCACATCCAGTTGGGGATAAAAGGAGACCGCCTTCCTGCGATCAGACAGGAGGAGGAAACGCGGCCCAGAAAGGACTGAGAACAAGAGTGCTTGGAGCACTGTGTGTGTGCGGGGACATTGTGTTGGAGGACCTTTGTTTAATAAACGCGTGTGTTTTAAGAACTTGCCAGTCTCTGTCTGGGTTGTGTCCGGGCTGTCTTCCATAACACATATGTGTGCCTTTCATAATATGTGTAAGCAATGGACTTGACAGCAAGTGGACTCCAAACAAGATGTCAGAATATCTCAATGATGATCAATAGAATAAGATGCACCTGAGCTAGATTTCAAGTATCACAGTAAAGGGTCTGAATACTTATGTCAATGTGATGTTTCAGATTTTTATGTAAAATAAATTTCTAACATTCTGTTTTCACTGTCATTCTGCAGTATTGGCTGTTGCTTGATAAGAGGAAAAAATTAATTTAAATGATTTTAGAAGGCTGCAACATAACAAAATGTGAAAAATGTGAAGGGGACTGAATAATTTCTGAATCCACTGTATATACGTAACTTATTTACCTGCGATTTTGCCTCTTTACTTTGTGTGTCTAAAGTATTGGTTCTCTTTGGCTTTGTACACACGTCGGGAGGGTCAAGTAAGCTTTTATAGGCTTACTTTCGGGCTAACAGGTGTGGGGGAAAAAAAACAGTTTTTAAATGTAAAAGCTGACAATATTTCTGTCTACGTATGCTAAAGATATGTAATAAAACTGGGTAAAGGTGCTTTTTTCCTCCATGCTTCACTTTTATCCATTCTATAAATGATTTGAAAAATAGAACATGTAGACTCCACAATAGGTATCTAGTTTTCTCATTCTGTTACATATCTAAACCTAAAAGAACTGTTGTATGAATAAATATTGATCGATTTCTTTAGAAATGACCTATCGTATAAGATGTAATAAAAGGCCTTCTTTTATAATTAATTAATTTTGTGACTTATTTTTCTTCCACAGTTTATTGTGTCAGAAATGGGATCGGACTATTCTATTGACTTTTTCCAACAGCAAGGTTTCTGGGACTGCATTGTGAAAAGGAACAGCCAGCACTCAATAAGACAGGAAATCTTATGCCCTTTCTCATATACATGACTCAGTTTTGCATTAGGGACATAACAAGAGAGCTCTGAAACTAAACTTGTAGTTGGGCTAGATTAAATGTCATTTGTGCTTGTTCTATGCTTTTAAGTGTTATGTCTGTCTGACCTTTTTCTTGTATATTTAAATGTACATGAGTTAGCATTTCCCTCAGCAAACAGCAAGGACATCACATGTAGCAACGTTTAACCTTTTCCTGGAGGGTTTCCTGTGATCGTATTTTCTAGTTCCAGGCTGCATAATTTAAAAAAAGGATGGTGCATTTCAACCAAGAAAAAAAACAAGAGAATGCATTTGTAAAACATCTGGATCATGATCAACATCACAAATGTTGCTATCATCCACTGAAAAGAATAACCCATCATCACTTCTCATCAGGTTACACTCAGCAGTAAGATGTTGAAAAATTTCTCAGTTCATTTCACACAGTCGTTTGCTGCGCTTTCTGGTGAATAGCCCTGTTTGAAATGGTTCATCCACTTTCATTTACTTTACCTGGACTTGCCAGTTTTCAAACATTTTTAATTTTCTGCAATAACTGTACCATATATCGGACTATCTTGGTATAAATGGATATCCAGTAAATTTAGTCATGATACAGACCTTAAATTACTTGATAACCAAAAAATAAGGTGTATAATTAGATGAAGAGATAAAACCAGACCCTCCACCAGGGGCACCTGTAATAGAAACTTATTTCAAATTAAAACAAAACATATATCATCAGTTCAGGAAAAATATGCAGTTTTAAAAGCTGCTTCTTGGAAGTAAAGCTGTTTTGGTAAATGATATTATACTGTATTAAGAACAAAATTTGATCTGTGTCTTCTCACTGAAACCTGGCTTAGTAAATCTGACACTGTTTCCCTGGCTGAGGTGTCACCAGATGGATACACATTCCTTCATAAATCTAGAGATTCAGGTCGAGGAGGAGGCCCTGGAATAATTAATTGTGACAAAATGCAAATCGCTTTTAAAAATTTAGGCAACTTCACATCCTTTGAAGCACTCATTTTAAATATTAAAACAGATTCCAAAACAATTGTAGTGCTAGTCTACAGACCACCAGGGCCATATTTACTGTTCATGACTGAATTTGGAAACATTTTATCTGATTTGGCTATAAATTATGAACACGTAATGTTGAAGGGGGGTTTTAATGTACACATTGATGTGGAAACTGACACTTTTAGCAAATGTTTTATTTATTTGTTCAATTAAGTAGGATTTTCTCAGATTGTCAAAGGTCCAACTCATAATCATAACCACACATTAAATTTAATTATAACATACAAAGTTGAAATTCAAAATTTAAATATTACTCCATTAAATTAAGTTATTTCCGATCACTACTTAATTACGTTTGATATGGTTCTGCTCTTACCAATACACTCACAGATTAAAACAAAGACAGTGCGACATGTAGTTTGTAAATCTGATTCAAAATCTATACATACTTTCAGCAAGTCAAGTGTAATTGTGGAAAACCATTTAGATCAATTAACATCAAATGTAAATGTGGAAAACTATTTAGATCAGCTAACATCACATTATATTATCACCTTGAGAGATCCTCAGGACGCAGCGGCTCCCCTTAAAATAAAAGTGATCAAAGCACAAAGCTCTCCCTGGTCTAATGGAAATACTCAAGCCTTTAAATTAGAGTGTCAAAAACTGGAGCACAGATGGAGAACAACAAAGCTGCAGGTCTTTCAAATTACATGGACAGAGAGTGTTAAAAAATATAAAAAAGCTCTCTTTAAAGTTCGCTTAGACTATTATTCTAAAATAGCAATAATAACAATTCTTGGGTACTGTTTAGAACAGTGGCTAATTTAACAAATGGGAATTCAGATCTACAGTGCAAAATACCAACAGACATTAGCAGTACAGTACATACTTTATGAACTTCTTTAATGATAAAATTAAAAATATAAGAACCCAGATTTCAGCATCACAGTGCAAGCTACATACTAGCTTGGCAGACCCTGTCTCACATTGCATTCAACAGTAGAAATTTTAATCCTGTAACAGAGCAGGAAGTCTTAACTTTAATTTCTAAAATGAAACCTACTACTTGTTCCCTAGATCCAGTGCCAACAAAACTAGTAAAAAGTGCAATGGATGTTCTTGCATTGCTTATTCTTAACATTATTAATAGTTCATTATTGCATGGCACAGTACCTAATGCACTAAAAGTGTCAGTCATCAAACCATTACTTAAAAAGTCAGACCTAGACCCACACATACTTAAGAACTATTGAACCATTTCAAATTTACCCTTTCTGTTTAAAATACTTGAAAAAGTAGCCACCAATCAGCTTCAGTCACACCTTATGCATCACAATTTATTTGTGAAATTCCAGTCTGGTATCCGCACTGGTCATAGTACAGAAACGGCACTAATGCATGTTGCAAATGACATTCTGATCTCCTCTGATGAAGGAAACTCCGCTGTAATTATGTCGTAGACTTAAGCGCAGCATTTGACACCATTGACTATTCTATTTTACTGCACAGGCTAGAAAATGATATTGGGCTTACAGGCACTGTCTTTGCCTAGCTCTTATTTATCAAATCGATTCCATCATGTACAGTAATATGTTGACAGTACTCCATGATTATACACAGAATTGAGATATGGTGTCCCACAGGGCTCAGTACTAGGACCTTTACTGTTTTCACTTTACATGCTTCCTCTGGGATCTATCATTAGAAAACAATGTTAATTTTCACTCGTACACAGATGACACCCAGTTATACCTTTCTTTTAGACCAAATAAAGTTTCTCCAATGTTGTCTTTAATTAGTTGTGTTAGTGAATAAAAGGAATGGAGTGATGAAAACTACTTGTCTTTAAACACCGATAAAACAGAGATGTTAATTATTGGAGGGAATGATGCTGATCACAACAATATTTTGTCATCATTCAACTCAGTTGGAATCACCATTAATTTTACTGAATCAGCCGGCAATCTAGGAGTTATCTTTGACTGTAGCATGTCATTTAAAGTGCACATTTCAAAGCTGTATAAATCATGTTTCTTCCATCATAAAAATGTTGGGAAATTAAGACGTTTTCTAAATAAGTGGGATTCTGAGAAATTAATTCATGCATTTATTTCTATTAGGATTGACTAACTCAATTCACTGTTCACTGGATGTTCAAACTGTTCTTTATACAGCTTCCAGTTAATCCAAAATGTTGCTGTAAGAATTATTACAAGCACAAGAAAATACAAACACATAACTCCAGTTCTTAACCAGGAGCCAGTGTAAGGATTTAAGTTTAGGGCAGATTTCAAAATCCTCATTTTAATGTATAAAGCCTTAAATGGCCAATGTCCAGCTTACTTGTCTTAACTTATTATGACTTACAAACTAAAATGTACATTAAGATCTCAAGATGCCGGTCTGCTTATGATTCCAAGGATTAATAAAATAAGAGTGGGAGGTTGTGCTTTTAGTTACAGGCCCCCTAAACTGTGGAATCGTCTGCCTGCTACTATAAGAGATGACCCTTCAGTCTCAGCTTTCAAATTGTGGTTGAAGACACACTACTTCAGTTTAGCATATCCTGACTAAAGCTGCTGATTATCTATACATACTGCATCTCTGTTGTAAGTCATTACCACTAAAACGTAAGTAAGGTGATAGTTATAATTTGTTACTAACCCTCACCTATTCTGTTTCTCTGCCAAATTGTTTTGCCTGCCTTAGGTAAAGTCATCTCTGATGGAGGAGCACGGGAATCGTCGGGTAGAGGGGTCCTTTCAGATTGGGTGGCCCAGTACTGACTCAGCTCTGGAATGGCCAATAGAGGGAGGCAGCTTGATGGCCCAGGTCTCCAGGACTCTGTACAAATCCAAATCGTATTATGTAATATTATCTATTGTTGAATTCTGCTCTGTACTTGTAATATTTTTATTCCACTATTATATTATATTGAGGATTAATTTTGTTCTGTTCTGTGTATTGTATTTTATCTACCCCCTTTTTTTTGACACCCACTGCACGCCCAACATACCTCTTTGAACTGCCTTTCCCAAGGTTCTTTCCATTTTTTCCCTACAAGGGTTTTTTTTTGGGAGTTTTTCCTTGTCTTCTTAGAGAGTCAAGGCTGGGGGGGTTGTCAAGAGGTAGGGCCTGTTAAAGCCCATTGCGGCACTTCATGTGTGATTTTGGGCTATACAAAAATAAATTGTATTGTAATTGTATATTTGGTCTACATTTTGTTAATACAGTAATCCCTCCTCGATCGCGGGGGTTGCGTTCCAGACCCCCCCGCGATAGGTGAAAATCCGCGAAGTAGAAACCATATGTTTGTATGGTTATTTTTATATATTTTAAGCCCTTATAAACTCTTCCGCTTTGTTTATAAATATTCCCCGCAGAGTTATACAGCATAATCCCTTTGTATTCTCTTAGATATTAGGTAAGATTCATTGAAATTATGTATATAAACACACTGTTTATATACAGTAAAACCTAAATATTATTTTAAAGATATTGAGTGTCTCCGATATCACATATGTTACAGCCATTACGATAGACAGGTCACCAGCAATAAATACGTACAATGCAAGAAAAATAGTATACAGTAAATGTGTGTACAGTGACACTAAACGTACGTACATGTACTAAGCACTGTAAGAAGAAAATTAATTATGGTTACTCACCAACAATGACACGATGACTTGTCCGATAACAATGAGTTTAATTTTACTGCACAACAAAGGAGAGCATTACAGCCCTTGTAAAGGAGCCACTTCAGGCGATTGTGTAGCACTGCCGTTGTTCTTCTTCTGGCAGTCTTCAATCCAAATCCCTAAAGCAGATTCCATCCAGACTACTGCCTTATTACATCCACTTACAACTCGTTTTGCACCCTGGTTAAAAGGACACTGCAGCCGTAGATCTTA
Organism: Polypterus bichir lapradei; assembly: GCA_026402145.1. NCBI lineage: Eukaryota > Metazoa > Chordata > Cladistia > Polypteriformes > Polypteridae > Polypterus > Polypterus bichir. The sequence goes on from JANRMT010027041.1 coordinate 111,665,165, forward strand.
TATTCCTTTCCTACTTTTTAAATAAAAAGAATCGTAGCCTTCAACAAATCCAGCCCCTGAAGCAGTAGCAGATTGTTTTGGAGCCATAATGAAGGGCTTGACTATGCACAAAGATAAACACTAAAGAGCACAACTCTTTACACAGCGAAACACGTTGATGCTGAATGAGCGAGACGACACTTCCTGGTTAACACTGCATTCAACACGCAGGAGCTCAACTGCATGCTCTGATTGGTTAGCTTCTCAGTCAGGAGAACTTAACTGCGTGCTCTGATTGGTTAGCTTCTCAGCCATCCGCCAATAGCGTCCCTTGTATGAAATTAACTGGGCAAACCAACTGAGGAAGCATATACAGGAAGTAAAAAGACACATTGTCCGCAGAACCCGCGAAAAATCCACGTTATATATTTAGTTTTGCTTTCATATAAAATCCGCGATAGAGTGAAGCCGCGAAAGTCGAAGCGCGATATAGCGAGGGATTACTGTATTTACATTTTGTGAGTAAAACAATACTCCACCCCAAAGTGATATTATTTAAAAATTGTTACTTGCCCCATGTAGTTTGTAGTGGTGACAGAGAAAAATTTTCATTCTCATATTTTCATGAAGAAAGTACACAAGAGAGATACTCACAAACAGGCTCGATAGGTGACCAATACTGGACACTGGCAAACAGGAAAAACCAAAAAATAATGGTAAAAGCAATGTAGAGTTCAGAATAGGGTACAGGACACTGTTAAACTAAGTCCTGTTGAACAGATGGCTAGTAAGTATGGACCAGGTGTTTACATACCTAGTAAGAAATGGCACAAAATAACAGCAGAGCAGGCACGATGGCTGAAGACACAGATTTATTTAAATTGTACAGTGCCTAAAGGAAAAAATGACTGTACAAATCAAAAAGATATAATGCCTCAAAAAAGTGAACTGGAAGACCAATATGAAAAATCAAACATAGAAAGTACAATTAAAAATAAAAAAAGAAATATAAAAAATGAAAGAAAATGTATGAAAACAGGAGCACAATCATTTGGGACTCTTGATCTTAAATCCACAGACAAATTCTCTTTACTCTCAAATCCCTATGCTCCTTTAGTCTCAACATTAAATTGCAATTCATATTGTAATGTGGAGGATGACCACCTGTTTATAATCAAAATCACCAGGCTGCCATTCATGTCCAAAAACAGCCATTCAACAGTCAGCATGAATCTTCATATAGTCAATTCTCTTCCACTACAAGAGAACAAGATTTAGTAAGGGATGGAGAATTATAACTTATTCAATAAGGGAGGTTAAGGGCCTGGCCACCTTTAGGTAAGGATAGAAATTTTCCAATAAGACGAATTCCTATTGGGAGAGTGTATAATGCAGGTGAAAACAAAGCAATTGAAGTACACAGACCCTGGGGAATCCAACGAATAATGTAATTGCTTTTTTAGAGGGATTAGAAGTAGTGATGTATTATCATAGACCCGCTTGGGAGATATGGCAGAATTATTATCAACTTCTGAAACAAAATTAAGAATAAAAGACAAAATCAGATGAACAGGCAAAAGATACAGAATTGTGGGAATTGTTTACTAATGATGGGTTACTGAATTATCAGAAAAAAATGAATGAAATGTATCCAATTAAAATAGACTGGAGTAAAATAAAAGGTTGAATGCAAATATTAGAGGAAGAACCAAATGAATACTGGGAAAAGCTTTTATTGACAATTACATTAAGTTTATGCAAAGAGTCAATATTTGTAGTGTTGACCTTTCTTTCTCAAGACCTCTACAATTCACCCTGGCTTGCTGTCAATCAACTTCTGGGCCAAATCCTGACTGATGGCAGCCCATTCTTGCATAATTAATGCTTGGAGTTTGTCAGAATTTGTGGGTTTTTGTTTGTCCATCCGTCTCTTGAGGACTGCCCATAAGATCTCAATGGGATTAAGGTCTGGGGAGTTTCCTGGGCATAGACCAAAAACTTCAATGTTTTGTTCCCTGAGCCACTTAGTTATCACTTTTGCCTTATAGCTTGGTGCTCCATCATGGAAAAGGCATTGTGCATCACCAAACTGTTCTTGGATGGTTGGGAGAAGTTGCTCTCAGGAAAATCCACTCAGGTAATGACATATGTACAGAAACAAAAAAGATTAACATATGTACATGTTCTGCTCAAGGCACCTGAGTTGGGTAGTTCATGATTTGGTAGATTTTTGGAAATATAATTGATTTCTAAACTTCTCTGGCTCACCTGATAAATCAAATATATATGAAAATGGAATAATTCTAGAAGACTTACTAAAGAGTATATTAATGCTGATGCCAAAAGACTAGAAGAAGAATAGAGTGTAAAAACTATAGAAAAATTAGCTTGATAACACACTTGGAAAAATGCAAATAGATTTCAGAAAAATGAAAGAGCCATGGGATAGGATATACAGTATTACTGTATATGGTGAGGATGATAATGGAAAGAATGATAAAGAAAAAGAAAGATATATACAGGTGCTTCATTGAATAATTTAATTCTTTTAATGGAGTTAAACATGAGAATTTTTTAGAAATATTGGCCAAATTAGGTATACAAAGTCAAAAGAAAAGAATTATAACCAATTTGTACTGGAAACAGAAAGGAAGGAATGAAGTGTTGAGTATTTGCAGAAGATGAAAAAAGGGATCTACAGATATTACAGGAAGTATGAGATGGAAATTAATGCAAGAAAGACTAAAGTAATGATGATTAGCAAGAAGGGAACATTGCCAATAAAGACAAAAGTGGATTGTGAAGAGGAGGTGAAAGGATATGAATACATTGGAAGCTGGATTACAGAGCAAGGGGATTGTTTGATGGCGATAAAAAGAAGAACAGGTCACAGTTTAAGTCTCATACAGGTATGTTACAGTTGAAGACTGTGGTAACTCTCTTCCACTCTGAGGAACTTCTTCTGAACTGAATAATGTTAAGTGTGTTTTGTTATCCTGCTAGATTTTACCATAGCTAGGGCATAAATACAAATCCCATTCTTAAATTCACCCTTCCAAAGGCACCAGTAGCCATTAACGGAAGTTATTTTATGCGGTCAAAATGCACATTTCATGGATGCCCACTGGATGGTGTGGCTTGGTACATTGCTCATGTTGTTGCCCATGTAACAATTTATCCAACATTCCCCTGACATTCCCCTGTTAGACTAGAACCCTTACAAAAGGACAGACTGTCGCTTCATTTCTCTTTCCTTCATATGGCATGTTTGTCCTTGGCAATGCATTCACTTACCTTTCTTATATACTAGAAGCAATGGACAATTTAATTGCCTATTCTCTCCAAGACTTTACTGCTAGAAATGTGCTTTTCCAAAATCATAGGGTATGGGACATGTTGCCATCATTTCAGGGGAGGTTGGTCCCCAGTGCTGTACGCTCATATCAGAAGCTTCTCACAATATTACGGACAAGGCTTCCCATGTGTAAAATATAGCACATGTAGTTGGAGGTTCAAATGATGGAGTTCTTTACAGAGCAGAACTGGCAGACTAGTTCATATCCACTTTTGATGTTCAGGTGTTTAAGATTTCTGTATGTAGTAATAATTATACTGTTTGTTGGACTGATATGTTTTCTTTGTACCTTTCAGATAAAAATGCCACTAGAATAACAACACTTCTTCAGATTTAATCAAAAGCATATTTTTCTACATTATCATAGATTGAACATGGTTCAATGAGATTCATATTGCTGTTTTAAAATGTGAAAGATGGAAATGTTTGCCTATATATGCTAAAAACTATTTAAAAAAAAAAAAAACTAGGAACAAGCAATTTTCTTCTTTCCTGCTTTGCGTTTACCCATTGCTTAAATGATATGACAAACAGGATTTGTGTGGGCTCAGCAATAGATATCCTGTTTTTCCCTTTTGTTTACTTACCTAAACCTATGTGAACTGATGTATGAATATGATATTGGTCCATTTCTTCAGAAATGATTCATTATTTAAGATGTAATAAAAGACTTTCTTTTGCTAATTAACATTGTGGCTTGCTTTTTTTTTCCACACATGGTTTTAAGTTTCATTTTTCAAATAAGCATTACAGTCAGACAGGGATTTAAATACCATATGCTGTTGCTTTTATTTTTCTCACTGTTGCTATTAAATTCCTCACTGACTTAACTCGGTGATTTTGTGCATATAAATATTTTTTCCTTTTTTTTATTTTACTTGCCTGAGGTCTTGACACTTTTTTCTTCTTGACTACTGAAATCAAATGACTCTGTTCAAGTGAAAATTGTGTATTGCTAAATTCAGACACAATTTCAGAATGAGATCTTCAGAACAGAAATGTGATTCCTCACACATGACAGCACATCTGTATTTCCTTTGTGACATATGTCGTGCCATACTTCAAGTTTCTTTATAAAAGCAGTGGGAGTTCTTGCGATCAATAAGCTGTGTGTGCTATTGCCCTGAAGTTGTGTTTTTAACATATTAAATTTCTCTAATTAGTTTCCAGATATAAATAGGCGAATTTCTTGACACACTCCTGCTGCTGCCTCTCCACTTGACTACTACTAGGTATCAACAGCAGGTCCCATTTTGAGCATGGAAAATAATCTTGCTTTGTAAGTTCGTGTTTTTAGACAGTTAACCAAGCTTATATCTGCCATTATTAAAATAATGTAAACAATAAAAATATTTCAAGTGCTTCTTTTTGCATTTAACAAGCGTAATAACTGTTCCACATGCTATGTAAGGGGATGTGAAACTACTGCTCATATTTTATACATAGAAGATATTGAAATAAATTTAAACAGCCTGAATAGCTGGCCTGGGCATTTGATCTGCAACATTTCCCAGAATGGAGCTTGCGGTGAAGTGACAAGGTAATTGCTTCAGGCAGCATTTTGTTCAAGAAAGCATTTTCATGCAAAAGTATTTCTTACATTACAAACTAATAATGCAACAACAACAAAAACGAGTTAAGCATGAGTTACATATATATCAAAGTATGTGTTACATACAATTAAATGGCTAATTTATATGCAGTCTTTATAAATGTACGAAATATTTTCAGTTTAAACGTTTCAAAAAATAAGTAAATATCATTAAAATGAATTTTTCTAGAATTTTGATGTGATGTAAATAATGTAAACAATGAACGTCTTTCAAGAGCTTCTTTTTGCTATGACAAATATTTAAATAGTGAAATAACTGAAATGTAAAATTAAAATTCCATCATTTTCACGTCCAATTAATTTGTGAACCATAAGCAACTTAAGGGGTTCATTTCCTGGGTCCTCCCTGCGTGGAGTTTGCATGTTCTCCCTGTGTCTGAGTGGGTTTCCTCCAGGCGCTCCGGTTTCCTCCCACAGTCCAAAGACATGCAGGTTAGGTGGATTGGCGATTCTAAATTGGCCCTAGTGTGTGGGTGTGTTTGTGTGTGTCCTGCAGTGGGTTGGCACCCTGCCCAGGATTGATTCCTGCCTTGTGCCCTCGGATTGGCTCCAGCAGACCCCTGTGACCCTGTGTTCGGATTCAGCGGGTTGGAAAATGGATGGATGGATAAGCAACTTAAAGTACTTCAAACTTTTCTCACAGCTATTAAAATAAATTAATGTGAGTGCAATAACATAAATGAAGGAAAGAACTGCAACAAAAATTGTTAACAGATTGAGAATAATCAAGTCACGTGAAGAAAATAACTGCAAAATCAATTAGGAATACCATGTGTGCTTATACTGTATAGCCAGCTTGTGTATTTGACAAAGTCAATCATGAAAGCACATTGAGACATTGAGTGCTTGGGCTATTGTGTATACCAGGCCATGCTCCTCAGTAAGTCTGGCATGGGTGACCTAGCATAGATTAAATGGCAGCTGTTTCATTGTGTGGTAGGTGTGGCAACACGGTGTACAAGTACATGCTCCCCAACCTGATCTGACTTGACCTGCTGACTCAGCTCATTCTTTAAAAAAAAAAAAAAACAACTTAAAACTCATCTATTTAGGAAGGGATTTAACTTACCCTGACATTCTGGCGCTGTCCAGAAGTGTGGAACCTGTTATCTGACAATAAAGTAAATTCAACGCTATAGTATTCTTCTGTACTGGAACTTATAATACATCATTAATATTCTAGCCTACTGAAGACACATTCTCTAAAGTTTATGTGTGTGTGTACAATTCCATAAGGACATTCCATAATCTCCATTATAATTGTTTTTGCTCCTAAGGGCAATTATTCCCCAAACACTGATGGAAAAAAGTTAATCTTTCACACTACCTCGCATCAAAAATCTTCCTAAAGTGATGAAGTTGTCACATAATTATAAATCAGTAGTGGCTTATAAAGTATTGTAGCATCTCACCAGTGCTTGTCAGCTCTGAGCACTGTTGGATGTTTGTTGTTTTCATTGAGGATGTAATGCCGCTGACAAGTTTCATCAGCACAGGGAATGAGTTGCCAGAAGTATTAGTTGGTATCCCCATCATACAAATGAGCAGCTTTATTGCCATCTTTAGGAGAAACTAGAAAAAAGGCAAGCCTGCCAAAGTCTCAAATTAATTCCAAGTAGTGTGGCAGAAACAAGTGGCCCTTCTAAAGACAGTGGGCTACCAAAGAAAGCAAAGAGCAAGAATCTATTGGTCTTCAGTACAGGTGAGCATTGGCGGTGCAGCAGTGTTCATAAAGGCAACAAATGACATCTTTAGGACTAATGGCAATATGATTATCATTAGATCAAAATGAACACACACAGTGTTCTTCAGCTTTTAGTTTTTTAGTGCACTTGTCCAACTGAAACTATGAAATCAACAAAGGCAAGAGGTACTTGGTCTGTGTCAAGTGCATGGCTGCTATGACTTATGAGGGGCGTTCAATAATTTACCTCAGTGGGAAAGAAAAGACTTTTCAAAAAATGTTTGTTTTCATTTTCAATATAGTCCCTTGATAGCTCCATACACTTCATCCACTCTTCCTACAATGACTTTAACCCCTTTGAGAAAAAAATCTTCTGTTTGACTTTCAATCCAGGACATCATGGCTGCCTTGACATCTTCATCGCTTGAAAAACGTTGTCCATGGACAGATTTCTTCAAAACTCAGAACAGGAAATAATCTGAGGGAGCTAGGTCAGGACTGTAGGATTGATGGTTCAACTGCTGGAAGCCACATTCTCGAAGAGCAGCCTGTTATTGATGTGAAATGTGAACTGATGCATTGTCGTGAAGAAGCAGCACGTCTGCTGCGAGTTTTGGTGGTCTTTTCTCCTTGATTGACTTTCACAAAGCAATCATTGTGTTGGCGTAACTCTCCCTGGTTATGGTTGTCTTGTGTGACATGTACTCCAGAAGCAAAAATCCTTCAATATCCCAGAAGACAGTTGACGTGACTTTGACTGCAGATTTTTCTGTCTTTAACTTTTTTGGGGTGGGGGATGACTTGTGCTTCCACTGCATTGTCTCATCTCCACTCATCAAATGATGAAAAAAATTCACTTGGTCTTCAAGGAGCATCTCCAAGTTGTCCTGACAGCACTGGAGCCTCATGACCTTCTAATACTGTATGTCATCAGCATTCTTGGAACCCATCTTGCACTGACCTTTGACATGCCCAACATTTTATGTATTATTTTCCAAACTGTACCTGCCGAGATGCCCACTTCAAATATTTGGGAAACCTCAATTCGTCTGTCTGACAAAAATTAAATCCTCGACTTTCTTGCACATTTTTGTGGAAGTTGTTTCCACAGACTGCCCAGTGTGAGGGTTATCTTCTATGGAATCTCTACCCAACTTAAACTGCTTGCTACAAAATTTTACTTTGTAGGCAGACTCGCCATAAACTGCAGTCATGTGTTCATGGATCTCCTTTGGATTTTTTCCTTCTTTTGTGAGAAATTTTATCATTGAATATTGCTCCAAATCTAGCATTTTCTGACTTAATTCACTGAGGACTAGAATGTTAGACTTTGCACTGAGCCACAACTGTGCATGAGTAACTTTGAGACAAGTCACAACATGCTTGCAACTTTCTTTCATACTTGGGTAGATAAATTATTGAACACCCCTCTTATGTAGTGACCAGATGTCACTATTTTCAAAGCTTCAAATCTTTTTCCAGCACAATCAGGAAGAAGCTTCAGAAGTTTCAATGTGGCACTATCTGTTCAGTTTTAAATAGTACATTGTATACATAATTTACACATTATGAAAGAAATCTTTTAATTAGTTTTAAAATTCAACAGAAAAAAGCATAAGACTAAGTTACAATTAGCAGGAGAATTTAAACCAGATTCATTACAAATATTTATCTGATTTCTACAAATATTAAAAACTAATTTCACAACATGGTCATTTAGAGTCACATAAGACACGTTCCACATCATCTACTGAGGTTAAACCATTTAATTTATAAAGATGAAAGTGATTACATCTTACAGCATTCTAAAATTAAAAATTCATAAAAACACTGGTAATAGCTAACACATAAGCTGTAATGTTGTTGAAATTCTCATTTGGCACATTCTCTTGCAATATTATTTTCTTAATTAATAACCCTTTTGTAAATTTGGCAGTAACCAGAAAACAGCAGTACATGAGACAGACTGAATTAATTTCACTTGTTTCTGTAGCATAATTACCTTCACACTCCAAACATCCCACAGTCCCCAAGCTGTCACGCGCCTTCTGACTTGGATTTTGCCTCTTTGTTTATGAATTTCAGCAAATTGATAAATTATTTACCAAGCTATTGCTGTATGCTATACTGTATATATTAAAAAGAAATCCTGCTTGTTTTCTATGGGAAATGAGGTGTTTTAAACATTGTGCTTTCTTTAGGATATAACCACAAACTGTCACCACAGAGACCTACTTTAATAGCCAAAGGCCTTTTGTGCCAGCAAGCAAATTTTAATGAGTGGAGAGTGGTTTTATTTATGGCTTTATCATACATGTTGCTTCAATAAGATCTACAAGAATGTGGATTTCACGCTGTAATTGTGCTCAAAGCTCCAGTGACCTCAATGGAAAGTATATTTCAGTGAGTTTGTATTCTATTTTATTAAACTGTACCCTCTGGTTAATAATAAAATAATATTTTTATAGAGTACCAATGAATTACGGAGCAGAATCGGCAAACAGTCACACTTTATACTGGAATGGTTGATTTTACAGGATCAAGAAAACTACTTTAAAACATATATATTCGATCTATCCAAAACTGTTTTCATTTTTTTTTTTTAATTTCTAAAAGGAGTGCCAGCAAGTAAACCACTCACCATTTAATTCTCCATTGACAAGCTCCCACAGAAATGTCTAGAATGCAGTATGAAAATTTAAAACGTATTGTTTTTAACTTGCAACAACACTTTAAAAATCCTGTAATGTAAAAAATTGACACACAAATCTTGTTTTCTTTCAGAAAGCCTGAAATCTTTCATAGATAAACCATTAAAATACAATAAACTTCTGATTCACTGCCTCTGTCTACACTAACTCTTTTCAGTTTCTATTGAATTGGTTGCATTATCACTAAACACACACTGTAACTCATATTATAGTAGTAAGTTTGTTTATTTTGGATATACACTACAGTGGGTACCCACTTGAACTCAGTACAAATGCCCTTTTTATACAAATGACTTGCACAATCACTGGAAGCCTCACAAACTATTTAAAGCCAATAGAATGACTATGGTTTTTATAAAATTTGTAAGAAGAGGCAAAATGTATCTGCTAGGAGCCTGATGCAACAACATACATGAATGAGAAACATCAACGTACTGTTCGAATGGGCTGCACATGTTTTCATGTGTTACAAAGTTACCAAGTATGAGCCACCACTGAGGAGCCATACATTTAACAACTGTTTTTCTTTTTGTTCAAAACAAACCATTTGTATAAAAAATCTTTACCAACACAGCAGTGCAGAATAAAAGAAAAAGGAAAAACTGCACTGAGTATAATAATGGTGTACTAAAAAAACACATCGAAGCCCACTAACACAGTGCACACAAACAAAAGAAAATGGATTTATTAACATACAAAGTATTAATTACAGCAAGGGAAAGAGATTAGTAGGTAGTAAAAATGACAAAGATACACCTAAATAATAAAGCTAATGAATGGGATGACTGATCGACTTCACACACTGCTCTCCTAAGTCCACTCCTCATAAATATTACTCTCTTTCCTTCTCACTACTGGCCTACCCATCACCCATCAGTTGAGTCCTTTTCTATCATTACCAGCCATTTTTAAGCAAATACAAAAATACTCACAGTTACTCAGCTGGACCGCAGCACAGATTTTTCCCTGCCTGTCTTTTTAATTCCAGCTGACCTCGGGCTACAGGCACAGTGAACTGTAAGGTGGTCTGGGAAGTGAGTATGTTTTTTGAGAAAGAAAATTCAGAGGAGTAAACCGTAAGAGAAGACTAAATAAGAATTGTCAGGGGTGATTTTCAAAACTATGTGAAATGTCACCAGAACTGCTAGGGCTACGAACGGAATTGAGAGGTGGGAATCTCAGAGTTGTGAACCAGAATACCTTACATTATATGTCCAAGACTAACACTGTTCAAGGTTTAAATCCTTAGCCTTGGATCAAAAGCTAAAGCATTGCTCTGAGCTTCATACTGGGTCATAGCCTTTGTGCCATGATGCATAGCCCTAAACAATGGTGAAATGCATCTGAACAACACAATACCGATTTTCAGAAATGGCAGAATAATAAATTTAAAATGAAATAACAAATATATTACTATTTTTCTCCAAATAAATAATTAGTGCAAAAGACACATATGGTCATGCTACCTGAATATAATGTTAAAACAATATTCACAAAAAAAGATTTTTCAACAATATGGCAGAAGTGTACTGATTTTTAATACCCATCACCAAACTAAAAAGTCAGGTAGCTAGGAATATCTTTTGTACTGGGAAGAATCTTCCAAGTACTCTTGTCTGGCTGCAACATATTGCACTTTATTGTCTTGGGTGAACTGCAACATCTTCAATAAAATTATATCTATGTATTCTTAAGTCTTAGACAAACCAGGACTGTACTGGGAGTGTCCCATGCCAGTAATAAATTTTGTTGCTATCTCCTAATTCTTCACAGGTATAAAGACAGAACCCACAGCCCCTTGTTTCCCATGATAAGATGGGCTGGGGTATGATGCTGACAATTTCATCAAATGTCAATATTGTGATTAAGGGACAAATCACAACAAATCACTCATGTAATAAATAAATAAACATTCCAAGGGTCGCCCTTGTTGAATCGAGTGTGATCATCAGAGCTGTCCTCCTTGGGTGATTGAACGCGATTGTTGGAGTGGCAGCCCACTTCAAGACCCACCTCAACCCCACTACCTTTATAAATAATACCAATTTGCAAGTCACAGATGGCAGCCTGCATTCCAAAAGTGGGCTGTGACTCAGTGGTTGAGAAACACTGATTTAAATCACCACCCCCTAAATTAAAAATTAATAAAATAGGTATGAAGTGAACATGCTATATTTAACTAAAACGGAATAATTTAAGATAATTGATGGATAGCAGTTATTAAAAACAAGCACACAAGGGGTTAAACAATTAACAGAGAAAAGGATAACAACAGGAAAACTTACAAAATGGAAGTTCCAGTTAAAACAGAGTTTTAGAATATGACAGTGTGCTTTATTAGGATAAGGAACACACACATTGAGGAATTAGAAACATATTTTAAATCCTGGAGTGATGAATTCTAATTCCTTTTGATTGACACTTTTGAAAGGACCAGTATATGACAACAGCAATACCAATATAACAGCAGGAGTGTCCAATGCAACCTGTTGGTAGTGTTATAATTGTGTCAAATGTGTGTTCATGGAACACAATGTGTTTTTAGATTCAAGTAGAGAAAATTTTGAACAGAACACCCGTGGAAGACATGGTAAAACATTTTAAATGCTTCTGCTCATCATGTAGGTCCCCCACTCATGAGAATATTACACTCACTGCTTTTGGTCAATTGGTCGGACACTCCATCTTTTCCTTTTCTTTGCTGTTAAAGTCAGTAATAGCAGGCACAGTTCTTCTTCCATTAGCAGAGTGGGCTGCAACAAGTTTGGTCGCTCAAGGTGCACATGCTTTATGGTGTGGTCTAAGCACTGGCTTTACGCAGTAAGTACATATAAGAATCACACAGTTATTTGGGTCACTGTATTACACTTATTTACTCTAAATACACTTACTTAAATACTTGCCTTTTACAATTTTATACTCGTGTTCTTTTGATCTTCCATTAAAGTAACATCCCTTTTGCTTTTGTGTTTTTTATAATTTTTTTGGTCAGTCATGAAAGAACTCCAGAGCATAAGTTATCCATAGACAATAAGCACTTTTCTCACATTCAGCCAAAAATGAAGCCAGCCCCCTCTCCCCCAATATATACTGACACTTATAATAATCCATGCTTTCAGATTACTTGGCATAATAGATATGATTTACATTATAAAATATGTCACATTATGAGGACTTATTCTTTTGAATTTGAAATGTGAAATCTGTATTGCAGAAATAAACATTTAAGCTTTGCCATGTATATATTTTTCTCAAAAATAATTAAGAGCTGAAAAAGTTACTATGTAAAAAAGTATGCCTACTAGATGCCAGTTATGTTATTGTAAAAAAAATTCTGTACCTCTTATAGAAACCATCTGCTACATTAAACTTCTGTGGCAAGTAAAGTGCATTTAAAAATGTGATAAACTAACAACAAAAAGAACCCAAACAGAATGATTTTTAAAAGTGTATTAATGCCCCCTCCTCTACTTCTTTACATTTTATTGTTATAATAATGAGTCTTACTGTTTTGGGGATTAATTTCCATTAATCACATACAAAATTGATTATGTGAAAATGTTCAACCCTTTTGCCAAGACATTCACATAAGGTCTTTAAACACTGCATAAATTGTTGATGAAATCGTTGAAGTGTGACCAATGAAAGTGCTTCACATAAATACACCCAGAGCTGGTTAATACCATTTCCAATAACTCTATACTGTATGTCCTAAAGCAATGGACAATCCATAGCACATTTAGGATAAGCACTAATGAGATGTTACATAATAGAAAATGTTTGTAGTGGTGAAAATTTCCAAAAAAATGTCAAAAAATTGCAACATGTACACATCTATGTAGAAGAAGGTGTCCTTTTAATAGAACATTTAGATGACAAGGGCACAAATCAAAAAAGCCACCTTAGGCTAAACGTAGCTCTAAACTAATCACAATTTTCCATGACTAAGATTAGAAAAACTGTGAATGCAACACCAATTCCTGGCTGCTTAACAAATCTGGGCTTTGTGGGCAAATGTTAAATGCTCAGAAGTATACAGTGTCCTTACAACATCAGGATAGAAATAATTTGGTAGACTCCAAAACCATTTATTGGAATGTTCTAAGTCCTAATGATTACAGAACTGAAGTTCAAAGCTAGGTATAATGCTTGGTGTGAGTATAACACTACAAATAGTCCTAATAGCACTACTTCCATAGAGGTGCTAGGAGCATCATGCTATGAGGAGGATTTTTTGCATCAGGGCTTAGGATTTCTAAAGAAACAAAGAATGAAAGAAAATAATCAGACATCATAAAAAAAACTGTAAGTTTTTCTAACAGAACAATAATGGCTCACACTCGGACTTATTCAAAATAGAAATGTCAATGAACTGTAGTGGCCCAGTGTGGTGTTATGGGTCCACAGCTCGTTGAGCAAAGGCCATTCATTTTTAAATAAACAATCACCGCACCCGAGGCGGCTTCGTGAGGGGGGCGTTGGTCCGTGGCGAGCCGCGGGACGCTCGGGGGTGTGGGCGTTTCTCACCGAGTGCACAGGTGAGGAACTGCCCACATCCGTGATTGCTCCCGTGGCTAATTTGCTATGGCCCCTCGCTTTATAAAAAAGAAGCGCGAGTTGGTTTTGAGGATGAAAAAAGAACGAGGTGTGGAACGAAAAGAGAGAGAACGGAGGTTACAGGAAGCGAGGAAGCAGGCGGTGCAGGAGAGAGACAGACACGCGGAGCGTGTGGTGAGCGCGCGATCGAGCGCTCGTGGGCAGCTGCGAGGAAGTTGGGTGTTAGGCCGACACCCAGGCGCTTGAGTTGATGTCGCTCCCGCTGAGCGATCAGGTAGCGGGAGTGACCAGGGGAAGGCGACTGGCCGCGGAAAGGCAGCGGAAGTCGGGAGGCTTGGAGTGGCAGTCCTTGGTGTGAGCGTCCTGGAGACCAAGGAGTCCAAGTCTCGAGGCTGGGATGAGTGCCAGACCGAAGCCAGGGATCGGGAGGTCTCCAGTCTCGTGGTTGAGTGAGAAAAGGGCAGCTGCAAAGAGCGTCTCGCCTGTTGCGTGGGCCCGTATGGGAGAAGCAGGTGAGGCGCTAGAATAAAAGAAGATGCACCGGGCTTGTTGTTGTTGGTTTAAAGAATTGCTTCCAGAGGACCATTTTAACCTCGTTTTAAAAGGATTGGGTTTTTTTTTCTATTGTTTGTTTTTAACCTCCACGTTTCTTTTATTGGATTATTTATGGAGGAACTTGGAATCACTGCACTATTTATTGAACACTGTTTTGATGAACTGTTGACTGTTTTAAATAAAAGCACAATGCACTTTTGCACTTTACCATCCGCTTGCTCGAATTATTTGCATCCACTGACTAGCTCAACGGTAACATTACTGACGGTGTTGGGTTTAGAGCTTCCTAAACAGCGATGGGAGTGTGGAGCCAGAACCCGCATCGTCACACCCAGCCATTGCGTTAATAATACCTCTACTGAGATTATGTGTCAGAAGTTGAAAATATCTGTTCACCATTAGTGCACGTCAAAGTCATGGATGCTTTTATAAAGTTGCATCTGCAAAGACTGTTGATATATACAGACAGCTACCATGAAACATTCATGTATGAAGTTTTTCTTTTCCAAAGGTGTCTCAACAATTTTTTGACTGTTATAGGGATGAAAACTTACAGAATGAATTTGAGTTGATCAGCAGTACACAGTCTCTGTTAAAAATATTAAGATAAGTAAAGACAATAACTCAGAACATCTGCTAATACAAATATGTATAAATTGTTAATTCTGTATTGGCCTTGATATGATATATTTTTACTGCTTCAAAAAAGTAAACTTTTCTAGAGCAGTTCTCAACCTTTTAAATATAGACTCTAGAATTACTGACGACACCCACATCACAGACATCTCCAGCAAATAGTGCATTCTTGTGGCATCCCTATGTCCTACATATAATCTTGCTCTCCTTCATACTGACTTGCCTGACACTCCAATTACACTCTAGAGGGTGATGCTGGGAAACTACTAGATAAGATGCAAGAGACAACCAAGAAGCAGGACAAGGCAGTTTGCAAGTGTCTCTATACTCAAGCTGTATATTCAACATTCGGAATCAACTTTTATTCTTTAGTGATGTTTGTAACAAAATAATTCTCATCTTTGTACCTTCTTTTATTTAAGAAAATTGAAACAAAGTTATAAAACTGATTCACCTGCTCAGTTTTAGCACAATCTTTTGTAGTTTAGCTAATTTCTTTTTACCTTTAACAAAAAGAACTCTTGATGTGATATTTTGGTCCTATTTGCAATTGTCAAATCTTTCTTAAAGTCTGCCATCATCGTTTGGCCATCTATAAGCACTAATTACTTTAGGATCTCATTTTCAGTTCTATTATACCTTGACCTCATATGTCATCATTTACTGTATATGCAGACTAAAAACAAGCATTATTATCTTGTAATGCCAGAAACTGATATTTTCATCTACTGTAACTGCTGCTTATGTTTCTTATTTAAAGTGAAAAGCAGTTATTGTTATTGTAATCCGTCCATCTATTTCCTGAACACTTTTGTCCATGACAAAACTGTCAGAAGTAGGTGCAAGCTTAGAACTAGGCTGAAGTCTAACAACCATGAGATGTTTCACTACTCAGATCAAAGCAGCTCTGTTGTACATTATTATTAGCATTCTTCTATTAGATTCTTCCAATTTTGTAACATATTTCCACCAGCAGTTCAAGGACAGACAAATACAAATTATTACAAAGTATAAAATCAGATCAGTCTTAAATAAGCTTGAAACTTGTAAAATTATGCTGGAAGTAAATAAAATTATTGCAAGCTTATGCTCAACAAAATACCTTATTATACATTTTAGATATATAGAACCAGCTGAATAGCACAGTAATACATTGTACCACCTAAAGGCTTTTAACAGTTGGATTAATATTTAATGCAAACGCTGGGAAACGAATTGACTCAATGTGTTGAGCAGAATAAAATGTTCTTAAAAAATTCTTTAATGTTTTTACTTGTTTTTGTCTGCAAATATTCCATCTGGGTATCCCAGTAGAGCAGTGATTCTTAACCTTTTTTGAGTCACGAACCTCTAAGAATCTGATTAAAGCTATGGACCCCCTTTCAAAGAAATATTTGCATAAAAACAACTTTGAATGCAATGAATGTAATGTACTTTATTTATCGAGATTTGATTGCCTCTTACATATATGACATACACAAAGTATTATTAATCTTTAAAGTAAACAATCTAAAAAAAAAACACTTCTATTTTATGCAAAAAGTAATGGCCATTCATTATAATTATGAAATATAATCCTCTTGTGCAAATTAAAACAGATCTACTACTACTATATTTTCTACTACCATTACTACTACTACTACTCTAAATCAACAGTAATGGGATGTATAGTGAATATAAATGTTAATTTTTATGTGATCCTCACGGACCCCCTGAAACCCATTCAAGGGGTCCACGGTCCTCAGGTTAAGAGCCCCGATGGTAGAGGCACCTTAACACATTTAGGGAATAGACATTGGCACTGGTCAGATATTATTCAGTGAAGTTTACCTGTGTACGGTGATGCATTGGTATCTGGCTTACATTTGCCAAGCATAATTGTGACATCATCAATGGCAATGTCTCCTTCATATCCATTACCCCGCACCCCTTCAAACACCACCTGTGAAAGAAGTACAAGGGAATGCCACATTAATTATGCAGTTAGTGCAATACCTTTGATGATTTCTTGGTAAAGTACAGTAATAAATAGAATGAAAATTGCTGTTCTGAATGGAAAGCCCTTTCATCCTCCATTATTTCAGCTGTACTGCTTCATGTCTGAAAAAAAAAAAAGGTGCTGGTAATTTAATGAAGGTCAACAGGATAATGAATATGAGTGTGCTTTTGAAACCCATAATTATCTGTATTTGTGGGTACGTCTGTTTATTTCTTTTTTCTTTTTAATTCTTTAGGATGTTGTGTGAGCCTACTTCAAGGTTACTGCAAAATCCCTGTGTACAAATCATTGAAGAACCTGAACTCTACTTGTATATAACAGTTCTACACTGCATGAATCCTGCATGGAAAAAGTGTAGATGCTAGTTATTTAAGCTCTTTGACAGAGGAACAGCCTAAGCAACTAAGACATGAGAACAAACTTTGTATGACTCTGACCTTATTAACTTCCTATCAGTTGGCCAAACAGATTTAAAGTACTGCCATGCATTACAGGAAAAAAATATTTACAGTATTTTTTTTAATCTGTAACATGCTTTATTAACGTTCATTTAAATATTCAATTAATCCAACATCCAAAAGACATGTACAGTATTTTAAGTGGTGACTGTCGATTCCTCAAGTGAAAGTAGGGGGTGTGTTTGATGGACTGAAAACCTGTTTAAGATCACTGTTTTGGTAGGGTGGTGCTGGGATAGATTCAGGTCCCCACAAACCTGAAATGCACAGCTGGGTTAAAAAAACACATAAAAATCAAATCTCGACATCTTGGGGTGGCAGTGGTTGTTAGTACTGCTGAATCACATCTTCAGATTCCTGGATTCCAGTCCAAGGCTGACTGCTGTTTTTCTTTTTTAATGGAGCGTTCTTCACATCTTCATGTGGGTTTTTGTTGACACTCTGGTTTCTTCCCGCATCCCAAACAACATAAAGAAGGTTAATATGCAACCTTCTTTAAATTTCTTCTATGTGAGTGTGGTGATGTGGTGGTGTGGCTAAGACGAGTGCAACCTGTTCTCTGTGAACTTATTTTAGAAACAGGTAGTTTTGAGAAATTATGTAAGACAAAAATGTGTCATTAAATTATTGAAATTTAAACTAGTACCAAATTATGTGTTAATAGCTGTGTAAGTCCATGCTGTAAAATGACCGGGGTCCTAGAAATAATTGAAATTGTCAGAAAAAAAACTGAAATGTAGAGATGTCAGATAATTGAAAGGAACTACTCTGAGCATCTCTCTCCTAGGTTGTGTTGTGCTGACGTGCTCACCTCGCTTTGTGTATTAGCGGTGGGAGGAGAAGTAAAAGGGATACTGTTTTGCTGATGTGCTTGTCTCGCTTGCGTAAGAGTTTCCCTCTATTCTCTATGGTTTTACTTTGGCAACAGAGTTGCTTTCTTCTTCTAACTCGTTAAATTGGGGCTGCTTTACTGGATCTCTGAGCTTCATGCTGTAGTAGCCTCCACTTCCGGGCTGGAGAAACAGACACACACACTTTCAAACGTAGATGTTTAGATTTCTGTTTTCTCGGAGGTGGAGCCCTTACCCTGACTCCACCTCTCACTTCCAGGTTGGGCAGACACCCACACTTCCTCATGTAGATGTTTATACGGTGCATCCGGAAACTATTCACAGCGCATCACTTTTTCCACATTTTGTTATGTTACAGCCTTATTCCAAAATGGATTAAATTCATTTTTTTCCTCAGAATTCTACACACAACACCCCAATGACAACGTGAAAAAAGTTTACTTGAGGTTTTTGCAAATTTATTGAAAATAAAAAAACAGAGAAATCACATGTACATAAGTATTCACAGCCTTTGCTCAATACTTTGTTGATGCACCTTTGGCAGCAATTACAGCCTCAAGTCTTTTTGAATATGATGCCACAAGCTTGGCACACCTATCCTTGGCCAGTTTCTCCCATTCCTCTTTGCAGCACCTCTCAAGCATCAGGTTGGATGGGAAGCGCTGGTGCACAGCTATTTTAAGATCTCTCCAGAGATGTTCAATTGGATTCAAGTCTAGGCTCTGGCTGGGCCACTCAAGGACATTCACAGAGTTGTCCTGAAGCCACTCCTTTGATATCTTGGCTGTGTGCTTAGGGTCATTGTCTTGCTGAAAGATGAACCATCGCCCCAGTCTGAGGTCAAGAGCGCTCTGTAGCAGGTTTTCATCCAGGATGTCTCTGTACATTGCTGCAGTCATCTTCCCTTTATCCTGACTAGTCTCCCAGTTCCTGCCACTGAAAAACGTCCCCACAGCATGATGCTGCCACCACCATGCTTCACTGTAGGGATGGTATTGGCCTGGTGATGAGCGGTGCCTGGTTTCCTCCAAACATGATGCCTGGCATTCACACCAAAGAGTTCAATCTTTGTCTCATCAGACCAGAGAATTTTGTTTCTCATGGTCTGAGAGTCCTTCAGGTGGCTTTTGGCAAACTCCAGGCGGGCTGCCCTGTGCCTTTTACTAAGGAGTGGCTTCCGTCTGGCCACTCTACCATACAGGCCTGATTGGTGGATTGCTGCAGAGATGGTTGTCCTTCTGGAAGGTTCTCCTCTCTCCACAGAGAACCTCTGGAGCTCTGACAGAGTGACCATCGGGTTCTTGGTCACCTTCCTGACTAAGGCCCTTCTCCCCTGATCGCTCACTTTAGATGGCTGGCCAGCTCTAGGAAGAGTCCTGGTGGTTTCGAACTTCTTCCACTTACGGATGATGGAGGCCACTGTGCTCATTGGGACCTTCAAAGCAGCAGAAATTTTTCTGTAACCTTCCCCAGATTTGTGCTTCGAGACAATCCTGTCTTCATGCTTGGTTTGTGCTCTGACATGAACTGTCAACTGTGGGACCTTATATAGACAGGTGTGTGCCTTTCCAAATCATGTCCAATCAACTGAATTTACCACAGGTGTACTCCAATTAAGCTGCAGAAACATCTCAAGGATGATCAGGGGAAACAGGATGCAGCTGAGCTCAATTTTGAGCTTCATGGCAAAGGCTGTGAATACTTATGTACATGTGCTTTCTCGATTTTTTTATTTTTAATAAATTTTCAAAAATCTCAAGTAAACTTTTTTCACCTTGTCATTATGGGGTGTTGTGTGTAGAATTCTGAGGAAAAAAATGAATTTGATCCATTTTGGAATAAGGCTGTAACATAACAAAATGTGGAAAAAGTGGTGCGCTGTGAATACTTTCCGGATGCACTGTATATAAGATTCTTAGTTTTCATTTAAGTTTTTTATGTTATGAAGTCCAAAGAATTTGACTATGCTTCATACATAAAAGCTTGTTTAAGGTTACCATATGGACCATTTTCACATCACACCACAGTATGTAGAAATATATAAGAAAATATTTAATGAAAGTATGTAAAATTATAAAATATTGTATTTTAAATTATTCATATACATATTTGTGGTTGGCACAGTAGTGGAGTGGCTGATGCTGCTGCCTCACAGCTACACCTGTATTTGGAAAATCAACCGCCCAAGTCCTTGTGAGTTTCTCCTGAATATTCTACTTTTTTCCCACTTCTTAAATACATGCCTGTTAAATTACTTGGTAACAGGAATTTGGCCTTGTGTTAGTGTGAGTCACATCACAAGTGAGCAATGCAGCAAACTAGAATTATAACCAGGGATGTTTCCTCTCTAGCATTTGATTCTGTTTGGTTAGGCTCTGGCTTTCCGAATGAATGGATTGGATAATACCTTTCATTTTAATGTTTAAAATATGTAACCTATTGTGGAATAGTTTTAGAATATTATACAATACTAGCCAACCCGCGGCGTACCATACGCCGCATAATCAGGCCAGTTTTTTAATGATTTGTACGCACAGGGAGAAAAT
>JANRMT010027041.1:111686117-111702698 GCA_026402145.1 Polypterus bichir lapradei
AAAAGCAACATTGTAACAATGCACGGAATGAACCAACACACAATCGTCCGTGACTGAAAACTGGTGGACCGCCATCGTGCCTTCTCCTCTCAGACGGAGGGATGGGGGTGGATGGCACTCAGGCGCGGAGGGTGGAACGGGAGGAGAGGAGAAGGACGTCCATTACGCTCCCTTCGTCATGCTAGTCTGCTGATTTCTCGTTCAATATGCCTGCCTGCTCATGTGCCCACCTCCAACTCGTCACTTGAGTCGTTGTCGTCTTTGCACAGTCCAGATGCACCTGTGACTCATGTAGCCTTTTCATTGCTCTGAATTGCTGTATGTAGCGTATAAAACAGTTTGCTATGGTGCACGTGGTCGTGCGTTGTAGCCGTTTTACACGCTGCATATGGCGATTCACCTCCACGAGAAACATGCCTTGGTGGGTGTGGCTCTGCGAGTTGTCGTCGTATCCAATGGTCTTGGAGTTGGTGGGCGTTGCTCCTTCCTACGTGCGCCATAGGTGTCTTACTTGTCGGCGGCTTAGTGAATCCACGCCCCTTCTGGCGTGCTTTCCATGGGTGTCTTGCCTTAGTGAATTATATATATAGATGTTACTTAAATCTGAGACTGAGCAAATTAACAAATCATTATGAATATAGTACAAATGTATTAGGCCTTAGAATAAGTACACGGGACAAGAAAGCAGTACAGTGGAACCTCGGTTCACGAAAGTCTCGGTACACGTACAACTCAGTTTACGACCAAAAAGTTCGCCAAACTTTTGCCTCGGTTCATGACCACACACTCGGTATACGAACAAGCCAGTTTCCCTTTCGGTTTGTACATGTTCAGTCTCTCCCTGTGCCTTTCCTGAGAGATAGATGCACACACACAGGCAGCCCGAGAGAGAGTGCGCAGACACACACACAGCGCGCGCGCACACACACAGGCAGCGCGAGAGACAGCACGCAGACACACACACACACAGAGGCAGCTCGCAGACACACACACAGAGGCAGCGCGCAGACACACACACACACACACACACAGAGGCAGCGGGCAGACACACAGGCAGCGCGAGAGAGAGCTGGACGCATTAAGGTAGGAAGGCAGTTAAAGAATGCACTGGGCTTGATTTTGTTTTCACTTCTGTTTCCAGTGATTGGTTCGTAGCGTGCATTGTTGCAATATTATTTTTCTTGGTGGTTTATTAAATTACGGATTTTTTCAAATGTTCATTTTTTTCCCTGTGCTTAAAACTCATTAAAAAAAGTGCTTTTAGCCAGCTGTTGGTAGCGCTATAGCGCAAACTATTGTAGTGTTAGTTTTCTCTGTTGCTCAAGGTTTTCTCAGTGTTATTCAATGTTTTTACATTTAGTTTACTATTACGCTATGCAATCTATGGTTTACTTAACTATATTTGTGCTTAAAAGCTTAAATATATATATATATTTACATACAGTTCGTATGGTCTGGAACGGATTAATTGTATTTACATACAATCCTATGGGGGAAATTGCTTCGGTTCACGACCAAATCGGTTTATGACCAGAATTTTGGAATGAATTATGGTCGTGAACCGAGGTTCTACTGTACATATATTTAAACTCCTATAGTTATATTAGTGTTACTGGTTTTCAATAAAATATGACTAAATTAATGGTCAATAATCATTTTAAATATTCCTCTACTTTCAGAACTTGAGTATTTTTTTATTACATTACAAAGATGGAGCCTATCCCAGGTGCAGCCTATCCCAGAAGGAGTCAAACCTGAATGAGACACTGGCTCATTAAAGGGGAGAAACACTCAATGAAATTATTGGTGTGTGAAAATGTTTGGTAAGTGGGATATAACCTGAGTTTCTACAGAAAACCCATGGAAACAGAATGAGCATATTCACTATTAGCCATGACCAAGGTGGGAATCAAACCTAGGCAGCCATAGTTCTGATTCAGCAGCGCTGATTCCCCAAGATTTGTTTCTAAATTGATGTAAACGTTATTTAACAAATTTACTTCTCATTGTAAACTCCTGGATTATTTAATAGATTAACTTGTCACAAGATAAGTTAAGGAATAATACAATAAACGTTCCACCTTGAGTCTATACCTTAAAATATGACCACATTAAAATAAACATTATTTTGACTGCCTCCCAAGGTGAAAAATTTAGTCACTGTTGTTTATTAGCCTGCTCTTTCTGAAGTTACAATGTATGCTGCTGTTTTATTTTACTCAGATTTCTATTGCTATGATGCCCTGTGGCTGAAAAAAAATCTAAGAACATAAAAAATAAAGCTGGATACTAAAGCAATAGCTCTTGACCATTTCCATCCTGTCCCATCTCTTTTGATCTCTGTTCTTTTTTAATGCTTATAAGCCACATGACTAACACTTCTGTGTAGGATAATATTTCATATAACAGCAATTATCAGCAAGCACTGAATTGTAATTCTTTTATGCAGTTCATTGAAGAAGGATTTTTCACCTTCTGTTGGTAATAGCGGAAGCTAATGTGTTTGTAGTACTAATTTAATAAGCCTGCTCTGAACTACTGTTAAACAGTAATTATATGTCTGATGTAACTGTCAAGCACAGATCATTTCTTCATGTTTGCTTATTTACACAAGTGTTAATTATTTATCAGTCTATCTAGGTCCTTGGAGAAATCTGTTGTGCTTTAGGCAATAAATGCAGAGCATGACTCATTTATCATCTATTTAATAAAGTGGTCTCTTCCTTGTCATTTTATTGCTTATTAAGATGCAAAGGGATGTATTGCTTTGCCTGTTTGTTTCACACAGCTGAAAATTCAAGATCTTCCGATCAAGACTTTTCCTTGCTGGTTTTTCTGATTACACGTAAGCAATTTCCTTTCAGTGACCTAAAAATATCTGGCTTTAGTATCTAAATAATGAGTGATCAAACCAAATGTAGATCAACTATGAAATCTGAATATTTTCAATATAATAAAGAAATAGTGCCACCTAGCAGGAAGCTCTATGTGTGCTGTTCATCAGTTCACAATTAACCTATAGTAGAGTCTGAAAACTAGAAAATGGGTTTAAATATATTTACAGATTAACAAGAATACACTTTTTAAGAAATAATATAATGAGAAATCAGTGGGTCATTTTATAAGAAAGAAAGAAAGAGAAAGAAAGGAAACATTCTTCAGAGCAATACAACAAAGAAGGCCTGGTTTATTAGAAAATACATGCAATTCCAGGCTTTGTCTCAGTCTCAGATGTATATGGAGAACACCAAATAAAAGTCTTAGCCATGCAAAAAACTAGATTTTAAGCAAGCTATCTGAGAAGTATTTATTTGCTCATGAAAACACTAGTAACACTTTTGATTACGTATTACCTAAAATGTTCCTATTAGTCAAAGACTGTTATGAAACAAGACTTTAACAAAGGTTTCTTTTAGTCTTAATTAAACCTAGAGAGCATCAGTGTATTGGGTATTTATTTCTGTACAATGTGGCATACTAAATTAACTTCAGTTTGGTGACTTTAGTGGGTGACACTATTGTATACTTCAGTATAGTTGGATAATCATTACTTAAAGCTTAATAACACCATATGAAGCTCTCATATTGAAAAGTAATTTTACCCACACATCACATACTCTAAATATGCCACACTACACATCCTTTCCATATCTGCTTGAGCCTATCTTTGTTTACAATGCTATTTCTTCCTTAATTCTAAATGTACTTGCTAGTTTAATATATGATTACAAATTGGCTTGGTATGACAGAGTTTTGGATTCTATGTCATTTCCAGGCCTAATTTCCCATTGCCCCAGGTACTGATGGGAGAAGATTTAGTGCCCAATGACCATGAAATGGAATGGATGGACAATTTCAGACTGCAGTTCTGGAAATGCAGTTTTATTATCCTCATCGTATTACAGATCTTCTGAGTATCTTGTGGCAAACTTACAATACTAAAAATTATAAATTGAGAAATGTAAATATTTTACAAAAAGTAGTGCAATGTAATTTGAAAACACTGAAATATATAGAGGGGTAATTAAAGAGAAAGGAGAAATAAAAAAGTAATAACAATATCTATGTCAATCTCAGGGACAAGCAGATACTGGTTTTAGAAAGACATATCCTTTGTATATAGATGGGCTTTTTTTGGAAATAACACTATTTTGGTTGAGTCTTCAGTATTATCATTACGCTCAAACATTAACTGGTGCTAACTGACAGCTTACTTCATTTCATAGCTTTTATTAATGAAAGATCATAATGAAAGCTATGAAGACTCTGGGACTTACATTGGAATAGCCACTATCACAGTAGAACCTCAGAGATTGTTTCATAAACTAGCAAGCTCATGTCTAATCGACATGTTTCCTTAAATACAGGTGACAATCAGTAAGCACGAAGTTGTAAGCCTAGCAGTCACTGCTGAGAAACATATAACATATTATGTTGCACAGCCTTTGACCTACCATTTTGGGAGGCATAGTATCAGAGTTTAAAGAAATGACCTGGCCTGCCCAAGTAAACAATTGTTTATTTATCTGCTCTAAGCAAGAATAAAATAAGACAACCCCAGTGTACTGGGTGATGACATTATCATCCATCCATCCATCATCAAACTTACTTGCTCCAGTAGAGAATCATTAGCAAAAAGCAGCTTTGAATGGGTCAGTCCAATGTGGGGCACATTTATGAACAGACCTACACTCATTTTTCAATTTGAAACCAGGACTTCTGTGAGGAAGCAGCACAAAACACTGCATCATCATGCCACTCAGAAAACTGAGTAATAATATTGTTTTTCTTAATAATTGTTTTCTTGTAATTACTACCTACTTCAAGTTTTTAGGTTAAAGTAATTTATACGAACACAACTGTTAAGTAATCATGTTAATTTTAATGGTTTATTAACTTACTGTAACATACCTCAATTTGCAGGATTTATTGTCCCCCCCATATTGATAGAAAGGAATTTTTATTTTGGATTAAATAATGTTCCTTTAACTGAGGCAAATTAAGGAAAGATTCAATGACTGAACCCTTCTAATAAAACTAGAATTAGGAACAGAATATATCTGTTTAGTTAAACAAAAAATATCTGTAAAATGTGGATACTTGTTATGCTTTCTTCTGATGAAAATTTTCATGTCAATAGATGGTCTGGACATCTTCTGTCTAAAGCCTTATGTTACCAGCATGCTACTTCTATGCATATTTCAAGAATTTCTGAAGTATCTTTGACACATTAAGCCTAGTATATTCACATTGTAATTTGTTCTTAACTCGATACTCTAGCTGATGTCAGAAGTACATTTTTTTTTTCTGCAGAAGTTAAAAGTATCCATAAACCTTAACTCACACACTGCATTTCTCTATTCCTATTTCATTACCCATTGTTTGCAGGTATGTGAGTATTCATCTTTGCTTTTGCAGTAGGTGTCCACCTGTCACTTCATCCATCTTCAAGCCTGAATATACAACTCTGAGTGGTAGGGAGGCAAAGCTGAACTTACCAGCAGTCTCCAAAATGCATATTCACCCAATTGCTCATTGACAATTTACAGTCACTTTCTCTACATGGGTTTTTCTCCAGGCACTCTTGACTTACTACATATCTTTGGAAGTGCAAGTGTACAGCTAGTAATATATCACCCTTTGATGAACTGTTACATTCTGAACAGAATTACAGTACGTGTAACAAAACATAACATTCTCCAACCCACTTAATCCAAATTCAGAGCTGAGGAGGGCTGGAGACAGAGCATACCACAACAGTAATGTGTGCAAACCATTTCAATGCAGGAAGCTCTCTTGCACACATCTACACTCACAATCACATTCAAACTGGTCTATATATAATCACCTGTCAGTCTTAAATGCATGTCTTTGAGAGGAAAACCCAAACAAACGTGGAGATTACATATAAATAACACAAAAACTAAGGCCAGGGATGCAATTCAAACCCAGGACGCTAAATCTGTGAGGAAACGCCACTAATTACTGTGCCAGTGTGCTGTCCCAACAGAAATATTCTGTATCCCAAATTAACTAAAACTAGAATATCATGATGAACAAACTGGGGAAATACTTCACTACTAGCACTGGTGAAAGCTTCCCTATTTCTCCAATTCCTTTACTTTTCTTACTCATAAGAACATAAGAAATTTTACAGGCAAGTAGAGACAACTTAACCCATGAAAGTCACTTGGTTAGTTGTTCTAATATCTCATATACACACACACATACTATATATATATATATATATATATATATATATATATATATATGTATATATATATATATACAGTACAGGCCAAAAGTTTGGACACACCTCCTCATTCAATGTGTTTTCATGACCATTTACAGCACTCCATCACTTTACTTCTTGGTCAAATAGCCCTTACACAGCCTGGAGGTGTGTTTGGGGTCATTGTCCTGTTGAAAAATAAATGATCGTCCAACTAACCTGACTTCTGCACAACACAACTGCTGGTCTCAACCCCATTGATAAAGCAAGAAATTCCACTAAATAACCCTGATAAGGCACACCTGTGAAGTGAAAACCATTTCAGGTGACTACCTGTTGAAGCTCATCGAGAGAATGCCAAGAGTGTGCAAAGCAGTAATCAGAGCAAAGGGTGGCTATTTTGAAGAAACTAGAATATAAAACATGTTTTCAGTTATTTCACCTTTTTTTGTTAAGTACATAACTCCACATGTGTTCATTCATAGTTTTGATGCCTTCAGTCATGAAAATAAAGAAAACACATTGAATGAGGAGGTGTCCAAACTTTTGGCCTGTACTATATAGTCATACTCAGTTAATCAAATTCAGAGAAATTGAGGGTGCTATATCCAATCTTGGCAGTACTTGACACTATTATTTTAGATTTCTGTGACGTTTTCTTTAAAGAAATTCTTGGTGATTCTCATCTTGAATGCACCTTTACTTAATTTTTTTCTTCAAGCAAATTGGAATCTGAATTCACAATATATGAATTATTTAACCCCAAATTGGCAGTACAGTTTGGGAACCCATCTCAGCCTGCAAAATAATTTACTCTACTTTCAACAAAAAAAGATAACAGTGGTATGTCTTTCATTACCTTGAAACATCTGAGTACTAGAGTGCTTTCCGAACAAAGATTTTTACTGAAGCAGTATTTAGTTGTATGAAATTAAATCAAATGTGAAAAACTGGTTGTGCAAAAATTTGGGTACCCTTGTAATTTTGCGGATTTGAATGCATGTAACTGCTCAATACTGATTACTTGTAACACCAAATTGGTTGGATTAGCTCATTAAGCCTTGAACTTCATAGACAGGTGTGTCCAAACATGAGAAAAGGTGTTTAAGGTGGTCAATTGCAAGTTGTGCTTCCCTTTGACTCTCCTCTGAAGAGTGACAACATGGGATCCTCAAAGCAACTCTCAAAATATCTGAAAACAAAGATTGTTCGGTATCATGGTTTAGGGGAAGGCTACAAAAAGCTATCTCAGAGGTTTAAACTGTCAGTTTCAACTGTAAGGAATGTAATCAGGAAATGGAAGGCCACAGGCACAGTTGCTGTTAAACCCAAGTCTGGTAGGCCAAGAAAAATACAGGAGAGGCATATGCGCAGGATTGTGAGAATGGTTACAGACAACCCACAGAACCAACTCCAAAGACCTGCAAGAACATCTTGCTGCAGATGGTGTATCTGTACATCATTCTACAATTCAGCACAATTTGCACAAAGAACATCTGTATGGCAGGGTGATGAGAAAGAAGCCCTGTCTACACATATACCACAAACAGAGTCGCTTGTTGTATGCAAAGGCTCATTTAGACAAGCCAGATTCATTTTGGAACAAAGTGCTTTGGACTGATGAGACAAAAATTGAGTTATTTGGTCATAACAAAAAGCACTTTGCATGGCAGAAGTAGAACACCGCATTCCAAGAAAAACACCTGCTACCTACTGTCAAATTTGGTGGATGTTCCATCATGCTCTGGGGCTGTGTGGCTAGTTCAGGGACTGGGGCCCTTGTTAAAGTTGAGGGTTGGATGAATTCAACCCAATATCAAAAAATTCTTCAGGATAATGCTCAAGCATCAGGTCACAAAGTTGAAGTTACGCAGGGGTTGGATATTCCAACAAGACAATGACTCAAAACACAGTTCGAAATCTACAAAGGCATTCATGCAGAGGGAGAAGTACAATGTTCTGGAATGGCCATTACAGTCCCCTGACTTGAATATCATCGAAAATCTATGGGATGATTTGAAGCAGGCTGTCCATGCTCGGCAGCCATCAAATTTAACTGAACTGGAGAGATTTTGTATGGAAGAATGGTTAAAAATACCTCCATCCAGAATCCAGACACTCATCAAAGGGGAGGCGTCTAGAGGCTGTTATATTTGTAAAAGGAGGCTCAACTAAGTATTGATGTAATATCTCTGTTGGGGTGCCCAAATTTATGCACCTATCTAATTTTGTTATGATGCATATTGTACATATATACATATATATATATACATATACAGTGTCACGCACGCGCGAGTAGGGGGCCGCGGACGGACCTTAATACGTTCAGGAAGACATACGCCAGCAGGGAGTGGCGGGGTACTAACCTTTCTCCTTTCTCTTACAGAAAAAAAGACGAACCGCCGCCATGAGACTCCCTTCTACAACTGCCCACACTACGTTACTTCCGCCCTCCCTCCGTCCACTACTCCTGACCTCATCAATCCCATCTTGCACCACGGCTCCTTCCCAGCATTCCTCCATTTCCGGTCCCGCCTCCATAAATGGCCGCCGACAACATCTTTGGGGGTCATGCACTGGAATCTATATTCTCTATGCACAGTGACCCGAGAAATCTGGAAAATAATATAATATACGGGGCTGGAAACTCCAAACCTTTATGTTGTTTGTTGCTTCGTCTTTTACAACATGTACAGTATATACACATATGCATATATACATATGTATATATACATATACTGTATATACACTAGGGGGGGTTCACCCCTCTGCCTGCGCTACGCACCAACCACTTCACGTTGTGAAGAGGGGGACTGAACGCACCCCAAGGAGACGTGATCGCTCCTCCGACACCCAATGTTAAACGGTGATACAATGGGAAACACATACAGTTTTTTTTTTTTTTTTACCTCATCTTTGGTCATATGTAATTGTCTCTCAGAAGGTCACAGCTTAATCCCACTTTGTACTGACTGCAAAAGGTAGCAGCAGTTTTACATGGAAAGGGAATCAGAAGAGGTTGTGAAAACGAAATGACAACCTAAAGACATGAGATAAATAAACAAAGACCGGGATGTGAACCATGAAATGAAGCTGAGAAACAGTGCAGGATTTCATAGACGAAAGAGGACACATAACTCTATCAAAACTGAGCATACATAACCACCTTAACATATATATACCCATGGAAAAAACTGCCAAAAACATTGAATTTTTTGCAACAATAAAAAATGTTATTACATGTACCAGAAATGTGGAAATACCAAAACGTTAACATGAATACAGCAAGCTATGCATAGTGTCCACTGCTCTACCTAGGCAGATACAGTACACATCCTGTGTGTGATATGTTTTGAAACAGTCACCAACGCACAGCCCAACATCCTAATCAAGACAGTATAAGTATGTTTCTTTGTGCACTTTTCTTATATTTTGTACATAAGATGGTAGAATGTCGGTGCTTGATCCACAAGATTGACATGCAACTTGTGTTATTGTAGGCTACCACAGTGCAGGGCTTAGTGACTTCCACATTTCCTCTGACACGAATGTTGACAGTTGCTGCTTTGAAAGCAGTGCTTAGGAGGCTAATGTATTTCTTGTCCTTCCACTTGATCGCAATCATTTTGCCACGTAGATACTGAATCCCACTGCAGATTTACATGACTGAAGACACCAGACATATCACCATTGTTCGGTTGTACAGTGCCACATGCATTAGTTTCACAGTCTGTGTCAATGTCTGACGACCAATTCATTCTCAGCTGAACAGTTAGAAAAAAATTAAAGTTGCCAGCCAGATGATGACACAATTTGGCTAGACGTTTCATAGTCCCCTTGAAGTATTTGAAATTTATTGTCATTCCTATGATACACATTTTACCCTTAAAGTTTCTTTAGATGCTAGGTAGCATTGTCACTTAAAGACCCTGAATTACAGTCTGTACTCCTTCAAGGGCTATGCACCTGTGAGTACCCAAAATTCTTAGTCCCAACTATACAATACCACAGGAATTACAATATTTCCTACCCTGATTATTCTCTTTGACTCGGGCTTTCATTGAAGTAAACCTTGTGGGCAAGGTGCCATATGACATGTATGAATTGAATGAAACACTTCTAAGATGCAAAAATATGTAGTACAAAATAATTGGATTTTGCTACTGTGAGATTTTCTTTATATTATGATGTCATTGACACAGCGAGAATGCAGCTGATAAATCTTTGACTTTAGGAAGATCAATGTACTTCCCGCTGGCATTCTAGTGTTAAAAGTTTGAATGCATTTGGAATCCAAGTCTAGTCCTGTGCTTCAAGCTGTCAGTGACAGGTAAAACATAACAAATCTGGTAGACATGTAGGTTTGATCCCTGAATGTGTCTGTTGTTTATATGTTGTACCCTGTCTAGTATTTGGTATTCAAGTAGAGCTCCCTGTCACCCTAGATTCTTTTAATGAAATTTAACATTATACTGCCTATAATTTCAATGAGGAAAGGGTACTTTTAGCAGTTATATTTTTTTATCACATTAATAGAGTATTTCTGTATTGAATGATTACTGGTTGCATCAATCTACCATTCTTTGTGCCAAATGAATGCTTTAGTGAGTGTAAAATTTCAGTCTTCTATTTTATAATCATTTTTGTGTTATGACAAATAGCAGTACTGTTGAAAAACAATTTGCAAATAAACCCTCAATAATTATTAAGGGTTCACAGTAGAATGACTGTAATTAGAGAGAGAGAGGGAGATTGGAATCACTGCTTGTTAAGCAATTTGAAGTATGTTATGAGAGGAACATGGAGGTGGATATGTGGGAGTAAACCCATAGATTCTTTCAGGAACTGTGTCACTTCATGAAAATAAGATGTATTTCCTTCATTTTGATCCTTTTTTGATAAATGTATTTCAAATTAATAATGTGGTGACCAGCAGAAGGGGGCCAGGATAAGGTTTTCCTGCTGAGAGGTCAAAATGCAGGAGAGGCTTTTATCTTTTTCTGCTTCACATTTGCTTTGAGTTTGAATCCTGGCAGGTATTTCTTTGCAGAACTCTAATCACCTTCTTCTATTGCAATGCTTCTGCCCTGAACACCTTAGGCAAACACTTTTTTGATTTATTACAAGCATTTTTTTCTAATATTTTCAATAGCTCAAACGGCTAAATATTTAATAACATGTCAGAAAGCAGATATAACTACAGTAACCCTCCATTAAATTGTTAGAAGGAATACTGTAACCTTTAGATCTAGTAATTAGTGTTTAATTGTCTAATAACACAGCAACATGTTCCACCTCTTTAAGGTTTAGTGTGGTTATTAATTCTTGGCCCCTGGGTGTTTATTCAATGGCTTATTACTAAAAGGCTGGACTTGGCAGCTTTGTAGACAGCCTGATTCAGTAAGTGAAGGGATTTATTCATGTGAAAGGCACTGAGTATTTGATTTTGGTGTTAAGAGAGGGGGAAAAAAAGCTCTTCTAAGCTTTTATTTTTTATATATAGCACCTTTTAATGTTCAGATACATGGCAAAGCACTTTGCCTGGGGTACAAAATTTCATTTCTTTCTTGGCCACATACATTAGTAAAACAAGTAAATCTACAGATCATTTTCTTAATGGTCACTCCATTTTTCAGTTTCAATAAAACAGTTGCTTATTGCTTCTGTGGCCTAACTTAAAAAGTTTTAAAAATACCTCCTCGACAACTACACCAAAGTGCTGAAATTGGCAATGTGTAACAGGATATTGTTACAAAAGAGATGCACCTTGTAAGGGAGAGTAAGGCAGCGCCACAGGTGATAAAGGAATACAGCCAGTCAGATTAAACAGCACCAATATCTGAACACTTCAGCCTGCAACTAAAACATCAAATATAGCCCATTTTTAACAAAAAACATGGCACATCTTGATGAAGCAATTCAACAAATGATATAAGCGCAAAACACCACTGTAGTAATTCGTCAGGATCTCATTTATGTGTAGCTTAATATTTTGGACTGGTTCTACTCTTTTGCTATAGTGATTGTGATATCTTCACCATTTTTGTTTTGTTATTAGTGTTGGTGTTGTTGGTAGCACCATAACACCACAATTGTAGCAATATTGGTAGCAATGACATTTCATTTCCAGTTGTGTGGTTGCCAGTATCATGACATGCAATGTCATTACACAAACATTTATAAAGTTGTCAGCTTGTTTGCTCACATATTGGAAACCACTTTTTACCTCTCAGCCTCCTGTTTACTGTTAGTATTTTTTTTTTCTTTTTCATTCTTGTGTGTGTGTGTGAAGAAGGGTGCCTCTTTTTTTATAATTCTATATTTCTTGAGCTTCTGTAAAAGCTGTTTCACCTTGGGACAAATAAAATTTGTTAGTTCATTTGTTCCATCTATTGATGACTCTCCAGTAAAGATGTAATGTTAGGACCTTTTTTCTCTTTTTGACTGCGGGTTACAATTCTAGTGTAGTGTTACTACCTCCTATTTATTCATTTCCTATGGATGTTTCCACTGAACAAGCTACTGTCACTCAAAGTGCATAGTTCTACCCAGCCTTTGAAATGCTTGCTCACAATATCTGGCAACATGACATGTTTTTAAAAGTTATTTTTATGGATCCGCTAAAATATTTAGGTTTTTAAGATTTCATCACAGGCCCACCAAGACCAGAGTTATTTTACAACATGTCTCCCACTGAATTCTTCTTCTTTCAGCTGCTTCATTAGGGGTTGCCACAGCAGATAATCTTTTTCAATATCTTTCTGTTCTCTTCATCTTGCTCTGTTACACCCATCACCTGCATGTCATCTCTCACTACATCCATAAACCTTCTCTTAGGCCTTCCTCTTTTCCTCTTGCCTGGTAGCGCTATCCTTAGCATCCTTCTCCCAATATACTTAGCATCTCTCCTCTGCACATGTCCAAACCAATGCAACCTCTCTGACTTTGTCTCCCAACCGTCCAACCTGAGCCAACCCTCTAATGTACTAATTTCTAATCCTGTCCATCCTTGTGCAAATCTTAGCATCTTTAACTCTGCCAACTCCTGCTCTGCCTTTCACTCTTGCCGATACCCATCTGTCACAAATTAATCCTGACAATCTTCTCCACCTATTACACCCAGCCTGCACTCTCTTTTTTACTTCTCTTCCACAATCCCCATTACTCTGTACTGTTGATCCCAAGTATTTAAACTCATCCACCCTCGCCAACTCTACTCCCTGCATCCTCACCAATCCACTGCTCTCCCTCTCATTCACACACATGTATTCTGTCTTGTTCCTACTGATCTTCTTTCCTCTCCTCTCTAGAGCATATTTCCACCTCTCCAGTGTCTCCTTGACCAGCTTCCTACTCTCCCTACAGATCACAATGTCATCAGCAAACATCATAGTCCACAGAGACTCCTATGTAATCTCGTCTGTCAACCTGTCCGTCACCATTGCAAATAAGAAAGGGCTCAGAGCCGATCCCTGATGTAATCCCACCTCCATGTTGAATGAATCCGTCATACCTAATGCAGACCTCACCACTATCGCACTTCCCCTGTACATATTCTGCACAGCTCTTACGTACTTCTCTGCCACTCCCGACTTCCTCATACAATACCACAACTCCACTCAAGGCACCCTGTCATATGCTTTCTCTAGGTCCACAAATATGCAATGCAACTTTTTCTGTCCTTCTCTGTACTTCTCCATCAACACTTTCAGAGTAAATGTCGCATCTGTGGTGCACTTTCTTGGCATGAAACCATAATGCTGCTCACTAATCGTCCCTTCTTAAACTAGCTTCCACTACTAAAAATCAGTACCAGTATACTTCTTCAGTAATCAGGCATCCTCTCACTTTCCAAGATTCCATTAAACAATCTGGTTAAAAACTCCATAGCCATCTCTCCTAAACACCTCCATTTTCCCCAGGTATGTCATCTGGACCAACGGCCTTTCCATTCTTTGTCCTCTTCATAGCTGTCCTTACTTCCTCCTTGCTATGCATTGCACTTCCTGATTCACTATCTCCACATCATCCAACCTTCTCTCTCTCTCATTCTCTTCATTTATCAGCCTCTCAAAGTACTCTTTCCATCTGCTCAACACACCCTCCTCACTTGAGAATATGTTTTCATCAGTGGCCCAATTTCCGCCTGCACCCTGTTGGCTAATAGTACTGCTGGCGGCCGCTGTTAATCCAGGCCTCGACTGATCTGGTATGGAAATAAGTATTATTGTCCACATATTGATCTGGCAAAATTTTACACTGGATGCCCTCCCTGATGTAACCCTCCCCATTTATCCAGGCTTGTAACCGGCGCGAAGAAACACACTGGATTGTGCATCCCCTGTGGCTGGGTTTTGTCACCCACTGAATCCCAACTAAAAACTAAGGCTAATTTATTTCTGGTACATCACTTAACTTTATTCAGTGCCATCTGAACTAGTGTGGTGCTGAGGTGTCACCTGTTGTATGGTTGCACTCGGGTCCTAATCTGGGATCCTGAGTTGGTGGGTGCGGCAATGCACTGTATCAGCGCATGCTCCTAACCTTCTCCTCCTGTAAATTACCAGTTATCATACTATAGGTAGCATCTTTCACAGCTACCACCACCAAAGACTGCACTAATTATAACACTCCTACTAAGGATTATTTAAGTAACACACAGTTTAATAAACATGACTAGAAATGTTAATGTTGTGAAATATGAAAGATGAAACTATTTGTATAAATAACTCTTTATAAAGTGTTGCAGTTAATTTAACTCAGTAGTTTATTATTTTTAAAAGGTTATCCTTCTATATTTACACGAGATAAGTATGTGTAGAAATATGTTTAATATACATTTATCTTAATGGTGTGTTAGATTTTTGCATTTTGCTTAAAACCGATTTTTGGAGAATGATATTTTATTATTGATTACAAACAAGAGTCTTAGTGAGTAATCAGACATGCTATGGAATGTCACACATTATACAGTAAAAATTAAACCATGAAAGGATTAGCTGTGTTTTAATAAAACTTACTACCAAACTTGGTGGAACAAAGATTTGAGATGTCTCCTGCTGGTACCAGTGCACATACCCATAGCCACATAGTTGCACACTTAGATCGGACTATTTAAGTATTTAATCTAGCACCCTCATTTTTTGGAAGTGGGTGGAAAACCAGAATACCTAAAGAAAAACCCATGTAAACTCCTTGGCTGCCTGGTAGAGTATTGAACCTAAGAAAGTTAATTCATAAGGTAGCATATTTTAATGATGAGACAGGTATCTGTAGGGGGTGATTCATTAGTCTATTCATTAGTGTTTTCAGCCACACTCATCAATCCTGTGGTAGTGACAAAGATAGCATAAATGTGCATTTAACAAAATATATATAGTTCAGCATCTTGAGAAAGCTGCTAATTATTTGATTAATTAAGCCAAGCATATTAATGAGAGCAACAACATAACTAACTGTATGGGGTGGGATATGTGAAGAGATGACTGTGATATCAATGGGAGTGCACTGAGAAAAGTGTGCAGTGATAAATGTACACAGAGAAAACATACACAGCTAGAGGAATTCAATTTAGTGATTGCTTATAAAAAGAACGAAAAGGTTTGCTTGAAGAATAAAATATTATTAGCTGTAAGTTGTGCCTTGTGATGATGTGTTCACTACTTCTGAAGAGCTTGTAAAAACTTTTCCTCTATTGACAGAGACATGCAAATTAATCAGTGCCTGCAACAGATAATATCGATCTATAAATGGGTTCTGCTTTTAGACATCTTGCACATAATGGGATTTTGGGATTGCACATAATGTACTATACATTGCACAGCAGTTTTTCACTTTTATTTACATGATTTTGGGATTTCATTTATGTATAGTGTTTTTCTTCATGTTAATCTTTGTTTTGCAGCATTTTTTTATTTCTTCCTGGTAGAGATTGTTAGCTTAATACCCTAGCTTTCACCATAATAATACAACATTTTTAGTACTTTTTAACTACCAAGATGGACTTTTATTTGTCTATAATGAGTTGCTAAACCCTAAGAAAGGCATTATCTACAGTAAAAATGATATTTCACTTATATACAAAAAACTAGCAAAATACCCGCGCTTCGCAGCGGAGAAGTAGTGTGTTAAAGAAGCAATGAAAAAGAAAAGGAAACATTTTGAAAATAACGTAACATGATTGTCAATGTAATTGTTTTGTCACTGTTGTGAGTGATGAGTGTTGCTGTCATATATATATATATATATATATATATATATATATATATATATATATATATTTACACACACACACATAAACATATATATATATACATATCTATACATATACACATATATATACACACACA
>JANRMT010027041.1:111707698-111763749 GCA_026402145.1 Polypterus bichir lapradei
ATATATATATACATATCTATACATATACACATATATATACACACACACATATATACATACATATATATATATCTACATATATACACATACATATACATACACACATACATACATACACACACATATATACACACAAATACATATATATATACATACACACACACATATATAAACATATATATACATATACATACATATCTACATATATACACACACAGCTATTTCGTATCAGTGCAAGACGCTGCTTGTTAAAACGGATAACTCCCGCTCTTACGTGCAAGTCTGCGTGGATATTATGAACTATCGTATTTGTTCAAGTTCTATTTAAATTTTAAATAGAAGGAATTTTTATTTAGTCGACAGAAATATCTTTGGTAGGAATGGTAAAAACAGACAGGAATATTATTCCTGAATAAATCAACTCAAACCTTAAACAACTTATAATATTTTGCTCTCCATAAAAATATATGCTGTCTAAATTATACAAGTTAGAAATAAAGTAAACTTTAAAAGAACAAACATTCAAATTTCTTTACTCTTATGTAATTTTATATAAAAAATAAACTTAGATTTTAAATATCCCAAAAGATTTTGCTCTCCATAAAAATATATCCTGTCAAAATTATACAAATTCAAATATGAACATGCTGCATAACAAAACCTGGAAATATAAATAAAATGTGTTCCTTTCAGCAATAACAAATCAAATCATTCAGTTGTCTTTGCTCATATGTCATTTTAGAGCTGGACGCCTAGTATCTTTTTTTGGCAACAAGTTCGTTTATGTTTGGTGTGAGGTTCTGTGTTGTGGAGATTCTCAGGATGGACTGCAGGTGCTCATGAGTGAGGCGACTCCTGTGTGCTGTTTTGTTAGTCTTTATCACTGAGAAGAGCTTCTCACACAGATATGTGCTACCAAACATGCACAAGGTTCGAGCCGCATGTAGACAGACTTTTTTTGTTCTTCAAAGTCACTAAAGCGCCGTGCGCTCAGTTTATCAGCAAAGTGCGTATTTGGGAACACCGTAGTGACAACTTGGTTCAACATTACTTGGCAACAGGGAAAGTGGGGCAAGTTGCACTGGTGAATTTGTGTCTCCCATAAAAGCAGCTTCACTTGAAATCACTTTGTGATTGTGCACGGGTAAAAACGTCCGCTGAAGTGTCAGATTCTTATTTAATTCTTCTGCTTTCTGTATCTTCTGCATTGCATTCAGGTCTTTCAGGTTACCGTGATGTTTTGTCTCATAGTGCCGTCTTAGATTAAATTCTGTAATTACAGCCACATTAGCTCCACAAATGAGACACACGGGTTTAACGGCAATGTCAGTAAACATATACTCAGCCTCCCATCGGTTTTTAAAGGCTCTATTTTCAGAATCAACTTTTCTCTTAAGCATCGTGTGGGCTAGCTTCGCAATAACTTGCAAGCTAGACTTGATTAACGCGGTAAGTGTTCGGCAAGGCAGGTGAAGCGCTGCATTATGGGATCTGTAGTTTATTGTGTTACCAGCGCTTCATATACCCGGGCCATTAATAACAATAATACAGTATATAAAATGATCTCGCGGGCCGGATATAATTACACGCCGGGCCGGATGTGGCCCGTGGCCCTTGAATTTGACACATATGGACTAAATAGAACTTGAAAAGATATATTTTTTCGTACATCGAGCCCGCGTGCTAATGTGGTTTTGCCTGCATGCCTCAATAAGTGACCCTCCCCTTGCTCTTACTTTTTTACCGTTCATCTAATGAATACACTGAGTATGGCTTTACCAAAACAATCATTGATTGCGAATAAAGTATTCATTATTCGAGTATGTAGATCAGGGTATATATATATATACATATACATATATATATACCCGCGTATCGCAGCGGAGACGTAGTGTGTTAAATAAGCTATGAAAAAGATTTGTTTCTTACTGCATCAATAAACAGCTCGTCTTCTTCTTTATCTGAGACCTGACACACTGCATGCACGGGTTTTTTTTTAACACTGTCTTCCTTTAGCGGGACATTCACTTTTTCCACCGTGTGCTTTGTTTCTGCAGTAGCTGTACTTATTACATACTTATCTTGTATTTATCAGACGCTTCATATTTTTTTGCTGCCTTTTCAATTGTGTAATTCGGTTTTTGTTCAGCCCTCTTCGGAACTGTTGCTTTTTGTCTGTGCACTGCGTCAGTTCACGTGAGCCGCTCGGTGTACATGCATCGAAGTTTCCCAGCTGTGCTGTTGCCATGTCGTGCTATGTCCATGGCTGTATCTAATGCTACCGAAGTCCCGGTACTTAAAACTTTCTCTCGCAGTTTCGCTGAGTTTGTGCCAAACACCACCCTGACTATGTCATCTTCCTCTGCATAAGCACAGTCCTTCACCCGTGAATATTTACCCGTGGCAGTTTGCTATTGGATTGCCGCTGACGGACGGCCTTATATGGGCAGGCACTAAATTACAAACGCCAGCGGCAGCCTGTCTATGAACTTAATTTAAAGTGTAGGTTTACACTGTGCTTTGTTTCCGAAGTAGCAGAACTCATGAATATGGTTGTATATATCACTCGCTCGCTTCTTATTGTTTCGCTGCCTTCTCAATTATATAATGCATGTTTTCTTCAGCGCTTTTTGGGGCTCTTCCTGGTTTTCTACGTACTGCGTGATTACGTGGGAGGCGTGATGATGTCAAACTCCGCCCCCACGGGTTTCAAGCTCATCTCCATTACAGTAAATGGAGAAAAACAGCTTCCAGTTATGACCATTACGCGTAAAATTTCGAAATGAAACCTGCCCAACTTTTGTAAGGAAGCTGTAAGGAATAAGCCTGCCAAATTTCAGCCTTCTACCTACACGGGAAGTTGGAGAATTAGTGATGAGTCAGTCAGTGAGTGAGTGAGTGAGTGAGTGAGTGAGGGCTTTGCCTTTTATTAGTATAGATTATAAATATTTTGCGCTTTTGTATTTGTAATTATCCTTGTCCTTCATTATTATCCTTCATTTTAAACAGCATTTAAAAATGAAATCTACACATAGAAATAATTGTAATATATCAGAAGCTTTATCTGGATGGATGGATAAGCAGATATTCGTTTCAATCTTGTTATGCTTTCTTCATTCAGGATGTGGATGACCTGTGCCTTTGCTTCTAACTGATTTATTTATCTTACTCCAGTAGCACAGCTACTTAAGTTTCCATTAAGTCTCTATGTCTATGGCATACTTTTCCAGTTAAGCCAAAAAAAAAAAATGAAGCATCACTTTTAGATCAAGGATGGCATGAGATACTCTAATTTTGATTTAATGCTACAGCAGATTCATAGCAGCAATACTGAATGAAGTATTACAAAATACCTGTGAAATACATTGGTAAAGGTTCATTGGGTTTAGGTTTACACTTTCAGGCTATTAGTCTTTATCTTAGGTGACTGCCATCTCAAAACACTTTAACTGTAAACCAGAAGATATAGTAAATATTTTTACAATGGGAGGAGATTTTATTCACTATAGTAGAGCTTTGTAAGAAAAAATAAGGAAGCAAATGGTATGTATAATACATTACTGTATGTTAAAGATGAGATTTAGCATTTAATAGCCAAGTAGAACTTGTAGTGCAGTTCCGTTGAGGTATCGTTTTTTTGTTATTCAGCCCCAGAGACTAAAATCTATGTACAGAAAGCATCAAAACATGCATATTGCTGCATTGTTCACAATTGTTTCATCTTTTGTGTATCTACATTCCTACCCCAACTATTTATTCCTCTAAAAGCATCTCTATTTATGTGACAGAGACATTAAATGTATTCTTAAATATGCTTGGCAAGTATAACTCATTGTCAAACATTTCAGTTCCATTTGCAGCTATTGTACTCTAATCTTACATCATAGTAATGATTTTATCACATTAACATTGTGATAGCAAACTTTTTGTTTCCAAGTTATTTCCATTGAAGAAACATTTATGACTTCTCTGAGTTGTATAGATTTGTTAATATGATAAACCATAAATTAAAGGTTTCCTTCTTTAAATTCATTATACTAGCTAAGCTTTATGAAATCCTTTTAAAAATATTTTGTAATCCTAATATTTTAGTACATAAAAAAAATACAGACTGAATGTGGTTTTCACAGTCTTGCTTGTGTTGTGCTCCACTGCTAGATCCTTCTCACAAATGCCCATCGACAGTCTGGAGTTGAGATGACCCTTATATTTGTGGATGATGAATCCATAGAGTGGCTCCTCA
Source organism: Polypterus bichir lapradei (assembly GCA_026402145.1). Lineage (NCBI taxonomy): Eukaryota > Metazoa > Chordata > Cladistia > Polypteriformes > Polypteridae > Polypterus > Polypterus bichir. The sequence goes on from JANRMT010027041.1 coordinate 111,711,942, forward strand.
TATGTCCTTAGGTTGAGTCCAACAATGCTATGTGGGTGCTCTTTCTAGTAGACAATCACTGGCAAATGTCTCCCTGCCTCTTGGTTCTAGGACTGCTACCCAGTATCCCAGTGGACCTGATGCTTTCTTAGCATGCGGTCCTTTGAAGAACCAACACACATCCTCTTCAGATATATTTAATATAGCTTGAGTGGAAAAATGTAGGATTGAGGAGAGTCATATAAGTCTGTACACTGAGAGTTTGGGAGATAATGCCGTTTGTATTCTGGGACTTGTCAAATCTGCTTTAAAATGCATTCAGATTGTCAGCCAGCTGGTAATTTACTGCAATATGAGGGGATGATTTCCTATAATTTCTAATATTTTATAGTCCTTTCCACACAGATGCCAGGTCATTGATTAAAAAATGATTTTTGAGCTTTTCAGAGTAATTCTTTTTAGACAACTGATTTCTTGCCTGTCTGAACAATGTTCTATCCCACTTCTTAGACAGCTTCCATGGTTTGAGTTTTGCAGTGAACCATGGCTTGCTGCTGTTAAATTTAAACCACGTGTTGGTAGAGACACATATCTTCACAAAAACTAACATAAAATGTTACTGCGTCTGCCAGTTCATGTAAGTTAGCAGCAGTATCTTCAAAGACACAGCAGTCCATACAGTCAATGAAAGTTTGCAGCTTCAATTTTGTCTAAATAGTCCACCTTCTCATTGTATTACTCAGAGGTTTAGGAGATTTTAACTTACTGTTATAGGTTGGGAGAAATGAATTTAACAGTGGTTGGAGAAACCCAAAGCTGAATGGGGGACGAGATAGGCATGCTTTAACACTGTATATCAATGGTCCAGTGTGTTTGCACAGTTTGTGGCTAAGATTTGCTTTATTAAAATCCCCTAGAATAATCAAATAGGAGTTTGGATAATTTTGCTCTGTGCTCCGTAACTTGATCAGTCAGTATCTGTAGCACCACACTCATGCAGGTTTGAGGTGGAATTTAACACTAACCAGAATAAATGAGGAAAACTTCCATGGTGAATAAAAAGGCATACCGTTAACATAAAGCATTTCTAAGTCAGAGCAGCACATTACGATACACATGTGGCCATAACAGACTACCTTTTTTCAGGAAGTTTAATGAGCAATGCACATACTGAAATTTTATAAGTAAAATATTATAAGTTTTTGCCATTATAATACTGACGCATGCTAAATACTATTAAGAAATGGAAAATCTGTTTTGACGCGTAAGAAATGTTTTTCTGCTTCCAACACTTTTTTTCAATTCATATGGTTTTTATATTTTCATGACAGCTCAATTTTTGAACCTTGTTGGATTATTTTTTTTCAGAAAGATTAGATATTTTTGCTCGTGTACAGCACATCATATTGCTATTTTAAAGTCATTAAGGGTGAATAATGGATTAATAGGGATCTACTTTCTGACTTACATCATAAAAAAATGCTAATAAATATCAATGCAGCGCAGAAGTCTCTTTGTCCAAAACACAGATTTGATCAGTGCATAAGAGAAGTTACATAGCCATGATTTGGATGCACTGGTTTTTAACTTGTAACTGTTTTATCTAGACTGAGTTTTAAATTTAAGATGTTTGCTGTGGTAAAATAATCCAATTTTTGCTATTCTTTGGTTGATTCTTTGCTATTCTTCCTCAGATTAAGACTGAGGAAGAAGATTATGGTTAAGCCCTCTGGTTTGAAAGCAAATTCACAACCCATACAAAAGGCTTCATTTCGTTTTTGATTCTAATTTAAGTTAATTGGAAAGACTTCATTTTTGTTTATAACTATGTATATACAAAACATGCATCTCCTAGCTAGCTGCTTTAGACGTAATAAAAGCTGCTCTTTAACACAAATTGTCTGTAAAATTAATGTATGGGTGGAACTTTCACCTGTTTACTATATATTCAAAAGAATGAAAAAGCAAAAGAATAAAGAAGCTAAATAAGATCTCTCTATATATTTATATATAATGTGTGTCTGTATGTGTATTGTGTATTCAGAACAAATTATGAATAAAATTAAAATCATTTTAAAAAGCATGTATTTAACCAAAAATTGGAAAAAAATAAAATAAGTGAATTACAATGATTAAATTTAAAGAGGATAACTCCAAATATGTATCTTAAATAGAATCAACCTGACCTGTGTCACACACATGCGCATGGGAGGCAGTCAAGGGTCTTAACTGGGGATGGAAAGTAGGATCAAGGGTTGACGAAGTGCACTAATGTTTTTTCTTTCCACCAAAGCAAATGATCTGATGAAAAAAACACCTGAATCTAACCAGGTTCCACTTCCACCTCCAGACCACGCCCACTTATTGACTTCATTTCTGCCTGCTCCTTGGGCCCTCCTCTTTCTTCCCACTAACAGCCATGAAAACTGATCCCTTGCTTCTCCCACCTAGTCCTGTTCTGGACTCAGTCTTCAAAGACCACTCAGTGACAAATCCACTACTTTGCAACAGTGAGTTTACAATATACAGGGTGGATCCCCAAACCTCTTTCTATTTGTCTTGTGCTTCTTTTACACCTATTGATGTTGACCATAATGTTACAAAAATAAATATACAGGAAAACCAGCTGTAAATAAAGAAACAAATACATGCATGTCTAGTAAAATGAAGGGATCTAGTAACACATATGTCTCTATTATAAAAGAAAATCTTGAGACGAGATTATTGCCAAGAGATTTTTTCAAGTCCTGCCCTCCTTTCAGATTAGACAAGACTATTGCCAAGAGATTTTTTCAAGTACCGCCTTCCTCTCAACCATTTCCGGTTAATGGCCCATGACCATGGTCCTCTCACCTCTCATTCGTGTGAATGCTTTTGTCAGACATAGTTCCTGCACCTCACATCTTATAAATTTTTACGTTTTCCTCACTTTAAGTTCCCAATAAAAGAAGACTTATTGTGTCCAAATCTTAATGAAGAATTTCATCCCGAAGGGTTATCAACTGAAGAAATCAGTACACAGGCAATCCTAGCACCGAGAAACAATGAAGTCAAATGAATTAACACGAAAATTGTCAATCAGTTACACAGCAAATTTGTTAAATGCATATCAATAGACTATGCTGAAACAGTTGGTGGTGATGGTGCGTAAGATGAAAACATCAACTTATAATATCCTGTAGAATATCTAGAACCGTTAACACCGTCCGGTCTTCCACCGGCCGAATTACTGTTGAAAGAAGGATGTATTGTAATGTTATTGCATAATTTATGTATGAGTGATGGACTATGCAATAGGACAAGATTATTTGTATTCAAAATTGGTTGAACAATTCTGACATGTACAATTTTAACAGGCGACAAGAAAGGTAATGTAGTACATCTTCTGCGGATAACATCAGATACCAAAGGAGATCTTGATATGCTATTTGTATTAAAACGTTTACAGTTTCCCATTAGAATAGCTTTTGCTATTTCAATTATCAAATCACAGGGACAAACGCTCAAAAAAGTTAGTTTATTTATTAGAGAGAAAGAAATGCTGTTCACTCATGGGCAGTTATATGTTGCGTTGTTACAATGAGAGTCCAAACACGGAATCAAAATTCAATGCGATATCGACAAAAGCTTAATTCCAAATATTGTTTTTACTGAAGTTTTACAGTAAAAGTGTAAGTTTAAAAAGTATTTGCGTGTTAATTTCAAAGCCAAACAGAACAAAAATGTATAATTCAACGAATACCTCTAATGCAACATGAAACATAATTTCCTTTCAACTTATTACCTTTTACTATTCTTTCTATGGTTAATTACTAGCTGTAATGTACAATAGTTAGTTCTACATGAGCGGCAGAGGTGTGAAGTGGCTAGTACGTAGCGCCTGCCCGGGGGTTGGCTAGCAAAGCTAGCAGGGGGCACAACCCCCTAGTATTTAATTATAATAATAAGAAAATAAGATAAAAGGAGGTAGGAAAAAATTACAAACATATACATACGTAGAAAAGTCATAAATATACACATACTTTGTATATTGACAAATAAAGATGCAGATCACACTCAGGATATATTTCAGTTCTTCAGAATTACAAAACAAAATATGAAAAAACTGATGAGAACTTGAGTTGTCTGTGAATGATACTCTAGGATATGGCAGAGTTCTTAACAAGATTATTCAGTTCCAAAATGAAAGTAGTCATGTCACAGATTGCCTCATCATGCTGTGCTTGGTTGGGATGGAAATTCATACTTTCTGGAACCTAGCTTTAAAATATTTATACAAAGGTCTTCTTCAGTAGCTTTATGCTTTAAAATGTTTAGTTAATGCAATTAACTATATTTCTGACCAGATTTTTTTTTTTGACCTTGCTGTTTTTCGACCCTTGCCTGTATTTTTGATTAAAATTTCTCAGTCCCTTTGACCTTTTAATCTCTTAGCTATACAATTTCTTCCCTGCTTTGTGGACAATTTTCAATGTGTTTCATAATAATTTATTTTGTACAAATATAATTTTTATCCCAAAACAACACATAACTCCACCAGCTCTCCCCAAAACACTTTCACTGACTGTCTGATTTCTGACCATTTTTCTGCTTACTTTTTGCTAATGACATGAGACTAAGGGTCTGAAGGATGTTTTATGTATTAAACCCTATAACTTTCAATGTGAAATTATTTGCACAGCATAGTATTGAAATTCTTTAACATGTAGATTAGCAGGCACCTTTCCTTCTACTTGTATCCCACTGGACTGTTTGAACAACATACAATATTGCTGGCCTCATTACCATATTGTATATTTTTCCTTTTATCTTCACAGCTATCTTTTTGTCACAGAATATCCTTCTATACTTTCTCCAGTTTTTCCTTCACTGCTATGTTTCTCTGAATAATTGACCCAGCATATTTCTAATTCATCTGCTTCCAGCTTCAGTTTTGCATTTTAACCCTCTACATCAGAGTTTTCAATCTATTTTAGTCACAGGTTACTGCCAGTGTGTCACAAGTACCTGTTGTATTTAATTGGAATGGGTCACATATATTTTGTGAAATGTGTCCATAAGTGGGTCTGACTATAGATTTTGTTATATTTGTGGGCACAACAAGACTTAAACGGAAGCTTGTAGCTAAACAGCGTTTCTGGGTGTTACAACAATAATTAACTTCTGAGTTGCACAGTTTACATATGGCTTTGTTTTTATCCAGTTGTTCTTCACCAACACACTGTTTCAATCTGTAGTAAGTCCACACATCTGATTTAAGTGTCTAAGATGCTGAATTCAGTTAAAGAGAACACATCATTTCATGCAAAGTGCTTTTTTCCATAGAAAGCCTTAACAAGAACATTAGTGCCATCTACTGGATCGGATGGCAAAAATGAAGATAAGCAAGAATTAAGACTTTAAGAATTGATATCGAATCGTTTAAATGAAAAATAATGATTAATCAGAATATTGATATTTTTACCCAGGCCTAGTCGATACACATAAAAAGAAGAGGAAAAAAGTATGTAAAGCAGAGTATTAGAGATGGAGTTGCTAAGAGAACATAGATAAAGACATAAATCAAATGGAAAGATGTAGTAGTGAAGGTTATGCAAGAGATTTCTCGTAATAAGGAGATGAGCAGAAACAGAATGTAATGGAAAAGAGATAGAAACACCTCCACTCTGGGCACTTGGGACAAGAGAACAGTCAGAGGGAAAGAAGTACAAGAATGGTGACACAAACATCTAGGTTTGTATATTTTTCTAGTAATAAACCTCTTTTTTCCTTATTATCTATCAATGGAAGAATGAAAGGTTGAAAATCATTGAGTGTAATGTACATGGGAATGAAGTTGGTGCATGTCTAGATCATAATACAGCATAATAATACTTAGGTTGTGTAAGTGGCCTGTTGACTGTATCACCTTCACTGTGCATTTATTATGTTTTAAAGTGCTGGTCACCTTGAAGGGTGTTATTTTATATATATATATATATATATATATATATATATATATATATATATATACACACATACACACAAAGCATTCAAATAAATCTTTAATTTTGATTTGCTGTGTACCTGGAATGATCCACTTGGGCTGATTGTGACATTGGCCTGCTGCCACCAAGGACCCTGGTTTCCACTGAGTGTCCACACCTGTGTATCGAGAACCCCAATATTTTTCACTCGTACGAGGACATTCAGTGAGCCTGAAAAAAGACAAGGATTATTGAGTTAAGTGACATCTTCAAGAATTTAACTTCCACAAAACCAAAATGTAATATGATTAGCCATGCAATAGTACATCCATAGTATAAATTTTGCTTACATTCAAGTAATCAATAAGAAAATAAAAAAGCAAACACCTTTTTTATTTAATGATACATGACATCACCCCTGCCACTTTTCTGATAACAACAGTAAAGACAATTTTTCATAATATATTTAATTTAGTGATTTAATCACAAAAATGATTTGTAATTTTGTTGATACGCACACAGGAAGATGCATGGTAATGGAAGCTACAATTTTACCTAATAAAATCTTTATTTGATACTTTGCATGTTTTAAATGATATTAATATGAACTGTTAGGTAAAGTCTGAATATTTAATGACTTGAACTTTGTATCTTTTGTTTAATCCTTTTTACAAATTCATTAAAGGAAAAGTGTGCTAGGCATATCAGTTATTATTTCTGGAATCTAAAAGAGTTTTATTTATTAGCCTGGGGTAAATAACAATCTTTTTATATAAACATGACAGTTGTTTTAAGATTATTAATCATTTATGTAATCTCTGTGTGGAATCAGCCTAATTGATTAACCTTTGGTATTGATGATAAGAATATATTAATATTACATAAGCTGTTTGTACAGAAAATTTAAACTTTTGTTATCAATGCATTCTCAATAAAGTTAAAGCAAAAAGTGTTTTATTAGTTAGCTTTAGGTTATATAAGAGTTATTTATTAAAGGAATATTTGCCTGCTTGTTTGGATAATAGTATGAGGTGATGACAAGTCAAGGGACAGTGTGTAATATAAGAACACTCAAGAAAACTTTATCTCATGTGTAGGTCATCCTAGTCTAGACTCTAATGGTGGGAATTGATCAGTAAATAAGTTTCGGACACCTGCACAGGGTATGAAGTAATGGTAATGATGGCCAGTTTCAGTCAGGTAATGGACATTAGGTAATGGTGGGAAGAACTAGAAGGAGGAAAATATTTGGCATAGATGACAAGAAATATAATATAAACCAAAGCACTTCCTAGTGTAAGTGCTTGCACCATGGTGATGTCTCCTTATTACATTGCTGTGTAATAAAGATTGTGGTATATGATTTAAAATTCCTCCTGCCTGTCTTTGCTTACTGGTCAATTCTATCAAATTTGTTAACTCCATGTGGAGAGAAGTCTTTTAGCTTGGGATGCATGCTGCACAGACACTTAGACAAGGCATCTGCATTCCTACTGAAACTGGTAAGTTAAAAGGCCTCTGTGGACTGCTAAGCAGCTATGAACTCAGACTTAAAGGAACTAATTCTCATCATCATCTGTATACTCACTGAAAGTATCCTTAAACACTCTTTTGTTCTCTTTTTGCTTCCATTGGTTTTACTGCTTTATTAACTTTACTTTATTGTAATAGCAAATTTATATTGTTTGGCTGGACCAAAGTATCTTATTAAAAGCACCTAATATGGATGATTGCCATATTCCACAGGGGTTAGCAGTTGAGAAGGAAATCAACAGGTAGCAGCGTGAAAAGCGACCATCTGCTTTTGTAAGTAGTACAAGTGTTTTTAAGTGGCACTTAGGTCTGAAAGCAATTACTTGGTCTGCTTATGCCAAGCTAGGATCTCTTTTGTTCATGCAGCTGTGTGGATAAAACCATACACGTGGGATGCTATAAGGCAGCAATACAGAAGTCTCAGTTTACTTAAGGTGGCTGTCCATGTGCAGATAAAGCTGTATACGTGGGATGCTTTAAAGCAGATATACATAGCAAACATACACACACCATATTTAGTAATAATATGTAGCACAGGCGAACCAAAATAATAAACAAGTGTATTTCTATGATTATACAGAAAAATAATTAATTACATTATTACTACTTAATTAAATAATTACATAATAATTCATTATATAAAACAAAATCTAAGATGGTCATTTTAATCACAAGACCTTATTATAATTAAAATTTCTGCAACAGAAGGAATAGGTATTTTTGAAGATAATAAAATAATGAAACCTTCTTTAGGGGCGGCATGATGTAGCACAGCTGCCTCGTAGTAAGGAGATCTGGGATCACTTCCCGGGTCCTCCTTGCATGGAGTTTGCATGTTCTCCCCGTGTCTGTGTGGGTTTCCTCCGGGTACTCCGGTTTCCTCCCACAGTCTAAAGACATGCAGGTTAGGTGCATTGGTGATCCTAAATTGTCCCTAGTGTGTGCTTGGTGTGTGTGCCCTGCGGTGGGAGGGCGCCCTGCCTGGGATTTGTTCCTGCCTTGTGCTGCCTAGGATTTGCTCCAGCAGATACCTGTGACTGTATGTTAGGATATAGTGGGTTGGATAATGACTGACTGAAACCTTCTTTAACAAGCTTGTTGACTGCATGGCCTGTTTTGACTTTATTAGTACTTAATTCTTTGAATTTCACTGCATTTACATGCCCCTGGCAAATTTTTTCTGTATCCTATGCCATTAGATATTATATTAAATATTAATTACATTTTTATATTTTAAATTAAGTAGTATGATAGAATCTTATTAAACTCTCTGGATTTAAAATTATTATTATTATTATTATTTAATATTGAGTGATAGGTAGTGAACCTTTCTGCATGATGAATTAGGTATTCACAACCATGTTAATATTTAAAATGTTTTAAAAATTACATATTTAACATGGATAATATATACAGTAGCACCTTTTCATATTAGCTTAGAAAAGGAACAGATTACTTTTTTCACTGGTTCAAAGATAAAACCAATTTGTTCAAAAATGATTTTACAAATTGATCATTTGTTCCTATTGGAGCTTAGAAAGAGCAATTTTCTTTTAATTAATGTGGAAACTGAATCATTCTATTTTTCTGGTTTCAATGGTTTTACACATCTGTTTCTCTTTTTGCCAAAGGCGCTGAATTATAACAAAGGCTTCTTTTGTGATTAGGAGGAAAGAGTATATAATGAGTAGAAAGGGCTGAGGACTGGCTTATTCTGTGGTGTTCTAGAATGGGCCTGGGTCTTGGAAGAGGTCACAAGGGCAACTACGACGTCATCTGGAGACTGGAAAAAACTGATAGCCAGAGATGTTAGGCTGCAATTACTAATTTATTAAGCCCACTAGAATGAAATTGAAAAAAGGTTGAGAGGGATACAAAACCATCAAATCTGAGCAGGATGTGAGGTTCTCTGGATTTAGAAACTAAATGTGTTTGGAAACAGGGCAATTCCTGTTAAAATGAACAGAGAAGCACTACTGTAATGGCTCAAAGACTACAGCATACACCAAATGAATGAGACAGATGTTATATTTGGGTTATAGTAAGTATCCACGTTTAGGTACTCAATCCTTTTGTTCAAATTTCATAATAAAGGTTTTAGGGCAGGGGGAACATTCCCCAGATTATAGTACTAATGTCATGAGGGGTTCAGACAGTGACAGTAATGAGCTGCTTTTTCATTTTATATCTTGCTCATTTATAAATCTATGTATTGCTATAGTAGTTAGATTTTTTGCAGTTAAATTATTACATTTTCAAATTAAACATGATCCTGGTTGGTATAGTTATTAGTGCCGATACTTCACAGCTGTAGGTACTTTGGTTGAGATTTTGATCCAGTCACTGCCTTTATATGTTCTCCTTCTCATACTCTACTTCACCATCTCAAATATAGTGCATCCGGAAAGTATTCACAGCGCATCACTTTTTCCACATTTTGTTATGTTACAGCCTTATTCCAAAATGGATTAAATTCATTTTTTTCCTCAGAATTCTACACACATGAAAAAAGTTTACTTGAGGTTTTTGCAAATTTATTAAAAATAAAAAAACTGAGAAATCACATGTACATAAGTATTCATAGCTTTTGCTCAATACTTTGTCGATGCACCTTTGGCAGCAATTACAGCCTCAAGTCTTTTTGAATATGATGCCACAAACTTGGCACACCTATCCTTGGCCAGTTTTACCCATTCCTCTTTGCAGCTCCTCTCAAGCTCCATCAGGTTGGAGGGGAAGCGTCGGTGCACAGCCATTTTAAGATCTCTGCAGAGATGTTCAATCGTATTCAAGTCTGGGCTCTGGCTGGGCCACTCAAGGACATTCACAGAGTTGTCCTGAAGCCACTCCTTTGACATCTTGGCTGTGTGCTTAGGGTCGTTGTCCTGCTGAAAGATGAACCGTGGCCCCAGTCTGAGGTCAAGAGCACTCTGGAGCAGGTTTTCATCCAGGATGTCTCTGTACATTGCTGCAGTCATCTTTCCCTTTATCCTGACTAATCTCCCAGTTCCTGCCGCTGAAAAACATCCCCACAGCATGATGCTGCCACCACCATGCTTCACTGTAGGGATGGTATTGGCCTGGTGATGAGCGCTGCCTGGTTTCTTCCAAACGTGACGCCTGGCATTCATACCAAAGAGTTCAATCTTTGTCTCATCAGACCAGAGAATTTTATTTCTCATGGTCTGAGAGTCCTTCAGGTGCCTTTTGGCAAACTCCAGGCGGGCTGCCATATGTCTTTTACTAAGGAGTGGCTTCCATCTGGCCACTCTACCATACAGACCTGATTGGTGGATTGCTGCAGAGATGGTTGTCCTTCTGGAAGGTTCTCCTCTCTCCACAGAAGACCTCTGGAGCTCTGACAGAGTGACCATCGGGTTCTTGGTCACCTCCCTGACTAAGGCCCTTCTCCCCCGATCGCTCAGTTTAGATGGCCAGCCAGCTCTAGGAAGAGTCCTGGTGGTTTCGAACTTCTTCCACTTACGGATGATGGAAGCTGCTGTGCTCATTGGGACCTTCAAAGCAGCAGAAATTTTTCTGTAACCTTCCCCAGATTTGTGCCTTGAGACAATCCTGTCTCGGAGGTCTACAGACAATTCCTTTGACTTCATGCTTGGTTTGTGCTCTGACATGAACTGTCAACTGTGGGACCTTATATAGACAGGTGTATGCCTTTCCAAATCATGTCCAATCAACTGAATTTACAACAGGTGGACTCCAATTAAGCTGCAGAAACATCTCAAGGATGATCAGGGGAAACAGGATGCACCTGAGCTCAATTTTGAGCTTCAGGGCAAAGACTGTGAATACTTATGTACATGTGCTTTCTCAATTTTTTTATTTTTAATAAATTTGCAAAAACCTCAAGTAAACTTTTTTCACGTTGTCATTATGGGGTGTTGTGTGTAGAATTCTGAGGAAAACAATGAATTTAATCCATTTTGGAATAAGGCTGTAACATAACAAAATGTGGAAAAAGTGATGTGCTGTGAATACTTTCCGGATGCACTGTATGTCAGGATTAAGTTGATGGATGGCTCTAAACTAACCCTATAGCAGAGGATGACAAAGTATGTGCAAATGCCCTGCTGTGGTTTTGATGATGCCTTGTACCTGATTTTGTGAATAGAAAAAATAATTGGATATCATGTACTGGCTTTTCTGCATCCTGGCCCCTCTCTATTAGAAGTAATGGCTGTTTGGCACTTTTTTGGTTTATTTGATTTGTTTTCAAGTTTTTTTAATGCAGCAAATTTTTCCTTTGCCTCTTATTTCTGTATTCTGGATTCATACACTGATCTCACATCATTGAGGCTATTGGGGGATTTTGATACACAATATGGAGGTTACTGGCATACAGTATGTGTCAATTGTGATGTCATTGAGACTTGGATGCTTACTAAGGCAGTCACTCTTCTTTATCAGTACTTTTTCAGCTTATTTTAAGTTAGTTAGTTGGTTGGTTTATATAGGTGCGTGCTCATAGTAACTGTGCAGAATCAGGAGACTGAAGCAAGTCATTGCTGCTTCATCTTAGTGCTATGAGTTTTTGTTTCTTAATTTTCAGGCTAGTGTTAGGGTCTTTTAGAAATTTTTTAGTGCTAAAAACCCTTAAAACTATGATTCATTTTATCTGTAACTAGTATGAAAATATGTACAAAGTTTTCAGCCTGCTCTTGGAAAGATCATTTAATGTTCCTACTATGAATATTACCACCAAATAAAGGTGCAAAGCAAAATTAAAACAGATAGGGTTTAATTAACATTAAAAAAGAACAGGTACTGTATAGCTGTCTTTTTTGTTTGGTTAATTTGCTTGTGATATTGAATGTTATATGTTGATAAATTGTGTCCTTCAAAATATTTTTTCATGAGCAATGCAATGTGTAATTGCCTCATTCTAAATGGTTGCTTTAACTGTTTATGATGTATGATTCAGAGAAAGATCAACATAATGTTGCAAAAAAGCCTGGTTTCCAGGCAAAGCAACTTGGTGACTATAATACAGTATTTCCTAACCTTTGTGGTGTCACAACCTAGTTTTTCAAATGCCAGTTTATTCATGGGTGGGTACCCTCTCCTCTTCCATGAGCTTAGTGTGATTGTCTGAGTGGGGTGGTCCCCCTCAGAGAATCAAGTACAATGGTCCAAGCAGGGTGTGGGGAGGGTTATGCATGATCGTTAGAGTGTTAGATGAATCAAGCACAATCTTCAATGGTTTTCCTCCTTGGTAAATTGAGAAAGATTGTCAAAGCAGGGGTTGGGGAGGTCGTCCAGGATCGGCTGAGATCTACCTGTGATGCTGGTGCTATGAATTGAGTGTGATCATCAGAACGGTTGTTTTGGAATTTCATCCAGGGTTGGCTATCACCCACATGCAATGCCAACACACCTATTGCTATTATTATTATTGCTAAATGCAATTCTTGAATAATGCATAGGCTTTATACTTTAAAGGTGAAAGAAAAATATAAAAAAACTAAATAATCCTTCTCCCAAAATGCTTTTGAGTACTAAGCAGGCTAATTTATGCAGAAATTTAACTTGTCGCTGGAAATAACAAGAATGCTGCATACTTTGAATTTAATTACTATTATTATTGACCTATTCTAATGTAAATTATAAAAAGTGACTGTGTGGTTGTTTGTGTTTGGGGTAAACCTATCGATACAGAAAAATAACACTTAATTTTGGCAATTGTTTTTCTTTTTTACCAAAATGTTTGCAAGGTTCTACAGTATTTATTTATTTATTCATTTACTTTTGATTGATTTCTGTGTTTTAACATGTTAAAAGAATGGAAAAGGCAATTAATCATTGTTCACTTAATTTGTAACAAATCCTTTGTACTATAGCTGAGGACAACAACAGAAGTCAGCTTTCTTATAAATTAATCAAAGCCATGTTTGATGAGGACTCAATTTGGTTTAATTAATTCAGTTTAAGATATTTAGAGCTTTCACATCATCATCAAACAGAAATATGAATTGCACCAGTCTCAGAAAAAAACACATCAAACTAACCCAATTGTGAGAAGGCCCTTGAGATTCAAGGTCAATTTCAGCCAGCAATGCAATAATGCCATCATTGTTTCCTGTCTTATGCTTAATTAAATCTATATTAGGATTTGCACAACAGATTCTATTAAAAAAATGAACCAAAAAATCTGGGAGTATTTTTAAGGACACTAAAATTACTGTTGTTAATGAAAACTATAACTAAAGAAACTTAAAGATTGTTTATCTAATTGGAATAACAACAAAACTAAACAGAAATTAAAACTGCATACTAAAAAATGTACTGAAATAAAAAGATATTGATTCTATTTTTTAAACAAACCAATTGTTAGTAGCCTACTGTTCAAAGTCCCAGGACTTGTCACAAGTTTACAAAGGAGAGACAGCACAATGACCCTTCTCATGGAAATCAGTTCTTAAACCTTGAGATGTCTAGAAATCCATAGGAATGTAGGTTACATTAAAGTGACCCTATTACTTTGTCATGCCCAACCATTGCAAATGTTATTCACGCACAGTTTGGCAGTTATTCACTTTGAAGGATGCTTTGTTTGTGAAAGTGCAATGATCCACTATTTTAACATGTAATCCTGATTTGAAAAAGAAAGCGCTAATTTCTAATCTCAGATCAAGCCATTGTATCAAGCTACAAAGATGGTAGTTTAGGTCCACCGTCAAGCTAACAAAATTTGTAACAACAGTAATTTTAACAAATATAGATTATGGCTCTGCTTTTAGGCTCTAATGTAGAGTTTTGATTTGGAGCAATTTTTTAGTCAAGTTTGAATGATGATCTACTTATATATAATAAGCTATTAAAAAAGGTTTGTGCTTAAATTACCAAGCAAAGCTAATTAATTAAAATGAACCATAGTGCTCACTGGATTATGAAGAACAAGCTTTGTCTTAGGGAAGCCTAAACATTTTGTTATCTTTGTTCTCCTGTTCTCACAATTATTGAGGCTGACCCTCCAATTAGCTCTGAACAATCCAATCTCACTGAGATTGCACAGATGGTGAACAAGCTGAGTCTAAGGGTGTCCTCCTGGCATTGCAAGTAGTCTTTGCTTCCATTTTGGAAAACTGAAGTCATCCCAACTGATTGGAAAACAGGACTTGTCATCCCTATTGGGTAAAGGAAGGGTGACCGCCTGGATTACGGCAACTACAATGTGATAACACTGCTCTTGTTGCTGGGTAAGGTCCTTGTTAGGGTCGTTCTCAATAGGATCCATGATCACTTACTCACCTACCATGGACTGGAGCAGTCTGGTTTTATGCCTAAGAAGTCTACCATTGGCATGGGCATCTGTTTGTGAACAGAGGGGACTGGGCGGTCTCATGGCCTGGAATCCCTGCAGATTTTATTTTTTTTCTCCGGCCGTCTGGAGTTTTTTTTGTTTTTTCTGTCCCCCCTGGCCATTGGACCTTACACTTATTCTATGTTAATTAATGTTGACTTATTTTATTTTCTTAATGTGTCTCTTATTTTTCTATTCTTCATTATGTAAAGCACTTTGAGCTACATTTTTTTGTATGAAAATGTGCTATATAAATAAATGTTGTTGTTGTTGTTGAAGAAAGATTCACTGATCTTGACTTTGCCAACAATACTGTGATCTTCATGGAGTCAATGGAGACTCTTATAGGGGCTCTCAAGAGACTAAGTGAGGAATCCGAGTGTCTGGGCTTGCCAGTGTCCTGGATAAAAACCAAGATCCAGGCCTTTAATGACCACTTACGCACAGCCATCACCAGTGTGTCAGTCTGCTTAGAGAGTGTCGACCTTGTCAAGAGGCTTACTTACCTCAGGCTAATACTGTGGAACATTAAAAAAAAAAAAAGCAGCTGAAAACCCTATTTTAATATGGCTTTTTTGTAGCTACATTTTAGTTGCATTCCTGGTATACTTTATGGACATAAAATTATCATATTATTCAGTGATCTGAAATCCATACTAATCTCTACTATTCTCTGCTGTCTTTTCTGATTCACCTTATCAAGGTACCATGCAGCTCCCAGAGATGATGGAATGAAAATGGGTGTCCAAGCTGTCCATAAGACCAATATCAAATACTATCATATGAAGTCCGAAAACCAAGAGGTTTTATTTAAGAACATTTATGTTAGGTAGACTGTCCAGTGGGGGATGGGCTATCTTTTGGCCTTAGAGCACCTTCAGATTTTGCCTTTTTCTCCAGCCTAACTGGAGTGTTTATGTTTTTTCTGTCCAACCCAGCTATCTGACCTTATCTTTTTCTTTGTTACTAACTCTTTAATGTTATTGCCTAATCTTTTTTTGTTTTTTGGTTCTTATAACTTTCTTTTTTTCATCTTGTAAAGCACTTTGAACTACGTTAAATAAATACTGTTGTTGTTGTTGTAGCACAATTAAGTGAAAGTATCTAAAGGATTTTGAAACAAATATTTTTACGATTAAGAAGAGGTTGACGAATATCACATGCTTAAAAAACCCAAATCATCCAAAGGAAGTAAACCAACAGGCTATATTAGTCAACAAACTTTTACTTTATGTCTGGAGAAGGCAGATTAGTTGTTGAAAAACAAAACAAGAGAGTGCAGGTACTGTACAGCTGTGTATTAAATCAGAAATGTCCAGCAGGTTTTGTGAATTACTTGCCTTCAGAAGGTACTGTGATTCATCTGAAGTTTAAAAATAAACAGCCTGCTCTTTTAACAGGAGTGAGTGAGAAACATTTTACAAAACATTTGGATGATAACTCCACATATGACCTTGGAAATGAGGAACTTGCTATGTTCTTAATGAGCATACAGCATGTTTTTACAATCCCAGTGCTATGAAAGCACATCATGCATTTCTTAATCTTCAACAAATACCCCTAATTTAAAAATAAAACAAAATGTAATGATTCTATCCAAATTTATTGCTGAGGTAAATCACGAAGAATAAAAACTAAAATGGAAATGTCCAAACCTTCAAAAAATTGAAGTGAAATAAACTGACAGGTGAAAACAGTATAGAATTTAACATAATTTTAAAAAAGGAACTAAAATAACCTTGATTTACTCACATCTAAACATAACTGAAAGGCTAAGTATATAAAAGTAAAATGAAAATTTTAATAAATCTTATTCAATGAAACAACAAAAAGAAAGAGCTTAAAAATACAGCATTTAACTGACGTACTCTTCTTTTCTTAAAATACAGAATTATAGCTGTACAAAATAATGAAGAGGAAAACATTTGTGGGTACCCCTCTTTCAGGAAAGATGCACAAAGTGAGTAGATGTACTGTAGCATTGTATGTCACAAGCAATATTCAAGTGCAAGAAAATAATTTAAAATATCTGAATTTAGTGAAGGTAGAGGCCAAATATGCTGATAGGAAACTGGTAAGGATGGTAATTTAAATAACTGTAACATCATTATCATTATGGCTAACAATATAGGACATAGAATAAAAAAATGAAGGTCATGGATGATGTATTTAACTTTTGGAAGATGTGACTATTACAAATCCAGCATTACAGCATCACTGTATTCTATGAAAAACATAAACAGACTTTCTATATCATTAAAAACAAATGCTTTAAGAGCTTACTTTCAGTGTAGAACATTTGTATTTCAATGTATACATAGTACAGTGTTCTATGTGTAACATTTGTGTTTTGTTGTGCATCTTCATGTGTTTCGAATGACATTAATTGTATTTCATTTCAATTCTTCTTTATCAGTAAATGTTGTGGAAGACCAGCCCAGACACAGACAGACACTGGGACCGCCAGAAGTCCAAAGACACACGTTTATTTTCACAGCACAACACAGCCACAATAAACTCACAGGGCTCAGTCCTTTTACTACTCTTTTCTTCTGCCGCCTCCACTCCTCACTCGCAAGCTCCGTCTTCATCCACCCAACTCCGGCTCCCCAAATGGAGTGAGGCAGTCTCCTTTATACTGCACCCGGAAGTGATCCAGTTTCTTCCTGATTAACATCTGGCAGCACGTCCGGGTGTGGCGGAAGTGCTGCATGCCAAGGTTCTGGAGCTGTCCAGGCGCCCTCCTGGTGGTGGCCACGGACCCCAACAAGGTTGAGTCTCCAAGATCCGAATCTGTGGCCCTGATGTAATCCAGGGGGATGCCCTCTTGTGCCCCAGGAAAGATAGTGCCCCTCTCCCGGCCATTCACTTCTCAAGACATCCCAGTGGGGCAAGGTCCCTAGATGTCTACCACAACGTGTACATCTTTCTGAGGTTAATCTGCCACAAATACAATTTGTTGGTCAGTAGTCATCTGCTGTAGGGCAGCCAATGAACACTCATGAGGAGGTGATGCCAGTACTAAGAATGCCATGCTATTGATTTTTGGGAAACAATTACAACACTACTCAAACTGATAATGTGGACAACAACTACAACTGAAGTGGAAAATAAAAGTTGTAAGTTTGTAGAGGCTAATAAAACTAAAAAGAAACAATCTGAAGACTACCTAGAACATTGGTGGCATCACACTAGGTATTCCCAGCTGCCAACCTGAGAGTTAATAGGTAGTATGAGTCTAATTCTCAAAAAAATCATTAAGTGTCTGTTTTTAAAGAAAAATACACAATACACTTTTCATTAATGCAAACACAGAGTTGGTGGGGTGTTAACTTAATGTGACTACAAATTCAAACACATAATATGCCTCTAAAAAGAAAAAAATATTCTTGCTTTGTTTGGTGTTATTATGCAGGGTAGTTCTTTTCAATAATCACACCATTACTAATAAATGGAATGGGGTCAGCTATTTATATATACCTATATAAAATAGAATGTCAGTTGGTCTGTATGTTCCCAATACAAACCTACAGGCTTTAACCGATTTGGACTAATTTTGACATAGTTGCTGTCATACTGACAGTACAGACTACTTTGGAACCCACAATTTTGACCTGGGTGGGGGAGGGGGTCCCAGTGGCTCCTGAATGCTACAGTTTATCTGCTGGCCCTGAGCAAGTAAAATATCTGAATAGCCACATATGTCCAGAGCATAACATTACTTACCCGGACAACACTGTGTGTTGCTTCAATCTAATGATATATAAAAAGGAGCATGATGTGCTTTTGGTGTGTTGGGTCACCTTGAACTAAGAGGATGAGTGAGACATGACAGCATTCATAGTTGGGTGCCTCCCCCAACTTCACACTGTGCTATGCACCTCCACACCACTGGGCATGGGTGATCACTGTGCTGCAAAGTCAAAGAAAGAAATGTTGGTTTTAGATATTGGGCTCAAATTTCTAATGGAGAAGTTGTGTTGCAACAATTGAATCTACCGCTCTGTGCTTCTTACTCTTCACGTTAATACATCAGTTTAACACAGGATACTGACACTTATGTATATCCACACTCACATCATGGGGCCAACTACATGTTAAATGGTAAACACATTTTTAGGAGTCTGATTCCAAATAACATCTTTTAAAAAAGTGTGAATATAATTCTTTTCTGTCAGTAACAGCTTTCAGAAAAATTAAATATAAGTAATGTCAAACCTAGATAATCTGACACTTTTTAAACATTTAAGTACCAAAATGAAGAGAATTGCCTGTGATTTGTTAATTATTTTCTGTTCAAAAATGTACTGTACCAACTATTTTAACACACTGCAGGTAAAAATTTATACAGCAACTTAATTCAACCACATAATCCATTATGAAGAGTGCATGAAAACTAAACAACCAGTACCCAGTAACATTACGTTCACAACACAGTCAACCATTTATTACCTATTTGAGGTAACACATATCTGTATATAGCAGGCTATCAAAACTAAAATCAGAGAACAGTGGTCATTGTGTTTTGTTTTTCTAAAGACAAGGCTCCAATTAAAACTGTGTGCAAAAAATGTTAAAAAAAACATTCATTCCAGGGTAAGAAAAGCCATGCCCTCCTGCAATTTTCTTCTGAAGTCACATTGCATTCATTTTATTCCAAATGACAGACAAAATACAAAAAGAATCATAAAACAAGCAGCACTTTATACAATCACAGCTGATCTGAGGTTGAGTACAACTATGGAAGCATTGCTGCTTCTTTAAATGAATGTGCTTTTCAGTACAATACTTTCTACAAGAATGGGGATGTCATTGCTCAAGTACTGAGTCTAATATAATATTGTCACATTAAATGCTTTTATATATAGTACAACTACACTAGAACTATCAGGTTGTGTTTACATTAACTTCTTGATTTTATGTTAACTATCATTTAAGATTTTATCATGTACTTTAATTTTTACAGACACAATCAAACATTTGTTTTACAGCATACAAACATTACCATGTTTAACTTTTTCCTGCATATTACATTTCTGACTGGTAAGAGGAGGTGATGGTTGGTTTTTCAGAAGGAGCATTCATCTATACTAATAAAAGGCAAAGCCCTCACTGACTCACTCACTCACTGACTGACTGACTGACTGACTCATCACTAATTCTCCAACTTCCCGTGTAGGTAGAAGGCTGAAATTTGGCAGGCTTATTCCTTACAGCTTACTTACAAAAGTTAAGCAGGTTTCATTTCGAAATTCTACACGTAACGGTCATAACGGTCGACAACGTCCGCCATGTTGAACTTTCTTATTTATGGCCCCATCTTCACGAAATTTGGTAGGCGGCTTCCCTGCGCTAACCGAAACCAATGTACTTCCTTATTTCGATGGTATGACGCCACTGTCGGCCGCCATATTGAACTTTCCAACGTCACCAATTTTCCAACTTCCCGTGTAGGTAGAAGAATGACCCCGTCTTCACGAAATTTGGTGGGTGGCTTCCCTGCACTAACCAAAACCGATGTACGTACTTATTTCGGTGGTATGACGCCACTGTCGGCCGCCATATTGAATTTTCCAAACGTCACAAATTCTCCAACTTCCCGTGTAGGTAGAAGGCTGAAATTTGGCAGGCCCATTCCTTACAGCTTACTTACAAAAGTTAAGCAGGTTTCATTTCGAAATTCTACGCGTAACGGTCATAACGGTCAATGACGTCCGCCATATTGAACTTTCTTATTTATGGCCCCATCTTCACGAAATTTGGTAGGCGGCTTCCCTGCGCTAACCGAAACCAATGTACATACTTATTTCGGTGGTATGACGCCACTGTCAGCCGCCATATTGAACTTTTCAACGTCACTAATTCTCCAACTTCCCGTGTAGGTAGAAGGCTGAAATTTGGTACTTATTTTGGTGATATGATGCCACTGTCGGCCATCATATTGAACTTTTCAACGGTCTTTGTTCCTTATGGGCCCATCTTCAAGAAATTTGGTACGCGGGTTCCCAACGCTAACTGAATCCTACTTACGTACATATATACGTCCATAGCCTGCAGCTCGGTCACCGTGTGAGGCGGCGTTGGGTCCCCCATCCCAACGCCTCCCACGTTGTTGGCTGCCTGCCTATATAAGGCCGTCTATCACTCCAGTCTCTACATTCCCTTCCTTGCTTCGCCACGGTATTCACGTCTCCCTGCTGATAACTACAGCCTTTTTATTTTATCCACGGCTTCTCCGCTGTTTTATTGTTCATTTATTACGATTATAGTTATTGTGTAGGTATTTTAGACTTACTTTACATTGTTCAGGTACCCATTTCCTTTATCATTCCAGCCGTACCCCCATTAACATGTCTATCGAGGTGATCACCATCGATCAAAGAACTGTCACTTACCAAGTGGTTTCCATGCCCGGAGATGGCACCTGCCTTTTCCATTCTCTTTGTTACATATTGCACGGCCATATCAGGCTCACTCTTGATATCCGGAGGAACATTGTGTCTTATGTATTGAATGACTGGGACAGGTTCAAGGTGTGGACTGATGACAGTACAGGAGATAATTATACTACACAGGAGCACTAGAAGAGTGAAATGCTTAAGTGTACCAAAATGGCCAAATATTTTACACCTTTGGACAACCGCCAATTCCTCTTAAACATCTTAGATTCACAGGTGACGATTTCAGTAGTGGACAATTTGATGTTTAGAAATGTTTAAACTCTCAAAAGCTAGATGTGAAGTTATCAATGAAACTGGTTGTATACTTACAATGCTTGATAGATGCCGAATGTCTCTTCAACACAAGTCCTACAAATACTGTCGTAATTGAAACAAACAATGAAACTCAAACCGATTATGACAGCAGCAATCCAAGCTGTGAGATTTGAAACAAGATTACTGTTCACATGGCCAACTGTACGTTGCATGCTCAAGAGTAAGCTCAGCGCACAGCTACAGCTTGGTCATATTACAACTGGAGGGCTGAACTGACAACGTGGCATACAAAGAGATCCTTAACAAATAATTATTGGCATATTTTCCCTCAGTTTTAAAAAGGTTTAATTGTCTTCTTAATAAAAATTTTAAGGCAGTACTTCGCCGCTGCGAAGCATGGGTATTTTGCTAGTATATATATATAACACTCATCACTCACAATAGTGACAAAACAATTACATTGACAATTATGTTACGTTATTTTCAAAATGTTTCCTTTTCTTTTTCATTACTTCTTTAACACACTACTTCTCCGCTGCGAAGCGCGGGTATTTTGCTAATATATATATATACACACACATACAGAGAGAGAGAGAGTAGATTGCATTAAATAAATATTTGCATATTATTAATTTACTGCATTAAAAACAGTGACAAATATTTTATAAGTGTGCTGTATCTTTATTTTAGCAAATAAAAAAGTAAAATGATTAAATGGTAAATTTTGCATTTTCAACTAATCCAACTTTTAACAATTTTATATTAATGTTTTCAGTGGTTCACTGCACAATGATGGTTGTACTGTACTTTCAGAAACTGTCAATTTGTCACAGGAAATTTCCTGAGTAAAACCAGGTTAACACAGCTAGTCTATTTAAGAATGTGTTCAGAATGTTGTAGTCTTAGATAACGCTTTCACAAACTGTTAAAAGCTTCAGGCATTTTCAATTGAGTTGTTTGGAAATCAAGACCAGTTTTATTTACAGTTCCACTTTTCAATAGTGAACATAATTCTAAAGTGCATTGCAGGTACATGATTAAAGTATAATATTGCCAAATCCATATGCGGACAGATGATCCGCTGTGGCAACCCTTAATGGGAGCAGCTGAAAGAAGAAGAAGAAGATTGCATGATTCCATGTGATAAGTGGAACACAGACTTTACAGTTTGGGTCTTAAATATTAAAACTGGCAACCATGTTGTTTAAAGGCCAATAGCTTGGCTGTTGAGTGACAGTCAAAAATTGACTGTTTGATTATACATACTAAGATCAGCAACTAAGAGACCAGTATACACTTTATCCTTTACTGAGTGAACATTATTTTTATTCCTTCCTCAACTATAAATGAAATTACTCTTACTGGAACAAATTTGTATCTTCAGATAAATCAAATGGAATTATTATTCTGAACTGTATGTCCATGGTGCAGATACTAAAAATCTTTTATCAGTGGCTTAAAACACCATTCATTTATGTACTCTTAATGATTTTTTTTTCTTGTTCTTGTCTCTAAATTCCATTTCTGAATTTTTGCAAGAAAGAACAGGCAACCTTATAAAAGTAACTCAGATAAATCTAATGGATACACCAACTCATTGGTGGGCTCAATGAAGTCCATACTCTAAAGGACTCCGTAGCACCAACATAATAAAAATGTACAAAGTGTTTGTCATGCTAAAAAGAAAACTGTCAAACTTTCCATTGGCAAAACAAGAAAACAGGATTTGGAATTATTTGTGTAAGGTTTTTGTAAAGTAATTTGTCATTCATGAGGGGCACAATGCTTACAGGTGCACCCCTGCCAGATCCTAAAGATTTTGATTAAAAAAAATGTTAATAAAATGTTTTCTTTTGAGTATTAAGGATTGATAACCTAAAAGCTTTTCCTTGTGAGTTATTTTGGAACATGTTGACTCATTGCTTTTTGTGCAGCTGCCAAAATAAAACTGCAGTTTTAAAAACTGGCTTACAAAACACCGTCACACTTTTTTCTATTTCTCTTATATTACAACAGTGTGTTGTAAACATTTCAACTTAAATGAATGTCTACAAAGCCTGATGCACTACTGTTATTTTAAATAGGAATATGGTTCTATTCCACATTTTCTCAAACCTGCTGCTGTTACTGTTGTCCTAAGGAAACCGGGTCCTGATTCATCCATTTTAAACAGCTACACGCCTAATTCAGACCTCTCCTTCCTAGCAAAGGTGTTAAAAGGGTGGCTGCCTCACACCTTCAGACTTTTCTTTTCAAACATAATCTTTTGGAATCTACAGTATTTAGTCTGGTCGCCGTATGATACCTAGTACAAAGACTGCTCTTCTGAGAGAGAGATTATCTGTTCCTGTCTACTAATACTGTTGCACTCAACTTTCTCCTTCTACTTGATCTTAACTCTGCTTTTGATACTGTAAATCATGATGTTCTTTTTTCGCTTATCTATTCAACTGGCATTGATGGAACAGCAAAAATGCAAATCCTCCATTTGCCATGTTATACTCACTGTGTGCCCCAGGAAACAGTTTTTGGCCATGGTCACAGTTTTTATAATTATGCTGATAAAAATACAGATTCATTTTTGCACTAAGAACACTACTGATTACCCACCTCAGTCCCCAACAGAATGGAGTGGTCTAAAGCTATTTTTCTCAAATGAAATACTGACAAAATTGAAGATTTGTTGATTGCATAAAGATCCATAGCCTTAAAGTTATAAAACCTTTATATTAATATTGACAGTGATTGTTAATCTTTTACATTTTTTTTTGTAACTTTAGTAAATTATTGGACTTAACACATACTTTTGAACTTGTCCTGCAGTGCCAGATCTGCAATTTTTAAATAACAGATGCCTAAATTTTCACTATTATTTTGCTCAAACAAAATAAATGCACTGAAATACAGGTCACTTGCATGGACAATTATTTTCTTGTCCTAAATTGTACCAGGACATCAAATCATCTTTTCTTCCAGTATTCAATCCCCTTTAAAAGATCTGCGTTAACAAAACAGAAACCCAGGAAACAGCTGTGATGCTTTGGGCAGTGTTGATTACTTTATTGCTTGGGAAACAGACATGCATAAAAAGATCAATGAGTTTGAGTAAGAACATCCATCATATTGACAACCAGCCAATCAAGTGTGTATAATATCACATGTCCCCGAAACCCTACATGGAGTTTTAAAATAAATATGGCTTATCCAAAGGACCAGAAAAGAGAAGAAGAAACAGCGTTGACCAAAAATGACATCAGAAGATGTCAGATAAGGAAACCGTTTTCCTCTAATCAATGGTGAAAGCATATCATGAATTACTTTGATTACTAGATAGAAAGCTGGTGCAGGACTCTTGACTTTCTTGGTAAGCTTTTTCTAAAGTCTATGTATCTAGACTTTGCTCTCTATATTTTATTTTATACTTTCTTTTATTGGTATTATTACTCTTTAATAAATACCCTATTGCTTTAAAATTTCTATACATTGTCTTTATATCTAGTTTGACTGAAGTAATAAAGTAAACATTAAGAGCTCCTGTAGCAGTCAGAGGTTGCCATACACTAAGGTTTATCAGGCTGTGGAGGGGAGCTCCATTCAATACAGGGAACAGTACAAAAAGTAAGACATAATTGGTTGATAAATGGCCTATAGCCTAGGATGTCAAGCCTTTGTATGTTTAAATATATTCTTGAAGACCAAAGTAATATTTAGGGAAACAGACATACACATGTTATTTGTGCCAATGATAAGTACAGTAAGTCTCTTAAAGTACTAGGGAGTGAGGGGTAGTGAATGCACTATTCATACAGCACTTATGTGGTTAAGCTGCTAGGAAGTGACAGGCTGTGCATGTGTCATTGATACAACACTTATGTGGTTAGGGTCTGTGTGTATATCATGTATGTGTGTGTTAATCTTAAGATGCAAGAGTACACCAATCTAGTAATGAACCTACTCAGTTCACTTATCCCTTGAAAAAGTAAGTAAGGGGAATTCAAGGGGAATACCATGATAATGCACCATGTGAAAGACAATTACCCAGAATACAGAAAATACAAAATCTACAGTAACTAAGCTAAGACAAGAAAAATATTGACAGAAAAGAAAAGTTTTGAAAGAAAATAGGAAGGTTCGGTCTTGAATGCTCTATGGTAATAAATTCTAAAATCTGAGGACCATGGCAGTGAATTACGAGCCTCCTTGTATCAATTGTTTGGTTTAAAGGACCACTACCATTCAAATGCTTGTAAACCTAAATACAAATCAAAGATAGGAAGGGTATAGAAGCTCATATAAATAGGGGGGTTAGACCATACAGAACTTTAACAGTAATAAGCAGTTTTTATTTTATATGTAAATAAACTTGTACAAAGCATTACTGCTGAAGAATAGAAGTGATGTGCTCCTCTACACTCACTGTAAGTAAGAACTCTTACTGAAATTTTAGTGAACTGGGAATTACAATATTAAAGTTGGATAGTAATAAAAGCATGAACCAACATTTCAGCAGCATCTTTCATGTTTACTAAAGGGTGAAGGCAATCATATTGTGAAGATGAAAAAAATGCAGCATTTGTAAGTGAGTTTATATGAATCTTTGTGGTGGATTGATACTTTGTATGTCTTTATTTTTAAGTCAGACAAAGCAAATGTAATATTAGCATTTAAAAAGCCATGTTTTATTTCATTGATGAGAACAGTAGTGCTTTCATGTCTAACTAACCAACCCCTGAGTCTTAAGGATTGACTCAGGATGTGAAATTTATTGCAGGGTTTGGGGTGGTGCCTCAGGTTTGGCAAGAGGATTCTGTGCAGGACATTCAATGAGACATCCCCTGCATGAAGCTAAGTAGCTTCAGCTAAACAAATCGTATCCACTACTTGAGGACAGGTGTGAAAAGGTAGTTTGTGCACCCATTGGTCTGAAGTATGGCTTTGGGATTGGTTTAGAATCAGACGCCATTCTGTACCACAACACCCTACTGGCCTAAGTATTTGGAAAGAGAATGTATAAATTTGGTTGCTTTACTCCTCCACCCCTCTCTCACACACCATAGCCATGAAGAAAACAGAATAAGGAGCACAACTTGGCTCCATTTTGAGACCAGGATGCGGCAGGTCCTGAAGAAAGATGACTAAAAATGATGACTTGACCAGAGACATTAGAGTAACAACAAGTATGTGTGCTGCCTGAAAATACACATCTAGCACTATCAAGTTGTAGGGTTGTCAATATTCACATGTACTTTGCTTTGTTATTATTATTTTATGAATATTATCAATAATACATTATTAAAAGTTGTAACTTAACTCCTGCTTGTCCTTTTACTCTGTGTAATTGCCTGAGGTTATAGATATAGAATGAAGGTGGGGAGAAGTTAAGGTACATTACCTTATAAACAGTAGTAAGTCTATGGGATTAAAAGCATTCTGATAAAGTCTACACAATAAAGAATACAAAAGAGATACTCTCCAAAGTTCTAAGTAGAAGGATTTAGAAAGTGCTTCTCTCTGTAATATCACAAGATCAAGCCGGATGTATTAAAGGCAGACACTTCACTTCTAACCTTCAACGTTTGTTTAATGTAATATACTCACCCATAAAATTTAACAAAGAAGAGATCTTATTATCTTTGGATGCAAAAAAAGTGTTTGACATAGTTGAATGGGACAATCTATTCATCACATTGCACAAATTTTGGTTTGGCACAAATATACTGTATGTGTATGAATCAAACTACAGTAATCCCTCCTCGATCGCGGGGGTTGCGTTCCAGACCCCCCCGCGATAGGTGAAAATCCACGAAGTAGAAACCATATGTTTGTATGATTATTTTTATATATTTTAAGCCCTTATAAACTCTCCCACACTGTTTATAAATATTCCCTGCAGAGTTATACAGCATAATCCCTTTGTATTCTCTTAGATATTAGGTAAGATTCATTGAGATTATGTATATAAACACACTGTTTATATACAGTAAAACCTAAATATTATTTTAAAGATATTGAGTGTCTCCGATATCACATATGTTACAGCCATTACGATAGACAGGCCACCAGCAATAAATCCGTACAATGCAAGTAAAATAGTATACAGTAAATGTGTGTACAGTGACACTAAACGTACGTACATGTACTAAGCACTATAAGAAGAAAATTAATTATGGTTACTCACCAACAATGACACGATGACTTGTCCGATAACAATGAGTTTAATTTTACTGCACAACAAAGGAGAGCGTTACAGCCCTTGTAAAGGAGCCACTTCAGGCGATTGTGTAGCACTGCCGTTGTTCTTCTTCTGGCAGTCTTCAATCCAAATCCCTAAAGCAGATTCCATCCAGACTACTGCCTTATTACATCCACTTACAACTCGTTTTGCACCCTGGTTAAAAGGACACTGCAGGCGTAGATCTTATATTCCTTTCCTACTTTTTAAATAAAAAGAATCGTAGCCTTCAACAAATCCAAAACGTTTACCTTTTCGGCAATCGTTAACATCTTCTTCTTGCGCTTGGGCACGGCCCCTGAAGCAGTAGCAGATTGTTTTGGAGCCATAATGAAGGGCTTGACTATGCACAAAGATAAACACAAAAGAGCACAACTCTTTACACAGCGAAACACGTTGAGGCTGAATGAGCGAGACAAGACTTCCTGGTTAACACTGCATTCAGCATGCAGGAACTCAACTGCGTGCTCTGATTGGTTAGCTTCTCAGTCAGGAGAACTTAACTGCGTGCTCTGATTGGTTAGCTTCTCAGCCATCCGCCAATAGCGTCCCTTGTATGAAATCAACTGGGCAAACCAACTGAGGAAGCATGTACAGGAAGTAAAAAGACACATTGTTCGCAGAACCTGCGAAGCAGCGAAAAATCCGCGTTATATATTTAGTTATGCTTTCATATAAAATCCGCGATAGAGTGAAGCCGCGAAAGTCGAAGCGCGATATAGCGAGGGATTACTGTACTCAATATCAGTCCAGAAGCCTATGTTTGCATGAACAACATTATTTCAGACTACATGGTACTCTATCACCATTGCTGTTGGCAATTACCATTGACCATTCACTTTCAAAATGTATCAGAGATAAAGGGAATTACCAGAGAAGGACTTGAACAGAGAATATCACTATCTGTAGAAGTTATGGCACTGTATATATCAGACACACACACTTCCATACCAGCAGTCCTCAATGCACTAGCAGAATTTCAAAAGATAAGATATAATTTGAATAAAAGTGCCAATGAACTTTCAAGCACACAATATTAGACTGGACACCTTATCATTTATTTTAGCAGATTAGA
This sequence comes from Polypterus bichir lapradei, assembly GCA_026402145.1. NCBI lineage: Eukaryota > Metazoa > Chordata > Cladistia > Polypteriformes > Polypteridae > Polypterus > Polypterus bichir. Next base: position 111,740,761 of record JANRMT010027041.1, read on the forward strand.
TCATATTCCTAGGGTTAACATCACAAGTAAATATAAAAATCTTTTTCAACAAAATTTTGCTATCTATATGGAAAAAATTAAATGATGGTCTACCTTCCATCTCATATTAGCAGGGAGAATCAATACTGTCAACACGAACATCCTCCACAGGCTTCCATTTTTATTTCAGAGCATCCCCATATACATCAACAAATTGCCCTTTAAGAAATTTCATTTAATTATAACCTTGTTTATTTGGAATTTGAAATATCCAAGCATCCAAAGGGTGAAGGTACAACAACCTAAAGCAGAAGGGGGCATGGCACTACCTAACTTTCAATGTTATTATTTGGGGGCAAACATACAATCTATAGAGTGGTCCAGATCTAATTATGCAATTTTCATTACGATATAACTTATTAAGTTTATTACACATCTTTATCTTTGCGCCGAACTGGAATTTTCCCCGCATAAATCAAAGTCATCCAGACAATCTGGATCTGCATAATTAGATCTGGACCACCCTGTATAAAGACGTGGGGCCTCATATATAAATGGTGTGTACACACAAAAATGTTGCGTACTCCCGTTTCCACACTCAAATCGCGATGTATAATCGCGTAAAGCCACGCACATTTTCACGCTAGCTCAAACCCTGGCATACGCAAGTTCTCTGTTCGGTTTTGCAAACTGGTGGCAACCAGCGTCAAATCAGTGCTTTTGTTCCAGTGTGGTTTCCCTTTCTTTTTTAGATCCACATCCCTGACGCGGCTTTATCATATACAATGAAATTAACCGCATATTGTTTATTAGTTTAAGGCATCTGATTGTAATTAACCTGTAACAATATAATAGTCCATGGAATGGCCAGACTATTCCAAATATCATAGCTGCTTAGCGTTGTTACTCTCACTGCACCTTCTTCTTCTTCTTTCAGCTGCTCCCTTTAGGGGTTGCCACAGTGGATCATCTTTTTCCATATTACTCTCACTGCACCACTCTGAGTACTTATATCACTGTATCTGAGTGTGGAATCACAGCTCTACAGCAGCTAATCAGAAAGAGAATTATCGGTATACAGCATCAAGCACACGCTGTCTCAGCCAGGCTGTCTATTTGAACTGCTCTCATACGACAAACGCTTCAGAGCCTTTCCTGTAGGGATATCGTAGTTGAAAAACAGTTTCATCCCAAGAACAATAAACTCACTCAACCAGTCCATCAAGTGCTCCTTGTAGAACTGTTTGTACTTATAAGTACAATTACCTCACTGTAAACTTGCAATAGAGTTATAATATTGCACATCCTGAGCCACTTTATAAAGCGCGTATTTACATATGATGACAATATAATTTTTAAGATGAAATGCAGCAAAATATCTTTATTACATTATACAGATAAAATGTTAATATTATTTAAATAATCTATATTGTTAATGATTAAACATGTGCGGACATGGTGTCACAGCGCTAGCGACGAGCTGGTGCCCATTCAGGGATTGTTCCTGCCTCACGCTGTATTCTTGCTGGGACTGGTGCAACACTGGATGGACAGATGGATAGAATAATTAAACATGTACTATGAAGATATTTCAATGTTCCTTAAAAGTTTTGAAGAATCTGCGTTTAAAGCTTACAGATGGCTTGACATCTATTACAGAGCTGATCGTGTGGAGAAAGAAAAGGAAGGACAGGAATTGGAAGTTAGTACGTTTGAAAGAGACAGTACTGCTGCAATAAATAATTTCATCGAAGGTTGCATATGGCACAGCAAGCATTTTGTGGGAGGTAGGAACAATCTCTGGATGAGTCGCCAGCTCGTCACTATCACTGCGCCACCGTGTTCCCATGTTTAATAACATGCTTTAATTCCTATCATCATGAAAATGATATCAAGTATACATCTCAGTATTTAAATTATTCACAGAGCTCTAATATCATGAATGTAATGGATTCTGTGTCCTGTCGGAGGAAGAGAAAGCCTCTTTAAGATTCACGTAGTAATTCACACACATAGAGCACATAGAAGAACAAATATAATACAAAGGATTTAACGTGCTACTTTAGTTACGATGGTATTTGAGAAACTAGTAAATTAAAGATTTCAAGATTAAGTTTATGGTTCAACTGTAATGATAAATTAAAATATGTTATTAAAGTGGAAATTTTGAGACTAACGTTCCATGCTTTTTTTCCCACTGTGTGCCTATTTTTTTTCTTTTCTCTGTACCCTAGTAAGCTTCCGTATGACACTCAGACGGTGGGCTACAACTCGACTTTTCATGGCGACTTTGATATCTGACAACTTCTTTTTTATTTCGGGCACTGTGCAACTTTGTGAACTTGAACTTTCGAGTTTCTCTACGTTACTCGATCAACTTCCTTTTGTTGTTTATACCACTGTTTAAACCAAGAAATAGTACGTTTTTCCTTGCCTCCACTTGGTATTTACTGAAATTGTTCTATTTTCCCTGTGCTTTTGCCATTTTGTTTTCACTGAACGCAGAGCTTAAGGGCTATTTATATTGATTTGCTTATTTAAAGAGGTGTAATTCTGGGAGGAGTTGGGGAGTTGCAGCAGGTGCATGCATGTGCGTTACTTTTCACGCTGACCGGGATTTATGGAGCATAAGATTGTGGAAGTTGGCGTTCACACAGATTTATGCATCTAGATTTTTTTTGTGAGTACGAACATTTCCGCTTTTGTCCGTACACAATGTTTTAGTGTGAATTCTATGCATGATGTTATGCATGAGGCCCCTGGACATCAACACAAATTTATGAACTACACAAGCCTGGTCTGCGATAGAAATAAAATCTTGTTGTGCATCTTTATATGCCCTACTTTGTGCCCCAGTAAATACAATTTATCATCAATATATTGATAATCCAATTTTCCATCAATCACTCAGAATATGAAACCAATGTAGGAAGCACTTCAATAAAGAGAAGCTATTATCTGTTCCACCTTTACATGGTAATCACCTTTTTATACCCTCTCAAACCTACATGGTATTTCATGTTTGGAATAGGTCTGGGATCAAAAAACTTACAGATTTGTATAACGATAACGTCTTTGCATGTCATAAACAATTACGTTTCAAATTTAACTTCCCATCAACACAATTTTTCCACTACTTTCCAATTAAAAACTTTGCTAAAAAGAACCTGCCCATTTTTTGTCACCTGCTAACCTATTTCTATTTCAGCGGCATTACTGAACAATCTCAATTCAAACAGCATCTCAACATTATATAAAAAACATTTAATAGTCTCTTTCTTTCAAAGATCCCAGGGGACATTGGGGAAAGGACCTTTCACTTAATATCTCAGAAAATGAGTGGAAAGCAGCCATGCATAGAATACACTCCAGCATATTGAGTTGCGGTGCAGCAGTCTATTAGCCAGCAAAAGGACTATGAAGACGCTCTTTGTAGTTATGGTTCTGCCTTTGTCCAGTCTGATAGTTTTCATGGGATATCGTATCTTTCATTGCCGGTACAACAAATAGTTCTGAGGAGGCATCAATCACAGTACCAACTGTGGTCATTGCTGCTTTTGTAAAAAGAATGGAGATAAACAGCATCCACTCAGAGAGGGAGAGGCAAGTTTGTTGTACCACATGACCATCACTGAGAGAATAAAGTGAATAATAAAAAAAATTTAAAAAAAAGCTAACTTTTACAAGTAGCCAAAATTTACACTGGGTGTTACAGACTCAAATCAAATGTATGTTTTTATTATATTATAGTAATAATAATAACAGCAGCTCAGTACTCAAAACACAAAATGCTAGGACTCAAACCTGCAACCTTTGGGTTATAAGGCAGCAGCTCATACCTCTGCACCATCTACAAATACGTATTAGCTTTCTGTCAATTGACATTTGAGCTTGGGTTTGTAACTCATTGACAGCAACATGTAAATTGAATTATTATTGTTATTTTCTTTACTTTGGTTATATTCTTGAATAAAAGTGCATATGATTATTCCATATTTGGACTAAAGTCTTCACAAATTATACACTTCACGTCATTATTAGTATAACATGGAAAAAGTTTCTGCTTTAGGTATGTTTTCGGCATTTCTTGCCTTGCATTTCCTTTCATCCTACACTTACCCAGATCTTTGTAGTCACGGAACACACATGAAATGCATGTAACGATATACTGTATTATTTACCCTATGCAACTCCAGATCTCATACACAGATAAGGAGCCTTGGCTTTAGATGAGAACCGTCAAAGGTGGGGGTGGGGGTGGCGGCGGGGGATTTTAGAGCAGGCTGCTTGGGCTGATCGACACATTTACAAAACAAAAAACATTGATGGAGTGGTGCAAAGTAATTTAAGGTGGGCTGGGATTACAAGTTTTTTTGTAGGCATCAGGGATTCTAGTGTTAATGACAAATTGGCCATTGGTAAACTACAAGATTTAAGTGGAAATTTAGAGATTAAAGTGGGCATTTATGTTGACATTGACCTTTTTTTCCAGACAGTGTGCTGCAACTCGCCTTTTCATGTCAACTTTGGTATGTGACCACTTCTTTATTATTTCTGGCACTGTGTGACTTTCTGAACTTGGATTTTTGAATGTCTCTGCCACTCCGTACCACTCCTTCAATTTCCTTTTGTTGCTTATAACACTGCATAAGCCACCAAATAGTATGTTTTTCCTTTCCTATAATTCACTAGGCAGGACCTCCATTTCGCATTTGCTGAAATTTTTACAAGTGCTTTTCCCATTGTCTTTTAACAAAACACTGAATGGAAGGGGCTATTTATATTAATTTGCATATTAAATTCAGTTTTCAAGTGTGAGGATAATCCAAAAAAAAACTCACAAGTTCTAAGACCAAAATATTATTGCATTTAACAGTAGAAAGCAAGAAGAACTGACAGTGCATTAATGAAAAGGCTGTACTCAGCACTACTCTAAACATTGTGTTTGTTCAATTACAGTAGCTTACACTGTTAAAAATCCCAGCACAAGTTGTTTATATTACCACTGAATATTTAGCTTGTCATCACACTTTAAGGTACTATTCTCTGAAATATTTAGGATAGCGTATATCTCTTTCTGTAATCATTTGCCAAGCTTTTGTTTATGATATTACTACCATGTTTTATTTGTTGTACAATTTATTCTAGTCTCCCTCAAAGCAGTCAGCAGCCTGTTTATTAGCCTGTTGAAATACAGTTGGTTTTCCAATTTAAAAAGCATTGATTCTCAGACCGCATGAGCTGTGTCATCTCTCAAGTGGATTTTAACTTGTGTGGTGACAGATTCACTTCAGAAAAGTACTTCAGAGTGATCTCCATTTACCCCATACTCTGCTATCTGAACTAAGTGTTTTACTTTGGACATAAGCTGTTCGTGATTTACCTCATGAGAACTGCTTTGGGTGAGTACAAGGGTGCTCACAGCTTAGTTTTTTTTATTCTCATTACGGGGATCAGTGTATTCCCTTGTCTTGGTGTATTCCCTGATTATTACTATATAGTATATAATGCATTTTATTGACATATGTCACCATTCTCAATCAAGGCGCTGTACTAATTTGCTAGGCTTAGCCCTGAGTTATTTCAAAGTTACTGGTTTCATTTCTGTCACCATATTCAACTTCTCACCTAAGGGCTTAGCTGACTAGATTTGCCTATACTATTCCCTTCAAGTGTGATTATTTAATTTGTCTGACTTTCCCAAATATTCAATCATTTTAGTATCAAATAAATGTATTTTTTACATAATTACTTACAGGAGTAATAGTTAAATGGCAAACTCTGTATTTTTATAGAACAAGGCTGTTTTTTATAAAGACAAAGTCTTTATTTTTACAGAAAAAAATTAATTTTATATAGTTTAGAAAATAGGTACTGAAGCGATTTTACATTTTTTCTATACCTTGTCAAAGCCACTGTTTTGGCACTGATATGTTATTCTAATTAGTATTCTTCTTCTACTTCTTAAAGACTGTGTACAGTTATGATGATCTGAGAGAAAGAAACTGGATCTCAGAGAGCTGGCACTTTTAATACATGATATATTGTAAAACTTTTCAAAAATAATAAACAAAAGAAATCCATCCATCCATTATCCAACCCACTATAACAAAGGAAATGCTATGTTTTAAAATTTGCATAGTCCAAAGCTTTCAACATGAATAAATAATATTCTGTTTTAGATATGCAATCTTTCCAACTGTTATCAAATGTAGTTAATCCATTTTACTGTCATTGGACACAGAGCCTGTGCTGCCAGCATTGCATGCTAGAATGGAAGCAACCCTGAACAGGAAAGTTATGAAATCATGATTCTGACAAATTAAATAAATCCTGATTTACTGTATCTGAAATGTTTTCTTGATGCTTGTTTGGATTTGTTTATTTCATAAGTTTAAGGTACAGAAAACATTTTTTTTACTTCTTACATTTAAAAACATTAAAGATTTACATGTTCATAGTAATAAAATGATCTATTCAGGGATCTGTAAATAGTTCTTTTGAGCCCTATGTATATCATAGCACAGATGGCCAAAACACTGAGTTGCTATGGAAAAGAAAATGCTTCAAGTGAGAATTTAACCTGGATTGGCATCCAAAATCAAACAAACAGGAATATGATGCAATATATTGAGAGGATGACTAGCTAGTACTTTTCAACCTTGTGCACATGCTCCAGCTTCTTTCCTGCCAGTAACATTCTTTTCCAGCTCCCAAGAGCCAATCTTCATTGCCAAGGTCTAGTGGGCCTGGATCTATCCCACTCATATCTGTTGTCCAAGATGCAATGCATCTGATCACCATTCTTCATCTTTTGGGAGGTGTGCCCCCATTGTGGCTCCATGTTTTTTCTGACTGAGCCCAACCCTGGCTAGATAAATTACCCATATATGAGGTCATTGTCAGTGAATGCCACTTTGAGGCTTGGATCCAGAATTGGGTACCAGTATCCCTGCTCTAGGCAAAGTTATCCATCTCAGAGGGCCATTAGTGGACTGTTCGTTGTCTGTCCCCTCCTCTTAGGCCAATTTGCCATTGTTAACCCAGTCACAAGCACAATTGGTGCTCAAATGTGGTCAAAAATGCAAAAATCATTATCTCAAAATTAATATACATTAAACATTTCAGAATTCTAATCCATTTGTGAAGTTTCATTCAGATTGAGTGCTTTGTTTTTGAGGTATCAAGTTTACGGACTTACAATCTAGCAGACAGACACAATATACAAGGTGTGATAGTTTAATTCCTGGATTGAACTTGTAGAAAAAAATGTGTGAGTATCTGTGCAGTAGCAGCTACTGTCTCCTTCAAAGTAGTCTCCTTCCACCATTGCCGGAAACATACCTGGAACTCTGTTTATGGAATACACTTGAGTTTCCTTGCCACGTCATGCTGGACGATAGCAATGTCTGAAAAATCATCATTCTTAATGACAGGTTTTATTTTTAGGAAGTACCAGAAATCATAAGGGGCTATTTACAACTGAGTTGAATAAGGTAGATTATCAAACTTGATAATTAATTTCTTAGGCAGAAAGTCTACAACACTGAGTGCATCATGGCTTGGGGCATTGTCATTGTAGATAATCCACTCCTGGTAGTGTCATTCACATTTTCTTGTATCTCCTTGAACTTCTTATGTCACTCAAAGACACTTGGCATTTTCACAGCGTCCTCATCATACGCCAGTTTCAACTGCTCCAACATTTCAGTAGCACTTTGTAACACAGGAGACAAAACAGTTGTTCTCAGGAATTAAACTGTCACACACAACATGCGCACCTATGGTTTATCTCTTCTCTATTATAAAAAAAATCTTGGGAGGGAGACTAGGGAGACAAGACGTGATCTTTTTGGAAGACAATTTGACGTCCTGTGAGACAAGGCAGTGAGACAACAATTAAAACAAGTTCATCTAACCTAGCAGACATTGGAATGCTTTTGGCAGACACATTTCATGTGCACCCAGCTATTAAAACAACGACAAGCGACAAGCAGAACATGCAGCTCGCCAGCAGCAGTAGTAGAAAGCCAGCAGATGATCCAACCGCTTCTCCTTAGACTGCATTCAGCCAACCCCCGACCCCCTTTACAACACGAGCGGCAGAGACGCGAAGTGGCAAAAGGGCAGCTGCTGTACAGGGTTTTAAATGATCGACGCAGAGTGCAACAAGCAGAACAAGCAGCTCGGCAGCAGCAGCAAGCCAGCAGATGATCCGAGAGCATCTCCTTAGCGTGCGTTCAGCCGCCCCCCTTCACAATGCGAGCGGCTGAGACACGAAGTGGCAAAAGGACAGCTGCTGTATAGGCTTTTAAACGATCAATGCGCGGTGCGACAAGCAGAATGCACAGCTCGCCAGCAGCAGCAGCAGCAACAAGCCAGCAGATGATCCGACCGCTTCTCCTTAGTGTGCCAAACCCTAACTGTAAATCTGTACTGGAATAAACAGATATAGAAAATAAATGACTGAATGTACATTTACAGACAGGGCTGGTCAAATCTCATGTTATTCTGATGCCAGAGACATTACAGGGTGGTCCAGATCTAATTATGCAGATCCAGATTGTCTGGATGACTTTGATTTATACGGGGAAATTCCAGTTCGGCGCGAAGACGATTCTTCATGTCGTCAGTTTGCACATTTCTTGATGGTCCAGGATTTTTTGGGTGATTTTCTATGTAATAAACTTAATAAGTTATAGTGGAATGAAAATTGCATAATTAGATCTGGACCACCTTATAGATATGTGCTAGATTACTTCTCATTCTATCAACCCAGTTAATATGTAAAATGTTGTAACCAACAGAGATTCATAGCTCATAGGATATTGCTGTGCATTGGATGCTGTTGTAAAGTTTCACTCAACTGGTGCTTTACATGTTCTCATGATGTCTAGCAAAAAAGTAATTGTTGACTATTACATTTTTGTGTAAAAACATCTGCAACACAGCCATGTGGTCTGAAGAATCTTTTTAAACAGTTTAATTCAACTTTGCTAAACTACTAAAATGCAGTATATATGGGTCTTAGTAAACCAATCCAGATACTCAGCCAATTAAATATAAAGAACTTTCCCTTGATTACATGTTGTTAGGGGTCATTAGAACAGAACAGGTCATTCAGACCAACAAAGCACACCTGTCCTATCCACTTAACTCTTCTAAAAATAAGTAGACTTATTCCAAGTGTCTATGGTTCTCTGTATAACTGTCTGTGGTTCTCTCTCTTCTAATGTTTCTGTGAAACTTACCCTTAACAAGTTCACAACTATGTCCCCATGTTCTCGATGAACTAATTTTAAAATAACAGTCTGGATCCACTGGACTAATTCCCTCCATAATTTAAACACTTCAGCCATGTCTCCTATTAATCTTCTGAAAAGGCTCAGCTCTTTTAATCTTTCCCTCATAATTCATCCCCTGTAGCCCTGAAATCAGCCAAGTCTCTTTTCTCTTGACTTCTGGACTTTTTCTAGTGCTTCTATGTCCTTTTTGTGTCCTGGAGACCAAAATTGCACATAGTAATCCAGATGAGGCATCACCAGTGCATTATAAAGTTTGAGCATAACCTCCTTACACTCGACACATTGTGCTATATAATTTAACATTGTTTGCCTTCTTAATGGCTTCTGAACATTGTTTTTAAGTTGATAGTGTTGAGTTCACTATGACTCCTAACTCCTCCACGCAAAGTGTACTTTTGATTTTCAGACATCCCATTGTGTATTCAAATCTAACATTTTTACTTCCTATATTTCATATTTTACATTGACTGACATTAAATTTCACCTGTAACAAATCTTCCAAGCCTGTATTCTGTTCAAATTCCTCTGTAATTATTCAAAGGATTCCAGATTATCTTCCAATCCACCTATCTTGGAATCTGCAAACCTGGCTAGCTCGTTACTTATATTAATATCAAATTTTTTTATATGTATGAAAAATAGCACCAGCTCTAGCACTTACCCTTGTGGGACAACACTCTTAATATCAGATAATTCTGATAAAGCTCCTCACACCATAATCCTCTGTTTCCTGTGTCTGAGCCAATTTTGCACCCATCTACAAACATCACCCTGAAATCCCACTTCTTTTGGTTTGATGCCCAACCACTCATGTGAAACCTTATTAAATGCTTTCTGAAAGTCAAGATAAATAATATCATATGCTCCACTTTGATCACATCCTTTTCCTTCTTCCTCATTGAATTCCAGCATATTAATAAAACATGACCTTGCTCTTCTAAACCCATATTTACCGTTCAGTAAAATTTTTGTATTTACCATGTGCTGATCAATCTTACCATTAATAATTCCTTCCATTAATTTTCCTGTGATGCATGTTACGTTTACTGACCTATAGTTGCTTGGATCTGCCTGGTTACCCTTTTTATATAACAGGATAATATTTGCCATTTTCCAGTCCTTCAGAATTTCCCCATTACGCAGTGATTTCGTAAAAATATGCTTCAAGGTTAATATTTGTACTCTCTAACCTCCTTGAGAACTCAAGGGTAAATATTATTGGAGATTTGTTTGATTTCAGCCCATTTAATCTGCGCAGTACTTCTTCCTCGACAAATTCAAAATCACTCAGTACCTCCTTAATAGTCCCATTTACCACTTGGAGGTTATCTGCTTCCTCACTTGTGAAGTCCTCAGAAAAATGCAAGTGTAGAGCATCAGCTATTTCACTGTCTTCATCTTTTAATTCCCCTTTACTGTTCCTGATGCACTTCACCTCCTCCTTCACTGTTCTTTTACTACTAAAATACTGAAAGAATATCTTTGGGTCATTTTTCATTTTATTTTCTATATTCCTCTCTCACTGTCTTTAAGCCACTCTAATATCCTTCTTAATGGTTTCCTTCATGTTCACGTATGCCCTACTATTCATATTGGAGGTATTAGTTTTATACATCTTATACAAATATTTTTGTACTTTGTAGCTTCTTTTTTTAGCTCTTTATTAATTCACTGCAGAGTTTTTTTAATTTTCCTACTAATTCCAAAGTTAGATATGTACCTGTTCCACTGCTCCTCGACTGTCTCCACACTTAAAAGCTTATCTCAGTCTGTCCTCCTTAGACTTTGCCACATCTGCTCAAAATGTGCCCTACCAAAGTTAAACTTAAAAGTTTTAGTCTTCACATTCTTCCAAAACAGTGAGCACTATATTATATCATGGTCACTTGACCCTATTGGTTCAATCACCTCTACACCCTCAATTCTATCCTGATTATTACAAAATACTGTACTAAATCCAGACAAGCTTCCCCTCTAATTGGTGCTTTAACATACTGTGTTAAAAAACAGTCACTGATTACTACTAAAAACACCCGCTTTTGTGCTTAGTTATTTGTAAGGCTATTCCAATTAATATTTGGGTAGTTACATAAAGTCCCCCATGACTTTAATATCCCCCCATAAACTTGCCTTTTAATATCAATAAAAAGATGTGCATTGAAATTACTCTCTACATTGGGTGGTCTATAACACACTCCTAAAATAATCCTTAATGCTTTCCAGACAAAGCCACATGTCCCCAATAAGTTTGGACTCATCATCCAACTAAACTGGATGATTTGGCTGTCTTGGCTGATTTCTTTTCAACTGTAAGATGAACCAAAGTCATGAAGGCTGTTAAAGTAGCTGGCAAATGCAAAAACAGTGGTGTAGTTGAAGCTATAAATACAGCTACACACGAAAGGCTGAATTATTTGCTGTAAACAAAAGTGATCCTGTTCAACCTTGGCAACAGCTATAAGCCATTAACAAAATTTTCATTGGAGGCCAACTGCTTGAAATCTAAATACAATATCCCCACATACCCACTTAACTGGCACAGCCATCATGCAAAAACAGAATCGTCATTTCCGTTTTAAATTGTTCAAATTTTAGTCCTTCACTAGTGAGAAAGCCAGACTGCACTAACCACAGGGATGTTTTCCACCTTCCTTCTACATAGCTATCATCTGGCCCTCCAAGGAGAATGCCAGTTTGTGTTAGTTCCCAGCTGACTGCACTAAGTTGCTACAGGGTGACACATTCTGAAGGTCAGCGAGCAACCAGCTGAGCTAGCAGGATCTAACACACAAAAAGAAAATGCAAATCTTTCTATGTTACACTGTACTGGTCTGACAGAATTAGAGATAGTGCTTGTCCATTTGGAAAGGACAAGAAAAAGACCTGAGATGCACAGAATTTTATCAAGTCAGATAAGCAGTTCACTTTCTAATGCACTGCTGTGTCCCGAATGATTTGATGGTGCGGTGAGGCATCTATTTTTGTGTCATTTGTACTCTTATCCATTTGAGCGTGACGTGGAGAAAGAGCATTATTGTCCGTGGGACTCCTTTTTGTGCATTTCTGTGTGAAGATGGGAGTGAATATCACCAATTGTTGCCTTTAATTTGCACAGTTCTGAAAGAAATTCTAATCAAATATCCCTGTCTATTCTTTTAAGGGTATCCACTTCAGATTGATTCCCAGAATTTGTATTCCTATCGATAATAATTATTGTTTTGTTGATACAGTAGTTATTTGTGCTAATGCTAATACAAGACAGTGTGCAAACCCTTAACATATTTTGATGATAATCTCTCCCTGAGATTACGCATAGTAATCAAGGGTTTAATGGACATTTTGTTTTTTACTATTGTGGAGGATTGCCGGCTTCGTGCTCCGGCCCTTACCCCCAGGCCGCCAGGAGGAGCTCTCCCGACAGCAGGATCGTGCCCCGAGTTCCAGCAGGGCCTTATGGACTATGTAGTGTTTTTACACAGCCCTGCTGGATACCTTGGGGACCACCAGGAGTCACTGTAGGGGGGCTCATGGGCTCTTGTGTGCCCTATAACCCGGGAGTACGTCACGGTCATGTGACAGGAAGGAATGACGTGCTCCCGGGTTGAAGAAAAGGACTGTTTGCCCTGACCCAGAAGGAATAAGGAACTGTGGACTGTTGGGACAGGAACACCTCCGGGTCAGGGGCTATAAAAGGACGGTGCCTCAGTCCAGACACTGAGCTGTGCTGGGTGGGAGAGGAGCAAAGTGTCTGGGCGAGGAGGAGTGATTATTGTGTTGAATGTATTGAGTGATTTATGAGTAGTGTGGAAGGTGCTTGGTGCACTGAGAAAAATAATAAAGAGTCTTGGACTTTTATCCGGTGTTTGGAGTTGTACCTGAGGGTTCAAGGGAGCACTAGCGCCCCCTACTGCCACACTATATACAGCTATGCATAAAAATGACAAAACATTTGCCTTTTCCTGTTGATATTTTTGTTTTTCCTATCTTTATGTTCCATACTTGTTATTTAATTTGTGCTTCTACTTTTAGTTTGCACACTCTGTTCAGTCAATCTAATAGACTACTTCAGCTGCATCAGATGCAAGACAAGAACCAGCCCTAGACAGGGTGTCATTCCATCACTGGGTCCAGTGTGTGAAATATCCCGTTGGAGGGTCCTGTTTTGCTCTGTTGTTGTTCTTGCTCTGGTAGTGAGGAATATAGAATTTATATCAGAAAACATGCAATAATTTTGATATGCATATATACAGTACATTGGTAGAGAAATCTTATCATGGATGAATACTCAATCTGAAAACAAATGCCATGCCATCTTGTTTTTTTGACAAACACCATGCAGAATAGCTGCTTTTTTTAATGACGTATGCACATTTCAGTTTAGGACAACTGAAGCTGCCAACTTATTTGCTGGATAATTATGCTAGCTTCAACAGGCAGGACAGCATTTGGTTGGAATTTCTTAGTGTGGAACATTTGCATTGCTATGTTTAATATTTTAGAGGTCTGTAAAATTTATGAGAACAGAACTTATTTGAACAAAATGTCACTATCTAAAAAGGCTGTATCATAATGGGGATAAGTGTAATTGTGTACCGTGAATCAATTTCCTATTGAGCCATCCTGCCACAGACCAAAAGTACACCCTTTTCTGAGGGTAAAGCAGAGTAAAATAAAAAAAAACACTATTTCTTTAGAATTTATATTACATCCTAAAGTCTTTCAAACCCAGCAATGGGAACTGAGTGCTTTATAGCACCATGTTTTTAGAACTTTTTATTTTTAAAACAGGAGAACGAAAGGTACTTTGCTTCTTGATTGGGGCCACATATGCTTACACAATTTAACATGCCTACACATCTTTAGGAATGTGGGAGGAAAATGTGTCCAAATGTAGTGTATAAATCTTCTCTCTCCCATGTTGTATTGGGGACTTTAGTATTAATCTGTTTTTGTGATAAAAGTCAGCATTAAAAATGCTGCTTCCTTCCTAGAAATAAGAGCATGCAGGAGCCCTAGCTAGCTCTCCTTTCTCCTCCTCCTTCTTCTTCGTTTATCCACACAACTAACATTTTAATACACAGAGATAAAGAACAATACAGACAGTCAGTGTGCACTTTTTGGGTACTTAAGCACCACTTAATACAATAGGCATCTTATTATTATTGCCTCCTGATAATCACTACACTAAATCCAGTTCATTTTACCAGCTTCTCTCGCTTCACTGAACTTGCAGTTTTGGAGAGGTATTGACCTTCAAAAACAAACTGTCAATTAAGTGCTTTTAACATGTTTTACTTCAGCTACCAATTCCTTCTTTCTTCAAAAGCCAGAAAACTTTGCTTGCTACGGTGCCAATACATTTTGTCAGGATTTTTGTCTTTGTGCTACCCAAATACTACACTATAGGTAATATATACTGTACAATACTGTATATAGCAATATACTGTATACGCTATATGTACATATACAGATGCCTCCATTTAGGTAAATTATATACAGCATAGTTTTGAAAAAAAAAAAATTATGTTGAAACACTAATGCTCCTTTTTGGAACACATATTTGTATTGCTTACATTAGTGTATGTTTGAGTGAAACTACTCTTTTTCTCTTAAATTAAAATACAGAAAGGCAAAATGAAGCATACCAAAGACATGCACATTAGGTAACTGACAACTCCAATTTGGCCTAGGATGAGCGAGTATGGCTGTTTGTGCCACCTGCAAATATTAAATTAAATAAAAAGGTAAAAAATAATGGTTGATGGTATATTTTAGGCTTAATATTTTAAACATAAACCCAATTAATATTTTGAGTGATCAGAATTCTGAAAATAATGAAAAAACACATATGAACAATTACAACCCCAAATATCTGCAAAATAAGCATCCTCTAAACAAATATTTTTAAAATGATGTACAGAAATAAACATTTATACTGTGGAAATATGAAACGTTCATATC
Organism: Polypterus bichir lapradei; assembly: GCA_026402145.1. NCBI lineage: Eukaryota > Metazoa > Chordata > Cladistia > Polypteriformes > Polypteridae > Polypterus > Polypterus bichir. The sequence goes on from JANRMT010027041.1 coordinate 111,756,006, forward strand.
CTGGCAACGTTTCAAAAATACACTGCTCAAAGAACAATCTCAAATTGCCGCCCGCTTCTTTTATTATTCCTTCTTGATCTTCCTGATCAAATAATTTATTTGCCAGTTGAGCCTTTGTCCAGTTCAACTCCCAACACCAAACAAACTGAATCACTCTTTATACTCCTGCTGGCATTCACTTGCAAGCAATGTCCTGAAATCACTCTTGTGCTCTGCAATATCTTGATGTTACCAGGTTAAAATACATTTTGGTAGGTCCCTGAACAACTGTACTCCTGAACCCCTCATTGTTCTTAAATGGCCAAGTCTAAAGTACAAGTTACAATTTGCCTGCTTTTTTTAAAATGGGTATTATATGCCCATTCTTCCTTGCTGGTGACCATTTGTTGTCACTTCTTTGCCGCTGTCGCTTGCCTATAGCTGCAAGAAAAAGTAAGTGAACGCTTTTAAATTATCTGGATTTCTGTATTTACAGCATTACTAATAAAATATGGTAATGTAAATGACCATTTTAGAAAAGGAACCATACAACTAAACTAATAACACAGAAACAGTTGCACTTTTCATGTCTTTATTGAGGATGTTGAGTACTCATTCACAGTACAGGCTGCAAAAAATAAGTATATGTTTATAATAGTTTGAGAAAGGTGTTTCAATTTATTGTATTAGATTGGAACGGTGGGGTGCAAAGGTACCTAACCCTTCAAATAAAGGTACACAAAACCTGGTTATTGATAAATCTGTTTCCTTCAACAATGTGTGTCTCAATCCAAATAACTGTCCTTAGAAGACACAGTACTGTATAGAAATGCATGAAGCTGAAAGAGGCGACAAAAGCATTGCTAAAGGCCTGGGTGTTCATCAATCTGTGGTAAGACAAACTGTCTACAAATGAAGAAAATTCAGGCACGTAGATACTTTCAAAACGAATGGGAATTCTGTAAAGATCACTCAAAGAGCACAAAGTACAGTCCTGAAAGATATGAAAAGGAAGGAAAGGGTAAAATCGAAAGACCTCCAGGAAACTCCAAAAGTCTTTGTTCATGTGTCTACTATCAGAAAAACACTGAACAAGAATGGTGTTCATGGAAGGACATCACAATGGAAACAACTGCTGTAAAAAAAAAATATTGCTGCACATCCCAAGTTTTCTCAAGACCACCTGGATGTTCCACAATGCTTCACAACAGGAAAATGTTCTATGGACAGATAAGACAGAATTTGAACATGTTGGCACAAATGTACAGTGCTATATTTGGAGAAAAAAAGGACTCTGCACATCAACACCAAAACCTCATCCCATCTGTTAAGCAAGGAGGAGGGAGCATCATGGTTTGGGCCTGCTTTGGTGCCTTTAGGGACCAGACAGCTTGTATTTGTTGAGAGAATAAGAAAATCACAGGCATATCAAGACATTTTACTAGTGAATGTAAGGGTAGCAGTTTGGGGACCTCAAGCTTAAGAGAGAATGTGTGATGCAACAAGACAATGACCCAAAGTACACACATAAATCAAGAAAGGAATGACTGTAAAAGAAGACAATTTGGGTTTTGAAATGGCCATTCAGGGTCCTGAAGAAGACTATGCAGTAAATACAACCCAGAAATACTGATGAACTGAAACATATTCATATACAGGAATAGTCCAAAGTTCATCCTCAACATTGTGCAAGTCTAATAAGTAGCTACAGTAAATGTGTGGTTCAGGTTCTTGCTACTAAACAAGGATGTAAATGTTGCAAATTAAATGAAGATCAGACCATATTTTATTAGTAAGCAATGCAGAAATCCAAGCAGTTCCAAAGGGTTCACTGACTTTTTCTTCTTTTACAGGCTTTTGTTTGTGGGAGATCAGCCATCCTTACCTAATTGGAATTACCTGCCACCTTCTGCCACTGTTCAGCCACCATAATCTAGATGGGCTTACACTGATGCACTGTACTTTATTGGTAGAATATTGCATACTTCCTTCAATGGCTTTAGAGCTGCCACTCTCAGAGGATTTATTTCTAGATAATGTATAACAGTAAGCGAGCATGTGGCTTTCACTGGCATGCAGAGAAGCAAATCTTCTGTCACTACGAGATTCTGTGTTTCAGGGCCCTCAGGCTTGAGCCCTGCCCTTTGGTCTTTAGGTGCCGCCTCTGATTTTGGCAACCAGTGACATTGGTCTCTAGTATACTCAAGAATATTTGGGTAGAGCTTGGAAATCTTATAGGACAAATCATAGACATTTTCTGAACATTATCAATTAATCTTTCAAAGGTAACTGCAACCTCTCACATTTCCCATATTTCTTATAAGCTACAGTAAGTCATTTAAGCCTTAATAAATTCATTATGAGGATATAAAAGTAGAAAAAAAGATTAGCATTGTCAGTACAACAGAGAGCGCTCAAACTTTATCTGGTGGGAAATGCCTAAATTTATTAATAATTTTTAATAAAGTAAATCATGTACGTTTGTACAAGTGGCACTGTGTAAAAAAAAAAGTCTAATTTAATTTCCATAATCAATTATAATTAATGTTAATTCTTAATATGTAGTACATAGAAAAGCTCATTTGTTTGTATCAAGTAGAACCACTTTATATGTTGTTGAAATAATTTAATTACTACTTCACAGTTATTTCAAAATACTGCAGCAAGGACCATAACTCAAACTAATCAGGACAAATTAATAAACTGTGTCTATATTTGGGTTTCAGATTACTTTTAGAGCTGAATTCAAAATTGTTCAATTTAATTACAAAGTGAATAGGTTTAAGCACAGCTTACTATTGCCTTCTCCTCAGTACCAACATTCTGACCACTGCATGAAGATTTTAAAATGTTCCTTGGATAAATACTACTGCACAAAGTTAAGTCCTCTACTGTAGAGCTCCCAGCCTCTAGAATGATCTATCTACCAATTTTAGAGCTGCCTCATCAATAGGTAGATCATCCTCAACCTCATTGATTTAATTTAAGCTCCAGACTAATTATTTAAGCAAGCAAGTTTTATTCTTCTAGAGCTGCTGGTGAGACAGTGTTTATCAACCTTTAATAATTATGTCTGTTGTTATTCCCCTCTGCTACTAAATATTTTTAACTCTCCTTTAGGTCTTGTTATAATGGAAGTGGTCAATGTAGAAATTTTAATTAAATTGCGTCTCCTGACTTTGGAAGAAGACCTCATTGTATTCCGCCAAAATCCTTCTCATTAGCATTACAGTTCTTTGGAGAATCCTGGGAACTGGGTTCAGATATAATTTTTCCAGAGACTGTGGGCCCCAAAATTGTATTTTTTTTAATCTGTGTGGACAGGAGTTTTGTTTGCCTCTCCTCTATCTTAGCTATACTTTCTGCCCATTCAACTTGAAAACTACGTAATCCAATTTAGGTTTACTAGGAGTTGGAGTCTATCTCTGTAACACTGGGAACAAGGCAGGAATGAACACTGTAAAGGGTGCCAGCCCATCACAGGGTATTCTCATTTACATACCCAAACACATCCATTTAAGCCTTAACATTTTTAGCCCTAACAACTATATTTAATTAAGTTAACAGATATATGTATATAACTGTATATTCCAGTGTTTTAAGTGAATTCTTGTGTTTGAGTGTTTTATTCTATGTAATTTAAGGTTTTATTTAAACCGCTACATTTTCAAATACTGTATGTGTACAGCTCAGGGCTTGTAAATAGAAGTGCACTTTGAAAAATATATAGAATTGAATAAATCTTATAAAGTCAGCTTTAAGTCTGATTCAGATTGTTTGAAATTTTTCAAGTGTTTACCAACAATTTCTAATAATAAAGTTCTCAAAAATAAATCTAACTGACATTTTTTAACTTTGATGATTTAGGTTAATTGGCCTATGCCCAATGTGACAGGGATCAACTTCAGTTCCTGTTGCCCTAAATTGGATTAATCATATTTGATAAAAATAGGTGATAAAAAAGAAAGGGAACACAACCAAAGCATTCAGACCATATTCATAAAGAAAGTATTGAGCTGTGACTTCAGGGTAAAGATTGAATTAGTATTCAAAATATGGTTTGCTTTTGTTTTGAACAAGAAATCAGCACATAGTCTTGAATTACATGTGTCTGACTGCGTGTACTTTAGAAATCAAGTTGTGTCCTTGTTTTAGAGCTGTTAGTCCAAACTTTGCCCTCAGGCATCAGCTCAATAACTCACATTTTTGACACACCATCAACTCTAGCCTGTCACTAAAATCATCATTCAAACTCTTCAGATCTCCTACGTTTGTTCACATCTTGACAAGACATAGAGAGAATAGCTTCAAAAGTAGACACCTCTGCACAAACCATTTAGACCTACTCAGACAGGTTTTGGGACCGGCAGCTTACTCAGGTGTGAATTAAGACCCTAGCATTGTCACAGTGATGAACGGCAGGTTGATAGTGTCAGCCGACCCTAGAATTAAATGTCACAAAAACAAAAACAAATGGCAGCCTTAAAATAACATAATGAAAAGTTTGCAGTAGTAGTTTGCTAGAATGGACAGAAAATAATAGAAAAGAGCAGGAAAACTGTGACTGGAAGTAATAATGACTGACAAGAGCCTTGCAGCTCAGTCACTGGGAAGCCAGCACCCTGATTCTTTTTTTATTCGGTTATCAGAAACTCCCCTTTCTCTGCCAATTTGCAATCAGTAGCCAGTAACAACAGCTTTATTCACTGTCAGTAAGTGACCAGTATCCTCCATCTTTGTCCTAGTGTGACTATTTATAATGTAACAGTTCCAGCTCCCTCCTGCTTTACTTTGACTACAGTCTCTCTGTTAAGACTTTATTAAGATGTTCATTTTGGTGTGAATCTGTTCACCACCAGGAACATAAGTCAGCCCAGAAAGTCTTAAGTAAGATAAAAAATATGTATGCATTATCCAATAACGTAATTGACATACAGTGGCTAAGATTTAAGTAGTTAAGACTTTAAATATGCATACCACGGGATAACTATAATTATAAAACAGAATGATAACTATAAAACAGAGAAAAACAAATAACTATAAAACACAATGAATTACTAAATGGAAGCTAGTGAAGGTGGGATTTTCTCTTACATCCTCTTCAAAACATGTGAAAAGACAACAGCAACAAAGTATTTGTTGTATAGCCCAAAGTCACACCAGGAATGCCTCAATGGGCTTCAACAGATCTGTTTTTTGATAGCCCCCAAGCCTTGACCCATAAGAAGACAAGAAAAACTTCCAAAAAAACCTTGTAGGTTGGAAAAAAGTGAAGAAATCTTTGGAAAGGAAATTCAGAGAAAGACCCTCTTCGAGGTAGATTTGGCATGCAATCCGTGTCAAAAAATGGGGTAAATAAAATATACAAAACAGAACACAAGTAATCCTTTTCTTAGAGCTAGATGTACGATCAATCATTGCCAACTCAGAAATAAAATACAATGCAAAAAGTACAAACCGCTTTGTCCAGGCATAGAGAACCGAGACAACTTAAAAGGCAAGATGCAATAACAGATTATACCACTCACTAAATACAGAAACTATGACACACTGTAAAGGATACAGATTTGTTCAGATACATCATAATCAAAGTAGAAACTAATTAACATAAATGAAAATAACAGTATGTGTCCATCAGTTAAAGACAATTTCTCCTCAAGGATTAAAAAAGTATATCCAAGTCAAAGTCAAAAAATCATACAAGTTATGTCAATTGGCCCTAGTGTGAATGACCCCTAACTGTGCGTATGTGTGTGTGCTCACATACAAACCATACAATGAAGTAGCAACCTGTCCAGGGTTCTTCCTACCTTGCGCTTATTGAGACTGGGATAGACTGGAGCCCCCCATGACCTAAATTAAATTTAGTGAGTTTGAGAATACATGTTTGTATGGATAAAAAGAAAAAAAAAAACAAAAACAAAGAACAGACCTTTTGAAACCAAACTAAATCTTTATAACAGTGGGAACAGTTATCTGCTTCTTCATGTGTTTATATTCTTTCTCTTGTCTCCATATACATATACTTTTCTTTTCATGCTAGGAAGCTCAGGTACCTATCTCACATTCCAAATTCAAATATACCTGCAGCAGTTATTTAAATCCCTTATTGTTTTGGTTTGTATACCCTGACCAGAGTAAAACTACAGTATATAAGCACTGTTGATCAACTAAGTTAGTTGAAGTTCACTTCAGAAAGTGGCATGTAAAATACTGGAGTTATTTTATTGAAGACATTTATCACCAGAATCAAATAAATGCTCACTCAGGCTATAAGCATAGAACTTGGTCCTTTATATACTAATTAAATAATAAGATAACTGTACAGTGGTTAATGCTGTTGCTATACTGATGTTAAACCCAGGGTTTGAATCAAATTGTAGGTACAGCCTGAATGGAAATTTCATTTGTTTGTTTTTCCTGATGTGTGGAAATGTTTTTCTTTAAATACTCTGGTTTTATTTCCTAATATGAAAAACCACATTGGCAATTCTGAACTGGTGCTGGAAGAGTGAATGTGGGTATGCGGATAAGTGTGACTGGAAGGAAGAATGAGAACCAGCTCACTTAAACTTTAAAACAGATAGACAATTTAGAAAATGGGTACATGGATAATCTACTTAAGTCCATTTGATATGCAAAGCCAGTCAGTGCTATTAGCATGGGCAAAATATTGCATAACACAGTAGGTGTGAAATTCAGCTTTCATTTCCAAAGAAATAGATGCAGTAAGATAACAACTTTCACTTAGAAGATATGCTTATTTTGTGAGATAAAATATTATATTGTTTTTGTAGACATAGCCCCATTTAATAGCCGTTAACACGGCAACAATTAGTCCACTTCTGAACCACTTATTCCAGTTAATAACATAAAACATTCCCAAAAACACCTAATCCAAACCAGAGTTCTTAAGTGGCAGAATCCATCCTGGTAGCACTGGGCATTGTGCCAGCCTACTTTACACACGTCCACTTCACCTAACCTGAACATCTTTCAAACATGGGAGAAAAATAAGTATCCAGCAGAAAATCTCCACATGGGCAACAACTGGGCATAGAAGTTGAACCCAGGGTGCTAGAATAATAAAGAAGCAGTGCTAATAGGCACTAGTATTTCATCTTTATTCCTAGTTAATGCTGACATAAAATTTACTTTGCTCCATAGAGTGCATGTCAACCAAAAAATTTTTCAACGAAAATAAAACTAAGGCAGTAACTGACTAAATATGTGAAAGAAACTAATTGGAGAGGTCATTCTTTGTACGGTCAGTGTAGCATGATGACATGGAAGATGGGGCAAGAAGCAGATAAGCCCGTCAGGAAACATACAAAGACTGGCAATTAGAATATTACAATTAATCACTTGCATCATTAAGCATGAAGTGACCTTGGAGCTCACCAGTTCTGAATTAATTAAATAATGTAATGTTTTACATGGTACCTCATAACATACTGCCTTGTGCTGTCACAGTAACGGTTATTGCATTAGTCATCAATGTAATTAAGCACAATCCAGTAATTCTAAACAAGCACATAATTTTAAGTGAACTAAAAACTATAAGACAATGCAAAATAAAACAATTCTTTTTAAATTTTTTAATCATTGAGTAGGTAAACTATATTTTCATTAATCAGTCTGCAGTTTAGTACTGAGAGAAACTGACTCATAATGCAGCTCTTTATTATTACAACAGCCAAGCAAAAACTTAAGACATGAACTGAAGAAATGGGAATGAGGAATATTAAAATGGAATCAAAATTTT
>JANRMT010027041.1:111768749-111782966 GCA_026402145.1 Polypterus bichir lapradei
TAAGTTGAAAGTCACATGTAACTTTACTATACTGTAAGTTTAGGGAATGACCAGTGATACTGGCACTATTTTTCACTTTATTTAAAAAATTACACAGTATTTGACAACTTACTACTCACAGACACCTTGGTGGACCATTATTAGTGGACCTTCAAGCATCAAAATTATTAGTTTCCATCTTTTTAAATTCTTTGGATGACAAGCAGACATTCTTTTGAGTTTAGCTATGAGATCATATTAGAATAATGCAACTAAAACTAAAAAACTAAAATCTTCCTAGAGTACAACAGCCTATGAAGAAATATGCACAGCATGTTATGTGTGTATATATATACAGTATATATATTATATATACTGTCACACACGTGCGAGTAGGAGGCAGCTAAAGGGTCTGAGTAAGTGTAATGAAACATCTGACCAGGGGGCGGCGGAGTGCGCTGACTGTCTTTCTCAGTTTCCTACAGACACACGTGTGCATGAGAATCAGCTGAAGGGCCTAGCTTAACCACTAGTAATTCTACGCCAGGCCAGGGGGTGGCGGAGTGTACTGACTATCTCTCTCAGTCCCTTGCAGACCTTTTCCGGGAAATCCCGCCTGTTGCCGGCCCCAAGGATGACGTCGCTTCCAGGCGAAGGACACCACTCCCAGTTCCGGCATAGATGACGTCATTTCCCTTCCAGCCCTTTAAAACTGCCATCTTGCCTCAGTACAGGCAGTTCTGTTCTGGACTCTAAACTAAGCACATCGTGCTATTTAAAACTACTTTTTGCAGCCGATTTAATTATACAGGTGGCTGCCCCAAATCTTTATGATGGCTCCGACTCATTCTTATTACAGTGGCGTAATCAGCAGGATGAGACCTTCCCAGAAGAAACCGGGAAGGAACCATGGATTTACTCAGGTAGGAGAGTACCGGGGCCGTGTTTCCGGGTGGGGGGGTGCTCTCAGTGGTCCGGAGCGACACGGTGCAGGCTTCACTTCCAGCAAAGGAAAACGAGCCCCTCGTCCTACACAAGAAAAATGTGGAGGAGACCCACCGACGTGGACTGGTTCCTGCGGGGAAAACGAAAAGGGCTTACTATGTTCTCTCAGAGGAGAGGACTGAGCCGTCCGTTGGGACCACGGTTCCAGAGACATATGGGCTGTCCCCAGACCAGCAGGTAAAGCACCTACAAAGCTGGGAATATGATCCAGAGAGATCAACCTGGGAGCAAGCTTATGCTCTCTGGGAAAGAGTAGGTTTGTGGCTAAAGCCATTCGAATTAACTACCCTGCAAATTGTGCAGCAGGTTGCCTGCTTCATCCTAATAAATGGTCTTCCCACTACTTTTACCCAGCCGGTCTGGGGAGACTTTAATTCCATAGACGAGTTAATAACTCAATTAAGAACAGCTAAGCCAGCCTCACAATCTGTGAGAGCAGAACGGTCCTCTAGTGGACTCCGTAGGGATTACGTTCCACCATATAAGTCCCTTCCACATAAACCGAAGCCTGCTCTGATGTCCCCGGGGCGTGGGGTGGGCTGCTCGTACGGGAGCGCGGAGGAATGCGGGTGTGGAAGGGGAGAGGACGGTTATGTGCACTTATGAACCCCCTGGCTACTGGTCATACGGAAGTAGTGGTTCTGAATGGATTTCGAGTTACAGCCCTTCTAGACTCCGGCAGCAACATCTCCATTGTTGATTGCCGTTACGTACTACCGCGACAGTGGACGAGGAAAAAGACCAGTATACGCTGCATACACGGGGAAACACGGACATATAAAACCGCCCTCTGTGTTATAAGTTACGAAGGCTTAGTAAAAAAGTTCCCCATGGCGGTCCACCCACACCCACCTTCTCCTGTGATCCTAGGGCGGGACTGGTCTGACAGTAAATGCATAGTGCGGATAACTGCTCCCCTTGTTCCTGTAGGCCTAGTCATGGAAGCGGATAACCCGACTCAAGCTGATTCCACGCCGTGTAAACAGCCGGCGGAGACAAGTACGGAAGACTGCAAGGAGGTTGGGGAGGCTCCTGGGCCGTCGCACTTAGATATGTCATCAACCCGGGAACTCGACGAGTCGGTAGGACTCCCCGCCCCTTAAGGTCAGACTGGACCCTCTCTCCGACATGCACTTCCAATTCAACCAAACACCGGGATCTTTCAGGAGAGAACAATGGAATGATGACTCCCTGAAGTTCGCAAAAAATGCAGTCGTGCTTGTCAATGGCCAACGCACTCATCAGCCCATGCCACGCGGGCCCCACTTTGTATTAGACAATGATCTGTTATATCGAATAGCAGAGCATGAGGGCGGGGTGCGGAAGTTGTTGCTAATCCCATGAACCTACCGGCGGCAGGTTTGCGAGATGGCACACGCCAACCTCATGGGAGGCCATTTAGGCACCGAAAAGACATTAGAGCGAATTAAGCTTCGATTTTATTGGCCGGGAATTAACGAGGAGGTTCGCCATTTTTGCATATCTTGTCCAGAATGTCAATTACGGCAAATTCCTAGGAGGGACTGTGCTCCTCTCATTCCCCTCCCCCTGATTGATGTTTCCTTTGAGCGTATTGGGGTCGATATAGTAGGACCTCTGGAGCCCTCAGCCCGAGGACACAAATATATATTAGTCCTCGTGGATTATGCTACCCGATATCCAGAGGCAGTTCCGTTGCGCTCTGCTACTAGTAAAGCGATCGCACAGGAATTAGTGGGAGTCTTTGCGTGTGTAGGGATCCCTAAAGAAGTCCTTATGGACCAAGGGACGCCCTTTACCTCGGTGACGTTCAAGGAAACGGCCAAGTTACTTAAAATAAAGCACCTAAAGACCGCAGTATATCATTCTCAAACTGACGGTCTTGTCGAGAGGTTTAACCAAACTCTCAAGCAGATGCTACGCAAGGTGGTCAGCGGGGACGGGAGGAACTGGGATCAGCTCCTCCCCCTCGTGCTCTTTGCTTATCGGGAAGTTCCACAAGTCTCTACGGGGTTCTCACCTTTTGAATTGTTATATGGCCGACAACCCCGAGGGCTTTTGGATGTCTTAAAAGAGGGATGGGAAGGAGAGGCTCTCCCCTCTAGCAATATATTGGAGTATATCGCGCAGTTACGCGATCGATTCGGAAAAATTCGACCTTTGTTAATAAGTCACATGGAAGAGGCGCAAGCAGCACAGGCCCACTATAATGACCGTGGCACGATTCTCCGGGAGTTCCTACCGGGGGATCGCATCATGATGTTGGTTCCTACCTCGCATTCTAAGTTGCTTGCCCACTGGCAAGGCCCGTATGAAGTTAAGGAGAGGAAAGGGCTCGTCAATTATTTGGTGAAACAACCCAATCGTCGGCCGGGCGAGTGGGTGTATCATGTCAACTTGCTGAAGCCGTGGAAGGAGAGGGATCCTGATCCCTCCTCTGCTCAGCCCCGCTCTTTCTTTGCTCAGACCGACCGCCTTAACTTCGGACCCAGCTTGAATGCTAAACAGAGACATGAGCTAGAATTAGCGATCTCGTCAGTTCTGGAGGTAGTGAGTGAGCAGCCTGGACGGACCTCTCTGATTGCGCACAACATAGTGACAGAACCAGGGGTTATCATGCGAGAATGCCCATATCGGCTTCCCGAAGCAAAGAAGGCAGAGGTGGAGCTTGAGATCAAGCGCATGCTGGATCTAGGTGTGATTGAGGAAAGTTATAGTCCCTGGTCCAGTCCAATAGTCTTGGTCAGTAAGCTCGATGGGAGTTGGAGGTTTTGCAACGACTTTTGTCGGCTGAATCAAGTCTCCCAGTTTGACGCCTATCCGATGCCGCGTGTGGACGACCTCCTCAAGAGGCTGGGACAGGCAGAATATTTGACCACACTTGACATGATGAAGGGGTACTGGCAGGTTCCTTTAACGGACTCCGCGAAGGAGAAGACTGCGTTTAGCACTCCCAGTGGGCACTGGCAGTACCAGGTCCTCCCATTCAGGTTACATGGGGCGCCAGCAACCTTCCAGCGTCTGGTGGATAGAGTGCTCCGGCCTCATAACGCGTTCAGTGCTGCCAATTTGGATGATGTTGTCATCTATTCCAGCACATGGAAGGACCACGTGCGGCAGGTGGAAACGGCAATGTGGACGCTGGGTGACGCCGGGCTTCGAATTAATCCCAAGAAGTGTTTCTTTGGGTTAAAAGAGGCTAAGTATTTGGGCTACCTGGTGGTTCGGGGTGCCGTGAAGCCACAGTGTTCCAAAGTTAATGCCATATTAAACTGGGCCCGTCCGATTACCAAGTGGCAAGTACAGGCTTTCCTCGGTTTGGCCGGGTACTACCGCTGGTTTGTACCCCGGTTCTCTGAGAGAGCAACACCCTTGACAGACTTAACAAAGAAAAGGGCTCCAAACCATGTGGTATGGACTGACAAGACTGTTGCTGCATTTTGTGACCTAAAACAGGCCCTTACGTCAGCACCCGTGTTGAAAGCACCCAACTTTTCACTTCCTTTCATACTCCAGACGGACGCTTCGGACACAGGCCTGGGGGCCGTGCTGAGCCAAAGCGTCGATGGTGTTGAACACCCCGTCATGTACCTGAGCCGGAAACTGCTGGATCGGGAAACCAGGTATGCGGCAGTGGAATGGGAGGCTCTTGCGATAAAATGGCCGATTACACAGTTGAGGTACTACTTCTTGGCCCGTGAATTTACTCTGGTGACGGACCATGCACCTGTCCAGTGGATGGCCCTTCACAGGGAGTCTAATCCGTGGGTCACTAGGTGGTTTCTTGACCTCCAACCATACAAGTTTTCGCTCGTTCATCGTAAGGGTACTCTCCATGCCAATGCTGATGCCCTCTCTCGAGTCCACGACCTCTCGGACAGGTCCACCCGACCTGGTGGGTCTGGGCTAAGGGGGGGGCCTTGTCACACACGTGCGCATGGGAATCAGCTGAAGGGCCTAAACACTAGTAATTCTACGCCAGGCCAGGGGGTGGCGGAGTGTACTGACTATCTCTCTCAGTCCCTTGCAGACCTTTTCCGGGAAATCCCACCTGTTGCCGGCCCCAAGGATGACGTCACTTCCGGGCACAAGGACACCACTCCCAATTCCGGCATAGCCCTTTAAAACTGCCATCTTGTCTCAGTACAGGCAGTTCTGTTCTGTACACTAAACTAAGCACATCGTGCTATTTAAAACTACTTTTTGCAGCCGATTCAATTATACGGGTGGCTGCCCCAAATCTTTATGATGTCTCCGACTCATTCTTATTACAATATATATATATATATATATATATATATATATATATACACACACAGTATATGTAAGTTTTGTTTTAATTCTCTACTTTGTTACTACCTCCAGTGGGTCCAGAGTGCAACAGTGCTGCCAGCTTTGTCCAGGTAAGGATAAGCCTTGTGGAGCAGACAGACAATTGTATCTTCCACTCTAATCAAGTGGATCCAGGTAGCCTACAACAAGAGGACTCATATAGTCTGGGACCAGCTTCTCAAAGGTCTTGTGATGTGATGTAAGTGCCACTGGCCTATAATCATTAGGTGAAATGATGCCTGCCTTCATTGGAACGGTATCAATGCAGGTTATTTTCTACATCAGTGCCACTACTAGAGCATTAGGGACAGACTGAACAGGTGACAGAGGATTTTACAGAAGTTGGTTGACAGGGGCCTTAAGAACTCAAGGTCTGACTTGACTCGGTCTTGCAGCTTTTGCCACGTGCAACCTCCTCAGTTGTCTTGTTGTTTGGTTATGGGCAGCTCATAATGATTGGTAGAGCTGGACTCATCATTGGTAATTCCAGTTGACATAGTTTGTTGTCCTTCATGTGTTACAAGTGGTTGGTGTGTTTCGGGTTTATTGGTGTGACTGGTCATTGGAAGAATATGGCAGTGGGAGGAAAATTTATTAAAAATTTGTTCAGGGCATTAGCTTTGCCCACATCCCCTTCTAGCACATGATCCCTGAATTGTCTGAGTCCAAAACTTATACTCAGACCGATCCAGACATCTTTCATTTTATTCTGAGTGAGTTTGTTTTCTCTTTTAGCTTTGTAAGCTTCCTTTTCTTCACTCATCTTTTATTTCAGCACTTGCTGTATGTACTTTTTGTCAATGGATATGAATGAGAAAAAGTGAGCAATCAGGAGATATTGTTTTACCTCCCTAGTAATCCAGGGCTTGTTGTTTGAAAAGCATTGCGTTGTCTTTGAAGAAACCACAGCGTTGATGCAAAAGTTAATATAGTCTGTGATGTAGTAACCAAGTCCCTCAATATTATCCCATGTTATTCACGCATCATTTTCTAGTCTGTCACTTGCAGGCAGTCGTTCTGAGCCATTTTAGCCTTCTGGTCCCATCACTATCCTCACTATATCAAGAAGTGTATAATTTGGAATAAATGGATGAAGTTGTTGTTAGATCTGCCCAAAGATGGAAGAAGTTTACAGTTAAACGCATCTGTAACATTTGAGTAGAGTAGGTCCAGCTTGTTATTTCCTCAAGTTGAACATGACACAAACTGTTGGAAGTTTGTCATTTTTCCTTCCAAAGTCACATGGTTGAAGTCACCACATACTATAACTGCAGGGTCAGAATGGGTCACCATTGAACTGTTGGTGACAGAAGCAATCATTTCCACTGCTAAGTCCCTATTGCAAAGAACTATAGAATTTAATAAGCATGTAAAGTAAAGGAAGTAAAAAAAGAACATCTTGTGTACTGTAGCTTTGAAGTGGTGAATCTATCTTAGAGAAGGCAATATGCACTGAATTAAAGGCAAAATGCACAAGAAAGACAAGCTGTATCTCAAAACAATAAATAAAACAGGATTGAATGGACTTAATAAAGAATAATTTTAGAGAATTGATGTGAAGCAAGCACCCTGTATTATTTTCCCTGAATTGCCCATCATCAGGCTAGTGTTAAACTGCAATAAAAGGAGGTATTTGCGTCAAACAGCATGAAAATAGTACTTGTGGAGATCAAAACCCATTCTGACATAAAGTACATACTTTGACTTATTTCCTAAACCGAGTCAATGGTAGGCCTCTTCTAATATGCCCTTTCACTGTTACTTGGGCGCCAGCCATGTCTGGATTGAACTGAAACTCTAATGGTGGGAGGTGTATATAATTACATAACTGCATTCAAATAAACTTTAATTTGAGTGTGGATGTCAAAGAAGACTTTCTCTTCAATAAATGTCAAAATAATAATAATTATATTCTAACTTAGAAATGCATTTTTCAAAGCTATAGAAGAAATTTTAAACAGCCTAGCGAAGTATAAAACATCCATTTTTATCAACCACTTCTAAGTGGGTGACACAGAAATTGTCCAGTTCTACACCTTGCATATCTTAATTGTGAACAGCATTACATAATTACGGTTAAATTATTAAAGTACAAAATATTCAGCTACTTCATAAGCAATAAGCCCTTACCTTAAAGCAACTGGCAATCAGCCAGTTTTTCATTAAACCTGAAAGTCATACATTAATTAAAGTTGCCATACTTTCCAGAAAGCAACATCGTAAAGACCTCAGCCTTCTAGGCAAATAGTGAGAAGGTGCATAGCTAGATGCATGGTCAGACTACATGAGAATAATTAAAGAAATATAATTGAGTCTCTTATGGGAATATACTCTGGATTTGCTATTAGTGTTAACTGAGCTGTGAGGGAGTGAATGAATTTTTATGAGTTTCTCCTGACAGCTGAAAGACAGTTATGAGCTCCGTGTGCTGTACAAATCTTAGATTGCAAATTAGTGTATGAATTATTTTCAGGGTCTGTTTCAGTTCTTATTATTAAAACATATGTTATGGTTTGATTCACTCAGATTGTTGCTTTATATATTCATTACAGTATATATTGTATGTGTAATTTCATTGTGATAATATTATAAGAAATAAAAATTTGTAAACAAACATTCTGACAGAAATGTGGATTTCAGTTTTAGCTGCAGGATATTTTTTAGATGAGGAAACATTAAATGAAACCTTCACTTTCATTGTTTCCTAAAGAATATTGTGATTGATTAAAGTCCTTAAGAAATGGACAATTACCTTACCTATTATTTTGGCCTTACTTCACTGTAGCTGCTGTAATGCTTGTCTGGGGAACTGAATATTAAACTTTCATAATGTGTTGGGAATCACCTCTGTATAAGTATACAGTAAAACATTTTAATAGTATTTTATTAATGTTGTTTTTCTGCCATTTTGAGTTTTGTATATCTTGAGAATACTGCCATTCAATTTGATTCTTAAAGCTCTGGCCATGCTGTTTAGAGCATCATCACCTATTGTAAGTCACATGGCGGAGAAGTCATGTGATACATAATAATATATCACCATGGCCCACCTGTCTGAGATGGCGATGCTTGGTACTGTACATGTGAGGTTTTTCATCCATTATCCAACCCACTATATCCTAACTACAGGGTCACGGGGGTCTGCAGGAGCCACCCCAGGGCACAAAGCAGGAAACAAACCCCAGGCAGGGGGCCAGCCCACCGCAGGGTGCACACACACACACTAGAGACAATTTAGAATTGCCAATGTACCTAACCTACATGTGCTTGGACTGTGGGAGGAAACCGGAGCACCCAGAGGAACCCACGCAGACACAGGGAGAACATGCAAACTCCACACAGAGAGGACCTGGGAAGCGAACCCAGGTCTCCTGACTGCGAGGCAGCAGCGTTATCACTGCGCCACCCTATGAGAGGTTTTGAATTTTCTAAATTTAACACAATTTTGATAAATTTACTTAGGAAAACAATTTCTGTCATGTTTAGGACTTATTTTTACTTCCATTTTGATTTAATTCTTGGAAATTTAATATACTGTTACCTTTTGGATTTACCGTGAGAGCATCTTATTTTATTTATGGGTGCTGCCATTTTGAGTACCAGTTACTAAGTGATGGGTGTCAATTGCTATGGAAATTGTGTAACGTAATGTGATAGCTATGATCCTATTTAAGTCAGTGCCCTGTGATGCTCAGGGTCTAAGCTCATGTACTAACCTGGAAAAAGTTGGTAACCACAAGGGCCACAGAGAAGGACTAGGAAATGAAGGACACAAGTACACATTATAAAAAACAAAAAATCTGTTGACTCATGCAACTAAACCCAAAACAAAAATCATAAATCAAAGTAAAAACAGCTTATCAAAAAGTCTACAACCTCAGAATCTTTAAGCAAAGAACATGTGAGGGTTTTTGTTAGTTCCCACAATCTTAGACACTGAACCCCATGACTACAGTTAGGCCCATAAGTATGGACAGTGACACAATTTTCATAATTTTGGCTCTATATGCCACCACAATGGATTTGAAATGAAGAAATAATTACATGATTGAAGTGTAAGCTTTCAAAATTAATTCAAAGGTTTTAACAGAAATATAGTATGAGCCATTTGGGAATGACAGCCGTTTTTATACAAAATATATAAAAAAAAAACAGTCTTGTTTTGGAACAGTTTTCTTTGGACAAATGAAATTATGATCAGTATGCACCAGAACGATGGACAGAGAAGAATATGGAGAAGAGAAGGAAAGGCTCTTCTGTGAACCATGGTGGAGGCAATGTTATGGCATGGACATGCATAACTGCCAATAGAAGGCAAAGAATATTCTTCAGTGACCAAGTCAATGAACTGACCTCAACCCAATTGGGTATGCATTTCCCTTGCTGAAGACAAAACTGAATGCAGAAAGTCCATACAACAAACAGTACCTGATGACAGCTTCAGTAAAGGCCTGGGAAAGCATAAATAGGGTGGAAACCCAGCACGTATAGAAGGCCATGGGTTCTAGTCTTCAGGCAGTCATTGACTGCAAAGGAATTCCTACCAAGTATTGAAATGATCATTATATTCATGATTATGTTAGCTTGTCCAAATACTTTTGAGGCCCTGAAAATAGAAGATCATATATAAAAATATTTCTAAATGGCTCATACAATTATTTTGTTAAATGCTTTAAATTAAAACTGCAAATATACACTTTAATCACATCTTGATTGCTTCATTTCAAATCCACTGTGGAGGTGCACAGAGCCAGAATTATGGAAATTGTATCACAGATTAAATACATATGGACCTGATTGTAGTCAGTGTTTCTGGTTTTGACCACTGTTTGTGTCCTGAGTTATATTTCATCTCCTGGTCCTATTTTGCACAATAATTTGTGTTATCATATCTTTTGAGGTTAAATTCTTTCTCTTCACATTGCCTTTGCCATGCCCGTCCCTAAAATTAGGCACTTGCATAAGTTCACCCCACATCTAGCCAACACATTTGAAGCTAAGTTAGTGTTGCCAATTAGTCTACTGTACAAATTTTATAAGGGAGGAAACAGAAGAACACAGAAAAACCTCACGCAACAGTCCAACTAGAGTATAAAAGTACCTCAATACCTGCCTTTATATGTTGTAACATTATGATATTTTTACATCTGTTCTTAGACCTGGTGGATATATAATTTGGGTGTGAGGGAGTCTTTTCACAACAATACAAACAACAAGGTTTGTCTCCTAGCAAATACCTTCAATTATTATTTTCACTTACTGCATTTATTTCTTACTTCAAAACTTCAACATACGATAAACTTGTTAATTAGCCACAAATTAATTGCAAGTAAACAAGAATGT
The DNA here is from genome assembly GCA_026402145.1 of Polypterus bichir lapradei. Classification (NCBI taxonomy): domain Eukaryota; kingdom Metazoa; phylum Chordata; class Cladistia; order Polypteriformes; family Polypteridae; genus Polypterus; species Polypterus bichir. Next base: position 111,779,388 of record JANRMT010027041.1, read on the forward strand.
CCAAGTTAAAAGTTAAACAATGTTCAAATTCAGCACTGAAAGATGAAGTAGGTCACAAAGCAGGAGTGGTCAGTTTCCTAGCACTAAGTATTAGAACAAACACCTTAAAGTAACAACTTCCACTAGATATGTGAAAGAAATATTACATTCAACAAAGAGTTCAAAGTAGATATGTCAGCTCTTGTGCAGAAAGTGTTACTGCTACATGTCAGGAAACCTAAACATTCAATGCAGTACAATGGTGACATGACAGCTACGCTGAAGGCATGCTGCTGTAATTTTATCTTACAAATGGAGAAACTACAATGGAAAACTGATGATCTGGAAACAGACCTTAAACATTTCTGTGCACTCTGGATGAGAAAGACAGGAAACAACTCAACCATCTTTATTTTCACATTCTTCATGAAAAGGCCCTTATTATCCACACTTCAGAGTTGAATGTGGGTGAAACACCACAATCAATGATTGTTTGCTTGCTTCACTACCAAGATAAAACCAAATATCTTCACCTCACAAGGGAGAAAGGGACATCAAAAGATCGTAACGGAATCCACAGCACTGATGTAACACACCAAAATGCTTCCTTCAATAGCACAAAATGGTACCTGTATACACATATGTTAATTAAAAGATCACTTTTAATTAAGCACTTTTTCCCAGTTTTATTAAAGATGCAATAGCCCTAGATATTCCATCATCCTACAACTCCACAGATATGCAAAATGTCATATAAAGAACTATGAATGTATCACTACTGTCTATTTCACTTATCAGATTAATACCATTTGAGAGTCCCATTTATATGCATTTTGCTTTACTCATTCATCTCTATTTCTTTGTATTTCAGTTATACAGCCAAATTTTATAATGTGCTCTAACACTATTGCTTTGAGTAATCTTCAAATAAAAGCTTATCTTGTGTATTCAAAAATATTAATTCACACTCTGAGATATACTAAAAATAAGTTCTCTTTGGTTTATTTTTTTATATATTATCTTTGTTTATTTTCCATTAATTCAGTTTTTGATTTATTATGTATGTAAGATTATACAGTATAGGTCCAAGCAGTTATTTAAGAAAAAAAAACACACAAAGAGAAATTTAAAATCCTTCCATCCATCATCCAACCCGCTATATCCTAACTACAGGGTCACGGGGGTCTGCTGAGGGCCAATCCCAGCCAACACAGGGCGTAAGGCAGGAAACAAACCCCGGGCAGGGCGCCAGTGCACCGCAGGGCATGCACGCGCACACGCACACACACACACTCACACACCAAGCACACACTAGGGACAATTTAGAATCGCCAATGCACCTAACATGCATGTCTTTGGACTGTGGGAGGAAACCCGCGCAGACAAAGGGAGAACATGCAAACGAACCCGGGTCTCCTAACTGCGAGGCAGCAATGCTACCCACTGCGCCACCGTGTTGCCCGAAATTTAAAATAAGCAGTTAAATGTAATATAAGAGTAAAAACTTTGAAACACACTAAACTCAATTGATTTTAATGTCTTGCCATTATTACATAGGATTTCAGCATACAGTGGAACAAAATTACATTCCCCAGGACCATGGTGCAACATATCTATGCTAATAAAAGGCAAAGCCCTCACTGACTCACTCACTCATCACTAATTCTCCAACTTCCCGTGTAGGTAGAAGGCTGAAATTTGGCAGGCTCATTCCTTACAGCTTACTTACAAAAGTTGGGCATGTTTCATTTTGAAATTCTACGCGTAATGGTCATAACTGGAACCTATTTTTCTCCATATACTGTAATGGACTTTAGCTTGATGGCTGTGGAGTGCGGACCTGCGTGTCACATCATCATGCATCCCACGTAATGACGTGAACTGACTGTGAACGCAGTACGTAGAAAAGAAGGAAGCGCTCCCAAAGAGCGCTGAACAAAAACGCATACAAGCTTATTCATAACTGCAGCTACTGTGGAAATAAAGCACAGTGTAAACCGTAAGTTTAAATTAAGTTTATGGACACGCTTCCGATGCCGTTTGTCATGCCTTCGTCGAATACTTTATTCGCGAGATACAAGTTTAATGAGAAGACACGAGGTATAAACGAGACTTTCGATCACTTTGTAACGGAGTTAAAATTGCTGTAGCGAGAAACTTTTAAGTGCCGGGTCTTAGCTAACATTAAATAAAGCCGTGGACATCGCAACATCAAACAAGAGAGCAGCTCACGTGAACTGACTGAATGCAGTACGAGTGATCACTTCCATGCATCAAACCTGTTCAAAAAATGCATTACACAATTGACAATGTAGGAAAAGAATATGCTCTGAGCTGAGCTCCACAGCTAACGCGGTCTTGCAGAAGCAACTTCGTCACGCTGCCGCCAAATACTCACAGAAAAATCCACAAGTTAATACACACGCTGTCTCTACAGTTTCTTCACACTCAATGTATTCCTCGCATCCCCGTTATACCCTCTGATCTCCCATTTCAATTCAGATGCCTCCACTTTCCAGTAAGGCTCTGCTGCGCAATGACAAGTAATAAGTTTCAGGGACAGACCCTACAAAAGGTTGCCATTGATTTCAGGCAAGATTGCTTTTCTCCTGGACAACTATACGTTGCATTCTCAAGAGTGAGCTCGCGCAGCTTCGTCATATTACAACCGGACTGCTGAACTGACAACGTGCTATATAAAGAGAACTATAACAATCATAATAAACAAACAATAAAACAGCGGAGAACCCGTCGATTAAATAAAAACACAGCTTCCTTGGCAAAGCAAGGGAAAATGATGGCCTTATATGTCGTTCGTTTATAAAACAGCGGAGAAGCTGTGTAAAGGCTGCTTCACAAAAAACCAGCGGAACGCCTTATATGAGCAGGCAGTCAGCTAAAGAAGGGAATCAATAAATATCTATAATCGTAATAAACGAACAAAAAATAGCGTACAAGCCGCGGATTAAATAAAGGAAATGGGTACCTGAACAGTAAACTAAGTCTCAAATGGCTACACAATAACTATAGCAATTGTAATTAAACAAAAAAGGAAACAGTACAGAACCGCGAAGCAAGGAGAAACGACGGCCTTAAATGGCATTCGTTTATAAAGCAGCGGGGAAGCTGTGTGAAGGCAGCTACACAAAAAAACAACAGAGTGCCACACTCTGAATGTATTCCTCGCATCACCGTTATACCCTCTGATCTCCCATTTCAATTCAAATGCCTCAAATTTCCAGTGAGGCTCTGCTTCGCGATGACAATTAATAAGTCTCAGGGACAGACCCTACAAAAGGTTGCCATTGATTTGAGGCAACATTGCTTTTCTCCTGGACAACTACACGTTGCATTCTCAAAAGTAAGCTCAGTGCACAGCTTGGTCATATTACAACCGGAGTGCTGAACTGATAACGTGGTATACAAAGAGATCCTTAACAGATAGTTCTGGTATATTTTCCCTCAGTTTAAAAAGGTTTTCTTTTCTTCTTAATAAAAATTTAAAAGCAGTACTTCGTCGCTGCGAAGCGCGGGGATTTTGCTATATACAGTATATATATATGTAGATATGTATGTGTATATATATATATATATATATAT